>JAAOAW010000069.1:0-320770 GCA_013186925.1 Fusarium succisae | reverse complement strand
TTCTCCCGGGCGTAATAAATACTACTACTACTACTACTATGCTTGACGCGTGTGAGGCGCGTGATATGAGCATCAGCAGGGATTATACCCTGCAAGAGGTACATATGCCGTGAGCCTCTCCCAAGCATTGTCAGACTGATACTGTGCCAATAAATACGTATCAGGGCTACATATAAATAACATGGACTTATTTCTGTTGATATAAACCATTGCGAAGCCTCCTTATCAAATACACCAGATAGACTTGGCATGCGCAAGGGCTTGATTTCTAAGATGTACATGATAAGCAAGTGCACACCAATCCAGATATCCAGATATCCAGACAATCAGTAGCTAGACTCATCCCATGATAGTTCTGCTTGCTCAGCGTTCCTTTCTGCTCAACTAGGATATATATAATGATTCTGTCACATGGTGAATGACTGTAAACTCCAAGATAATGAATACAATATAGCCAAATAACATGGCTCCTCCAATCCATCGATCAAACCTTTCACCATACAAAACGGTTATTGAAAGCGCTAGCGTCGAGCCCCAGAGTACAGATAGCTCAGAGACGTTGATATTGCCCCCATCAAAATCCCCGGAGGTATCAACCATAACAATGCCCAGGCAGAGCGACAGGAGGAAGACGTTACTCCCCACGGTATTGGCTACAAGAATCCCTACATGGCCTCGGTTCCCGCTCAGGACAGCAACGAATTTCTCGGGCAGGGTAGTGGCGATGGCAAGAATAACGATACCGAACAGAACGTCAGAGATGCCAATAGCGTCTGTGACGTTGATGGCGGCGTGAGAGAGGACATAGCCCGATAGGCAGATGGCTAAGAAGCCAAGGACCAGAGACCCGATGTGATATCTGAGACCCCGTCTCCTTCGAGGGCTCGACATATCTGTGACCCCAGCCACCGAAGGACTAGCAGCGACTCGCTGATCCCGTTCGTTCCTATTCCCAAGCTCACGCTCCTCGCGGCTTGGCAGGAGGGGGCTCATGACAGACGGCGTTGATTCTATTGATAATGTATCGCTTTCATCATCACTGCTATCATCATCCGAACTTTCAGGCGCGGTGAGACTTCCCCGACTGATAGCATAGCCTATGGAGATCAGGTAGACGGCGAAGAGCCCAATCAAGACAGAACCACCTACCAACCAGATAATCCTCTGGGAGAAGTAAACAACTGGCGCGACTAATGTGGTGATAATAAGTAAGCACAGTGAATATATCCTAGAGCTCCTGTCAAACTCAACATGCGAGCCCGTTGGACGAAATAAAAGTCCGAGTGAAAAGGCGCCGAGGATGTTTGAGATGGCTGACCCGATGATATTTCCTGCTGCTAGCGATGGTCGACCCTGCGCAAGTGAAGCAACAACGACAACAAGCTATGATGAGTTTAGCTTAGGATGGTAGAGGTGAACAAGCGGATCGAAGCTGTACCTCTTCCCACTCTGCGCCGGCAGTGAGCAGGGCAATCACCGTGTCAGGGATTCCCGTCTGGCGGGCGACAATGGCGGTATGGTCGACGAATTTATCGGCGCCGAATTCCAGAAGGAATAGGGTGCTGATGAAGACGGCGACATTGTACGCGATGGCGTCATCGTTGACCATGATGAAGCGACGAGGAGAGGAAGATTAAAAGGGCAAAGAAAACAAGATGGAGATGAGATCAGTGGAGTTTGCGTCATAGCAGGATAAAAGCGGGGAATGTTTAGCGTTGGATTGCCTCTAAAGGTAGGTATAGTCAAAGTAGCTATACTAAGTTAAATTCACTGTGCTCAATTAAGTTATCGGCTATGTGCCTCACGGCAGCTTGGACCAGCCTTCAAACTCCCGCCGTTCGTAGGGAGAGCGTTCCGCCGAGCCAACGATTCCAAGGTCAGTCCATTGGGTATATCATCTGGATCCTGCCACAATCAATAGCGCACTACTTACAAGTGACTCTATGAGATTGAGACTTGTGAAAACCAATATGAGCTGCAAATTAAAATCACAATAGGAATTGTATCTGACAGAACTGGGTAGATGATATGATCTTCAATCAGCACTTACCTACCCGGTAGAACAATTTACGTCTAAAATTAGGAGCTGGCCCTACGTACGTTACCCCTGAAAAAGCTGGGGCTACAAGGACGGACTATTGAATCTGCTAGCTACTTCTGTTCAAGTTCGCGCGACCTAAAGGCAATAGTTCCAGCTTGTCATTCAGCTCTCACAGAAGCCCAACGTGATGATAAGAAAACATTTCGCTCTTCTGTCTCTTCCAGTTTCTTTCTTTACTTGCCGCATTCCAGTCATTCGTTTTCTCCAGTCGCTCTTTAACAGTCTATTCACGATGCGTGTCACTACTGCCTTTGGCCCCCTCATCATGGGCGCGAGCCTCTGCGCCGCTCGCGTAAGTGCTCTAAAACGCCCCCCTAACCCCACAAGTAAAAGCTTACAGTTTTAGGCTTGCGCCCCCCATCCGCGGCCGACAACAACAACGTCGCTCGCCAGCGAAATTGGCACTACAACGGCTGGAGGCGCTGCCACAACGACTACCTCCCAAGAGACTCTAAGCGCCACTGAGTCTGCGTCAAGCATTGAGTCATCGGTCACCATAGAAACATCTTCAGCCGACTCTGCCACTACAGAACTGGATACGACTACTTCTGGCTCAACCACCCAAGAGACTCTGAGTATCACTGACTCAACCTCTCAAGAGACTCTCAGTGCCACGGAGTCTCAGACCACTGTTGAGACCTCTGCCACTACGACCGATGATATCAGCTCTTTTACTACCATCGTCGCAACCACAACAGCTGTCACTTCCCAAGAAACCGAGACCGCCGACGAAGCCACAAGCACAACAATCGAAGCCACTACGACGACCGCTGGCCCTCCCGTGATTACCAACCTCGCCGAGAACGGTGGCTTCGAAAAGTCTACCGTCGATCCTTGGGTGGTAGAAGGAACCTCTCCGATAGTCTACACCGACCCGTTTGGGTGCGCCGAGGGCACCCATTGTCTGTGCGTAACACTGTCATCCAGAAACACTGATTGGTTAATTCATACTAACATTCCGCAGGCTATTACCCGGAAACCTTGACAATACCGCCACGGTTTGCCAGCGCGTCGCAGTCGAGGCGGGCTTTGAGTATACTTTCAAAGCGCAGGTTCTCCAGGTCTGCAACAAGCAGTATCAACCAGCCTCAGTTAGCTGCGATGACAATGTCAATACCGCTGAACTGTCTATTGACGGGGCATTCGACTCTGGTAATAAGGGCATCGTGGGGTATAATTTCTTCAACGACTTTACTTTCACCTTCTCATATACCGGCCCAAGCATTGATTCTACTGATCTCTGCATTACCATCACGCAGAACCAAGGCATTAACCCTAGCTTTTACCTCGATGCCGTTTCTTTCACGCGTGGGCAAGCTGTGCCTATTCCTGACCCGACGGAGTAAGGGTTCGCAATGACATATAAACATTGAACAGGCTCGACGAGTTTATTCTTCTTAGAGGTATGAAGACATACATAATGAGCAGCTCATAGCTGGTCAAGCTATCGATTGTCTCTGCTGGTTCAAGCTGCTTCACGTCGTATCACGCCATGCTTAATACCAGTTACCAAATCCTTGCCCGTCTGCTGGCTTTATTCTTCACAATTCCGGTAAATAAATTTAATACAAGACGTGTTTTTCCGAAAGAATCACAAGAATGGGAGACCTACTTCTGTTTCCCTATTATGCCCTTAGCAATGTTACGGCAGGAGTCGCAAAATATCCTGCTTAACTGCGAGCTAGACTATAGAAATGAAGAGACTTTCCTAGAGATAATGTAGATGCCAATATGGCAAGTCACGGAGTTTTTATTGGCAGTTGGGGATTGGGACTTAATGTAAGTGTGTTTTACTCCTTATTTGATTGAGATAACCTTTCCCGGGCAGGCTTGATTTCGTTTCATACACAACTGCAATCGACGAGACAAATTAGGATGGATGTGACTCTTGCAAAGCAACTAAATCTCACTACATTCTTGCCTGTATCCTCGCCTTCCTCTGGCTGAATAGAGCCTTTAATGCTACTGCTTCTACCTTCTTCATGGCTGCCTGTTGCGCTTCCTGCAATGTCACCTTTGGTTCGCAGGTCTGGAAGACCGATGTGTCGCGGTGACGAAATCTTACGGTATCATCCCCCCATTTACTCTTCCTCATCACGCATAGCATTCTTATAATCATCCTCTGACCCGAAACCAAGCGCCTGAACGCGTTTGAAGTAGGGCGAGTAGTCATCGTCACCCTCAAAGTCCTTGGGGTCAAGATCCCAGATCACTTCTATCATCCAGATGAGCCACTCGGGTGGAGGCGGCCATTTGCGAAAATACTCAATTCGCTGCTTTTCGTCGAGATCCTCTTTTTCTCGCTTCCACCAAGTCCAATACATCATGATGTAAGATTCGCCAGCACCCATGCGCCAGCCGATGCTGTACGGATGGTCTTTTGGAAACATGAACCAGGGTGGAGGAACTGCTCCGTGTTGCTGAACCAACTTGGCAATTTCATCTTGGTGCTGTGTGGAGGCGTCCATTGTCAATAACGTTAGAGCAGAGACTAGGTCGAAGCAATATTTTTGAGGTGCAGGTCGTAGAATTGTGGTATAGTTATCCGAATCTTGATTGCGTTTATGAGTGATAGGTCGGGAGTTTCGATGGGGGTAACAACTGATCTGAGTTGATTGAGTTGAGTTGGATTGGATTGGGTTATATCTATCACACTGATCGTACTTCAAAATGACTAGAGTTATAACAAGTAGGAGTAAGTATCTCGACTTCTTATGGTTTCTTTTGCGGGGTATTCCATCCCATGATAAAGGTATCAAACAAATAAGGTAGCTAGCGAAATGATCCGGCCCGGGTGGATATTTGTCCGGCGAAATGGGACGCGCCATTAACTCCAAAGCCGTTCCACGTAGAAACATGGAGTTGGTGTCATAGTAAGATGAAAGCAGAGAAGTTGGAGAGTTTCACCTAGTTAAACCTGGATAGGTTTCAACAGCCATATTTGTATTTTTTTACCGGCTTCTGAACTGCCGCCAAAGGTAAAAGCACTACCACCAGCATGCTTCACGACCCAATACACTCCTGACTAACTAAGCTCAGCCATGATTATTACATCCCGTCACATAGTCAATCTTGAGTGTGCAGCCGTCCTTATACTCGACCTTTCCACATTTCTTACACTTCTCACCGTCTTTACGAATATTTTAGTACTAATCCATATCATAGCCCTTTATCTTGCAGTCCTCACCATCGAGAAAGACACCACAGCCAATCCCGTCAGATTTACCCCAACATTTTCCATTAAGATGGTCCTTCCTAGTCATAGGCCAGTGATGCTTCCGCGTAATGTCAGGATTGGTTTCAACTTGCTCTGTGCTATACGCAAATGGAGGATCTGTTTCCCGACGGAGGTAATTAACCGCGTGGTCGCAGTCTTTGAGCCTGAGCAGCGGGCCGCTGCACTGTTGTTTGTTGGCACCTCCATTGTAAATACGTAGGAAGAGTGAGGAAACGTACCAGTTTGCTTCCATTGCAGTCGCAATTTGGCTCAAATGGCGGGAGAGCAATCAGCGTAGGACGAGTAGGAGGAGGTGGAGGTTGAGAGGGAGCAGACGGCGTAGGCGATGGTTTGACTTTGCAACTTGTGTTCTCGAGCAGAGGAGTCCACATCGCGTAAACAATGCGAGTCTGATACTCATTCATGATTCCGTGAACAACCAAGCTGGCAATCATTTCGTCTAGTGGGATCTGAGGGTGAAAGACTCGCCCATACCCATCAGTAATCAGGTAATCCAAGATCGCTACACGCGCAGCGAGCGCCTTCTTTGCATTATCGCCATCGTGGTGAAACTCAGCGTTGGGATCTACAAGGCGTATGATTTGGCTGAGAACGAGCATGTCACTATGAAAAGTCCCGTTGAGCTCGCCGCCCTCCGCACCGGGCTTTCACGGAGTCGAACCCGAAGAATCCCAAGTGTTGAGTTCGTAGAGCATCAGACCCTTCCTGGTGTTGCTTCCGGTAGTGTATTCATCGACCCCTCCTTCGCAGTACCGTCCCCCGTATTTTCGGACGAATTGATCGTAGTTGATAAGCTTGACGGAATCGCCTGCTCGGTCGTCGGCGAAGAACTTGGCGTAGCCACAAAGGTAGTTAGCCATAGCGTACAAACGTCAAGTTGAGCAGATATCTCACCTTGTAACATAGAGCTTACCACTGCGTCATCGTCAGCTGATTCTAAGACCCGATTTAGGTATCTTCCGAATAATATCACAATTACTATGAAACGCCTATGGACCACTTAGGTGCCCAGTCGGGTAGTCGAAATCGATGCCTCGCCAGTCTGCCAAGGAGATTATAAAACTTAGGACCTCTATCCTAGGCGACAAAAGGCGGCTTTAGGCAAACTTCGGACAATTTAGTGTAGATTTAGGTAATCTTAGACCAAGTATTTTTTTTAGCACAGGTTAGTCATAAACAGTAAGTCATAAACAGTATGGCTTGGGAACAGAAAAATGCTTATTTTAAACACAGGGAACCTAACGTCAAGAATCCTTGGTTGACAGTGGAGAAGCTTGATGAAAACGAGTGTGTCGTTATTGACTTTCGCGACTTTGTTAATTTCTTTATGCGTCCCAGGCTCGCATGAGCCTGTCGATGAATTCTAGCTGGCGGTTTTCTGTCTTTACAGGTTATTTATCAAAGGACTGTTCCATGCTTTAATATGTTTCTTAGTATGGCAGAAGATCCATGTAATTAGTCAGGACCCTTAGTCCTAGACCTCCTCGTGCATCTTTTCTTACTATAGTCCCGTCATGATATGCACCTCTGTGCTATTAGTCCCGGTTTTACTATTCCTAATCCCTACCAAATCCAGCCTCCCATTGCCCGTCCACTCCGTAACCATGAACTCATACATGCCAAAAGTATCAAGTAGTGGTATTTCCGCGTGCAGCATGAAGTCCTGGTAGGTTGATACACCAGAGAGCACATACACCTGAGAGCAGCGATTGCTATCGTTGCTCTTCCATACTGCAACCAGGTCTGGGCAGCCGTCAGCGTTCCAGTCTGCGACGGCGAAGTCGAATGCAGCATCAGTTTCATGCAGGCAAGTTCCTGTCTGTAGGATGAACTTCTGGAAGCCCGACGCGCCGGACATGACGTGCACTTCAGTGGTGTTGGTGCCGGTGTTGGACTTCCTAATGGCGAATAAGTCGGGCTTTCTGCCGGCGTTCCATCGTCCCATTGTGAAGGCCCAGGTCTCGTCCGTTTCGAATAGTGCGGTCCCGGTTTCTAGAATGACTTCCTGAAAATTGGAAGCGCCTGAAAGGATGCAGACCTCGGTGGTCTTCGTATCGGTGCTGCCTTTCTTGATAACGACGAGATCTAATTTCTTGTCGCCATCCCAGTCTGCCAAGGCGAAATCGTATTGTGTTGCCGTCGTCAAAGGCAGGCCAGTTACTGTTTGTGCAATGAATCTCCTGAATAGTGAGGCTCCAGAAAGGACGCTGAGTTCAATCATGTTGCTACTAGTGCCTCTCGACTTGACAGCGACTAGATCTGGACAGCCGTCTTTGTTCATATCGCCCATAAGGCATCTGAACGTGTCGTCGATCTCGGGCAATGCTGAGCCCCTCTGCAAGACGAATTGAAAACCATCGGACCCAAAGTTTCTTGCAGATTCTTGAATCACTCTCTGAAGTCGAATGAATGCATTTCTCCGACCCTCCCCGTATACAAGCGGCATATGTACGCCAAATACTCCCAGCAAAGAGTACGCAGCGTCCTCTTCACGTTTGGTTTCACGGCCTCTCGCCCAAGACATTCGCTCCTCGAGACTAAAGCGAGAAAGAGGACTTCCCTGCAGAGCTTCCATATTGATTCCCGTGATGTCTTCAATCTCATTGACCATCGATTCCCTGTCTCCCAGTAGATCGCCTTCCATGGAAAAGAATTCGACACATGATGGCGCCACGAGCTCTTGGAGCGTCCAGCCTCGAGTAAACCAACGGCTTTGTCGGAAAGCCGTCTCCCAAGTTGGCTGAGAGGACAGGGTGCTTCCGACGGAACCTTTAATTGATATATCGGATAGGTACACGTAGCATTTATCTGCGTTGTGGTACCAGTGGTACATGGAGTTAATTGCCTCAGAAAGCTCTGTGCTGCTCGTTTTGTCGATACAGCAGGTATCCACCCAGAAGAACTGGATATTGTCATTTGCACTTTGCTTCTGGCAAAACCGGAGCTTCTCATAGCCAAGTTTTTCCTTCCCTTTACATTCAATCATGTCTTGAAAGGTGACCTCTTCACAGTCCTTTCCCCAAGTGTGCGACAGAATAGTATATGGCGGAATGTCATCACCAACAAAGTCAGCTAGGCAAAGTTCGCCTTCACTTCCAACTGTAAGAAGACGCATAATAGTTTGGACGGCTGTTGATCCAGGAATAGCTCGATGAGATGGCAGGATTAACATAAAACAAGGCTGAGCCCAAGCTGTAGAATTTATCTCTGCTGACATCCTGGGTTGATAAGTGCATATTTGCTGACATGTTAGCAGCATAATTGCATACCTGCTTACGTCATAGGCTCTAAGTGTATAGTCCTATGTGAGTAATTACTCTCTCATATATACATAATTCTCTTTCGATGTACACTATTCTACAGGTACTTCAGATTAATGCAGGGAATACTTCTCTTTAACTATCACCCTACTAATTCCATATCTTCATGTCAAAGGGCAAGGGTATGGCATCTTGCATGAATTGAAGTACGTTACAAGTATTCTTTAACACTACTTCTACTACAGCTTGTAATGGTACAGCGGGCTCTTCTCACCCATGATCTCAAGTTCCTCCTCTGTGTACTTGCTTCGAACCTCAGCCTCGCTGATCTTCGACCGCTTCTTATTAATCATGACCAAAGCAGTCTCAAGGGTAACAGCAGCCAAGATTCCTGCGACAGCGAATCCGAGCGATGCGCCATATCCAGTCGTGTACTTGGGCTTCTCCTTGTCAATATAGATGTAGCTGCCATAGATACCACCAATTGTACCCGCGCAGGTAACAAAGCCAATGCTAATGGCTCGCTTGGTGGGATTGAGGTTATTGTCGATATTCCAGGCACTGGTACCAGGCAAGATGGGATACATGCCAGCACAGGCTAGACAGACTGCGAAATAGCACACTCCGAGGTTCTGAACAATAAACTCGGCTTTGGTCATAAGGATAGAGAAAGCTATGACGATGCAGAGCTGAGGACCAATAATGAAGGGCATTCTCCACTTGTGCTTATCGGCAAATCGAGCGAGGAGGTAAGATGAGATAGCTCCGCAGAGGTAAGGAGGAATAGTCATGAGTTGGGCGTTGCTGGATGTGTAGCCCATTCCCTTGACGATAGAGGGCATGGAGAACTTGAGACCGTAGTTGGGCGCAGCGTTGGACCAGGACATGATAACGAGGAGATATGCCTTCCAGTCCTTGAGAACCTCGAACAAAGCTCCCTTGTCGAATGTCTTTTCGCGGTATTCGCCCGAGTTAGTGACTCTTCGAGAAGCTTGGCGCAGAACGAGATATCGCTTCTCTTCATCGGTAAGCCAGTATGAGAGAGTAGGCGAGTCGATGAGCAAGAACCATGTGACGAACGACATGACAATTGTGAAGATTCCCTCAATGAAAAAGATCCATCTCCAACCGCCCTGACCACCGATGCCGTCCATTTTGGCGATAGCGTAGGCAAAGAGGCCGGAGAAAGCGCCTCCAGTGGCAGCGGATGTATATAGAATCGCGACTCGGGTTTGCGTCTCGTGGGGGAGGTACCATTTCGAAATGATGAGGATAGCGCCGGGAAAGAAACCAGCCCTGGTGATGTTAGCAGGTACGAGATATAGAGGCGAGAGACTACTTACTCAAAGAGACCAAGGAGAATACGGATGGCGCAGAGTTGGCCAAAGTTATGGATTAGGCCGGTGCAGACTACGACAATACCCCAGATGAACATGATGGTGGCCATGTATTGAGAAGGCTTCGCGAACTTATTGAGAATCATATTGCTGGGAATCTCGGCGAGAATATCTGCAAAGGTTAACCCTGCTCAATATCACTCGAAGTCTGAACGTACAAGGAATGAAGTAGATTGAGAGTGCAATATTGTACTGCTCTCCATTCATACTAAGATCCGGAAGCATTCCCTCGATCTTGGCGTTTCCTATATTCGCCTTGTCGATGTACGTGACGAGGTAGAGAATAGCCAGCATCGGCATAAGTCGCCACTGAGCAAGTCAGATCTTTTCTGTATAGAGTGAAAGCCAATCAACTTACATCAATCTTCGCCAAGACCTTCTTTTTCTTCTCCTCGGGAAAATTGGCGACAAACTCCATGTCCTCGGCGGACAAACCACCATTGGTAGCTGCAGTGTTGGCATGATCGAGATGAGAGGCAATAGCCTCGACATCCTTCTCATCCGAGATGGAGTTCCTCAGAGCCATGATCACAAACAGAAATTCGTAAGTGTTGAGAGTGTTGTTTGATCCTGGTGATTAGAGTATCACTGGATTGACGAGACTTCAATATCGGGGATATCAACTCCTTTTTATGGGATCAAAAACTTGGCATGGGGAGTGAATGCGGGGTATGGGGTATCTAGTCTGGGGGAGGGAGACTAGCGCGTTTAGAGTTCTGAATGAGTCGTGCTTGGAGACGCACTGATGGTCTTGGATTGGAGGGGAGGGTTGGTTGGCCAGTAGGAGGGAAGACCGAGGGGGATGGCCGCCCGCCTGGTGATATCTGTGCCACCCGGGACATCATCGAATGTTGATTGCAGCATCAGTGCAGGAAATGCAATAATGTCGGTATCGGTTATTTGACCGATCATTGTGATATTCACTAATGATTGTTTCGCGATGGCTTGTGATCTTAACATGAACATGCAGGGAACAAATGCGAAAGACCGACCGAGAACAGATGAGGGCGACAAGCTAAGGCGTCATGATAAGTCAGGTGCAGTAGACTTTAATGGCCAAGGCATTCCGTCAAACAAGTTCAGTAAGCATTAGTTAGTTGTAGAGATGTCTACAAGCAAGAAATTTACGCGTATGCCTGTTCACGCGGCGGGTTGTTGTCTCGCCACTGAGCTTTGATCCGGACAAGGTCTAGGCCCAGGGATCGTTGTCAACAGGCGTGCATCGAAACGAAGCACTCACAATGGCTAACTACGACGATAAAAAGTAATTTTCTGTTGGTCGTGCATCTAACAACTATCGCAATACTAAACAGTCTATTGCTTCCTCAATTGCTTCTCACTATCAGCCAGAACACTCAGTGTCTTGACCGTCCACTCCTTGGACTTATCATCAAGTGGCTGATAAGGCTTCCTCATATGCCACGCTGTCTCATTATCCAACCCAATATCCTTCCCCAGGAAATGCCATGCTCCATACTTAGTATTGCTAATGCCCTTCTTACAAGCCCACTCAGCATGAGCGACTAGACCTTGAAGCTTGTTCGCCTCGTCAATCTTTCCCGCCCTCCATAAGTCATAGACACCCGCTGTACTTGACGGGAAAATGTTACCCATCCCTGTAACACAACCGCTTCCGCCGCTGTGCAGCGTGGGGAGGAGATAATCACTGCTTCCGCCGTAAACACCGAATTGCTCGTGAGAGAATAGCGCTGTTAACCGAGCGAGCTTTCCCACGTTTCCACAGGTCAACTTCACCGCTACAATATTCGGTTCAGAAGCCAGAGTCGCTAGTTGATCAGAATCTAGATCAATACCAGATGTGACAGCGGGGAAGTTGTAAATGACAATGGGTATCGGTGAAGCAGCCGCAACCTCTTTAAAGTAAGACACAATAGCTTGGCTGGGCAGTGCCTTGGGCCAGTAATTAGGCGGTAGGAGCAGGCCAAAACCAGCTCCAGCATCCGCTGCATCTTTGGCGTTCTGGATCGTCTCCTGCGTGGACTGTGCTGAGATGCCTGCCACAATGGGGTAGTCAGGCCCACCTGCTGCAGAAGCTGCCTGTACGGCTGTCTTGATGATGGCTTTGCGCTCTTCTCGTGAGAGGAGAACTAGTTCGCCATTCGTGCCGAGATAGACGAGACCGTGCATGCCTGCCTTAATCAAGGCTTGACATTGGGTGTACATTGCTTCATGGTCTACTTGCTGGGTTGGGTCGTCTGCTTTGTAGAGTGTGACGACGGGGGTGTAAACTCCTTTGGGGAGGGGCTTTGCCTTTGCTTGGATAGTGCTGCGCTCCATTTTGAGGATCTGACTAGTGAGTGATAGAGTAGATGATTGTGTAATGAAGATACTGCTTGATGCAGTAATCGTCCATGCTATCTCCGAGCTCTTAAGTGCACCAAAACTCCATGGCCCAATGCGGGGTTCAACGCCCGGAGACATTCCCGGGGGGCGAATGCAGCCAATGGGAGGGTTCTCCGTGACCCCAGCCCGATACTCGGCATTCCCGGGCTGTAAGAACTTGTGGAGATAGTAAATTGCAGCTTGGGTGATTAGCTTATTTTCAAGGTCTACAACTTGTTTCGTTCTGTAGATTCAGTCAATACTATCAGCAATCATGGAGACATCACTTGAGACGAGAAGAGTGTCCTTGGACGACTTGAGGCAGCATAACACGGTGAATGACTGTTGGATAGCTGTCCATTCCAAGGTCTGGGATATTACACAATTTATTAATGAGCACCCTGGCGGTCCAGAAGGTATGTTGAGTAACTTGGGAGGTTGTGGCGAGACTAATCGCGATGCGTAGTGCTGTTGAACCTCGCTGGTACTGATGCCACGGAACTCTACAATGATGTCCATGCGCCTGATATCATCGAAGACCTTCCCAGCGACAAATTAGTAGGCCTCCTCGAAGAATCTGCAATTAGTCGCTCGACCCCTAAAACCACCGAGATCGATCCTGTACCGCCCCCTACATCGCCAACACAAACGAACCAAACCCCCTCTACACCAACAGCAAAGACAATCCACCCCATAGACGCGATCTTGAGTGCTCCAGACTATGAAAAGGCAGCCCAAGATTCACTCTCAGCAAAAACATGGGCGTTCTACTCGTCCGCCGCGACAGATCTCGTCACCCACGGGAAGAATAAGGAGCTGGTGCGGAGAATCATGATTAGGCCCAGGATCTTGAGGAATGTTTCGCAAGTCAACTACAAGACCAGTATTCTTGGTTTTGATAGTAGTGCACCGTTTTTTATTTCTCCTGCTGCTATGGCGAGGCTTGCGCATCCTGATGGGGAGCTGGCGCTTAGTCGGGCTGCGGCCAATGAGGGTATCATCCAATGTGTAAGTGCACTGATTGATCACCATGGAGAATTGTTAACTAATAATTGGTAGATCTCGAGCAATGCCTCCTTCTCGTTAAAGTCGATCGTCAAAGCCGCTCCCCCAACACAACCATTCTTCTTCCAGCTATACGTCAACTCCAACCACGATAAGACCGTCGAGCTTCTGAAAACCGTACGAGGTCTCGGCGTTAAAGCAATCTTTGTAACGGTCGATGCGCCTGTGCCAGGGAAGCGTGAGGCAGATGAGAGAGCTGCACAGGAACAGACTGTCAAGTCGGCGATTAGTGGCGGCGAGAGCAGTAAGGATAAGAAGGGGAGTGGGTTTGGACGTCTCATGGCGCAGTATATTGACAAGTCGTTGTGCTGGGATGACTTGGCGTGGATACGCGAGGCGAGTGGGGGGTTGCCGATTGTGTTGAAGGGGGTTCAGACTGCTGAGGACGTTATCAAAGCGGCGGAGTATGGTGTTGAGGGTGTATTGTTGAGCAACCATGGCGGACGGTCTTTAGATGGGTAAGTCGGCTCTTCCATTCGCATGATACCAAAGCTGACTATCTTCAGGGCTCAAGCAAGTATCCTGGTATTGCTAGAATTACGGAAGAACTGCCCAGAGGTCTTCGATCAGCTTGAAGTCTACATCGATGGCGGCTTCGAGCGGGGATCCGATATCTTGAAGGCCATCGCCCTCGGCGCAACAGCAGTTGGTATCGGACGACCATTCCTATACTCTCTTATCCACGGACAATACGGTGCCGAGCATCTCTGTTACAGTGAGTTTTCTGTGTCGCGCAAAGATGAACAAGCTGACGAGATATAGTTCTTAAAGATGAGCTTGAGACTTCAATGCGTCTTTGTGGCATCACGTCGCTAAGCGAAGCTAGACCTAGCTTGGTGAATACGCTGGATGTCGATCATATGGTAGTTGGTAACACGTACACGCGTTTGCTGTCGAAGCTGTAGAATTTTTCACAGTAGGAGAACACATGCCGATAGTTTATAGATCTATTCACCAGGTAACAATTATATGGACAATAT
Source organism: Fusarium succisae (assembly GCA_013186925.1). Taxonomy (NCBI): domain Eukaryota; kingdom Fungi; phylum Ascomycota; class Sordariomycetes; order Hypocreales; family Nectriaceae; genus Fusarium; species Fusarium succisae. The sequence goes on along the minus strand of JAAOAW010000069.1, from coordinate 306,386 downwards.
TACTCGGCTATGCTTTGACCCCTTGCAACGAATGCCTCAAGTTGGTCTTGGTCTTATTCCGACTTTGGCTGATGCAATGCCGTAGTCTATTCCCCGGCCCCGCGGCATTTCTCTGAGGGGCGTACCACTGGACACTTGAGGGACATTCCAAATTGAGTATCTTAAGGTACAAGCCGTCATCGTCCAACACCCCTATACCATGCACGTCATCTGGTAGATCGCTCCGAACAACTGGGCATGTGTACAAAACTTGTTCTCTGGTCAATGATAATGTCCCATAAGCTTACAATAAACTTTTTTTTTATGAATCTATTAGCAAACTAAGCCTTGGTAATCTTTGTCTGGAACGCCTTAACAGCATCCAATACCTTTCCATCAGCCTCGAGTCCAAGACCATAAGCCCTAGAAACATCAAATCTGGCCGGCCAACTACTTACAATTGCCTCAATCGCCGGATCCCTCTTCTCCTCAATCTGAGCCAGCGCTTTCTCACCGCCAACTTCTTTCAAAGCGTCTAATATCTCCTGCACCGTGACCGTAATCCCAGGCAAGTTGACCACTCTTGAATCGCCGAACTTCTCTTTTGGAACGTCCTTGATCTTGATGAGGTTCTTTATAACTGTTGCAGGACTGCAGACCCAAAGCTCAAGGTCTCTACTAACGGGTAGAGTGTTGGGGACTCCTTGGAGAGACTCTCGGACAATGCCTGATGCGAAGCTTGATGCAGCTACCGAGGGTGCGCCTGGGCGGACGATAACAGTGGGGAGGCGGACAATTCGTCCGTCAAGAAGACCGCGGCGGGAGTAATCGTTGATCAAAAGCTCCACCAGCAACTTCTGAATGCCATATGAACTCTTAGGCTGAGGAAGTGTGCCAAACTCAGTCACAAGATCTGTCTGACCGTAGATAGCGCAAGAGCTAGCAAATGTCACTTTCGTACCAGGATATTGAGTCCTTAGCACATCAAGGATACTTCGCACAGAGTCAACGTTGATCTTGAGTCCTAGGTCCAGATTGGCTTCTGCGCCACCGGACATGAGACCATGAAGAATGTAGACATGGCTGAAGCGGCTGGACAGCAGGGATGTGACAGCTGATGGGTCTGTTAGGTCTGCTTTGAGGGACGTGACCTGGTTTTCTGCTCCTGAGGGGATGGGGGGTGTGATGATGTCGGTGAGTGTGAAATGAGCGCTGGGCATGTCTTTGAGGAGAGATGTGATGAGTTCCTGGCCGATGAAGCCACCGGCTCCAGTTATCAGAACATGGTCTTTTGTTTGAGTCATGATGCGTATTTTTGTAAAGCAAAAATTAGATATGTGTTGACTAATTGTTGAGTGCTTCAAAATACTGTGATTGTAAGTGGAAATTATGTGTTGATTCTAAGTAAGGCCTTCTTTTAACAATATTCTAACGTTTGCGATTTCTTTACATCGTCTCTCTTGAGCCATGGTTTACACAGATTCTAGTGGCGAGCAGTGAATGGAATGTCCGGTCCGCTTGGTGCTCTCATTGCATGGCGGTCAGAAATCCTATTGGTCGGGTGGACACTCGCCGATGATGCAACATGTCTCGGCCGGAAACCAGACCGAGATAGCGCTGCGACATCGCATACACGGTCACAGAGAACAGAAGGGGCCTTCCACCAGCCTCAGGTATGGGAGAAAGCCGGGAAATAGCCGCTTTTCTATGTAGGGTAAACATGTTAGAGTGGAAATGACTTCAAGAGTAGCTGATAGAGTTGAAGCCAGTTAACATAGACCTATAGATCCAGGGAAAGAGTCGCGGTTTATCTGTAAAGAAGATTAAGCTGTTTAATCTTTTTTACTTTATTGAGGAGCCATGTAAAAACGGAACCAAACCTTCAAAGCTGTTTAGATGGGACCATTGGGGAAGTATGCAAAACATGGAATCTCCCGGCTAACACAAGTCACTGGTGATATAGTCTACGGGTTTCTTTATGCAATTTAGATATATTCTCAGTCGGAACCAACCCAAGCCTCGACATCATTAATCCTTACATACTTAATATGCTGCCGATGCCAGGTATACGCCACATGCGCAACATCACTATCCCCGTCCTTCTCAATATTAATACTCGGATAGCTCAACTCCCTATTCTCCTGCCCCGAAGAACTATTCGTCCCACAAAACCCATCCCCATCCTCAAGCACACGCTCTCTCCATGTCAGCCCCTCATCCTCCGAAACTCCAAGCGTCAATGTCTTTCGGGGCGTTCCCCAAATGGCATCCTTTCCTGTCTTTGTGACCTGATTCGGTCGCTTATCATCTTCAGGTGTGATGTCATCGTATAAGCCTTGTCGTTTGAGGGTATCAGCTGAGGCGCTTGATCTGTTGAAGACAATGGCGATATGGCCTGATGATAAACGGGCTGCGCAGATACCGCTGTTGGGGTTCGGGAGGCTTGTTGCTTTTGGTGTTTCCCAGTCAATGCCGTTATTGGATGTTGAGCGGTAGATGTTATCTGCCCAGCGGCTACGGTAGAATGCGACCCAGAGTGAAGAGCCGGATGCTGGGGGGATGATGTTCATGTGAACAGAGCCGACACTGTCCGGTGCTTGCTTCTCCTTCCACGTTGCACCATTGTCTTTTGAGTAGAGAATACCAGAGATGTCATCGCTGCCAATCCATCTGTGACCAGGTTCTGTGCGACAGTAGAACACTGGCAAGATCCAGGTCCCATTGCCATTGATAACGATGGGCTGTCGGATGAAAATGCCAGTGACATTGGGGAGGAGCCGACTAGCCTCAGACCAGGTACGACCCTGGTCAGAAGATGTGCGCTTCAGGATATAAGCGCCATCCTGATTACCGGCGTCTTGCGACGTGTGAAGCAACCAGATGTCCCCATTGCGAGGCGCTCTGAACAAGACGGGGTTTTGACAACTTCTATTCTCATCAAACGAGATCTTTTGCGGTGAAGTCCAAGACGATGATCCTGGTTCTAGTCGAGATAGCCAAATACTGATATCAGGCAGCCCTTCTTGGGAACCACCAAACCATGTACATAGCACAGTCTTGTCTGGAAGTTGCAACAAATTCGAAGCGTGAGATTGAATTGTCGCTGATGGAACAGAAATAGTATGAAGACTTGGTGCCATGGTTACTTGTGGAATCGAGCTGATTGTAATGTTGCAATGAGTCTTGTCTTGGTGGTTTAAAACATCACCTCTTCTACGTGACTTCCCCACGATCCCGGCGGATATTAGCCCGAAGCTAAGCCCACTATGAATGACTCGTCGACCAATTGGAAGGATGGCCGATTGAATGGCGTTGGAGGTGAGGGGTTGATGATCCCAGTGGAATACTGCGGGGAAGGAAATGTTCGGCGATATCAGCGTTGGTCAGATCGGCATGAAGACGAGTGGCTTAAAAGCGGCATTTAAAACAGATAAAAATAACATCAAGGCCTATTCAACAGTAACATCACTACATCTGCCAATCCCTCAAGTGCCTTCAAGATGGAATACGTCAGGTAAGCACCTCCACCACCACTCAAATCCCCAACTAACAGCCCAGACTCGGCAACACAGGCCTCAAGATCTCAAAGGTCATCCTCGGCTGTATGACCTTTGGCTCAAGCTCATGGCAAGGCTCACCCTGGGTTCTTGATGAAGAAGATGGCCTGAAACTTCTTAAAGCTGCCTATGAACAGGGCATCAATACCTGGGATACAGCTGATACGTACTCCAATGGCGAATCAGAGGTCATCGTTGGCAAGGCTTTGAGGAAATTCAACATTACTCGCCAAAAGGTTGTTATCTTGTCAAAGATCTTTAACCCTGTTATGGATGATGGTACAAGGCCTGCTAGTATCAATGACGGCCCGCTTGTCAATCAGATGGGGTTAAGTAGGAAGCATGTTTTCCATGCTGTGGATAAGTGTCTTGAACGTCTTGGGACCGACTACATTGGTAAGCTTGTCTGACCTGGTAAACTAAGTGGCATACTGACAGCACAGATGTCCTTCAAATCCACCGTCTAGACCGTGAAACACCCCCCGAAGAGATCATGCGCGCCCTTCACGACGTCGTCCAATCCGGCAAAGTCCGCTACATCGGCGCCTCATCAATGTACACCTGGGAATTCGCCCGTCTCCAATACATCGCCCAGTCCAAAGGCTGGACCCCCTTCATCTCTATGCAACCCTTCTACAACCTCCTCTACCGCGAAGAGGAACGCGAAATGCTCCCCTTTTGCGAAGCCACAGGCGTCGGTGTCATTCCCTGGAGTCCGATAGCGCGTGGCCTTCTAGCCAAGCCTCTGTCGAGCAAGACTGATGAGGCAAATCAGTCGATCAGAAGTCAGAGTGATAAGAAGACGGAGACGTGGTTTGCGGATGCGAATTTGGAGATTGTGAATCGGGTTGAGAAGGTTGCGAATGATAAGGGGATTAGTATGGCGCTTGTTGCTACGGCGTGGGTTCTGCAGAAGGGGTGTTATCCGATCTTGGGGTTGAATTCTGAGAAGAGGATCAAGGAGTCGGTGGAGGCGTTGAATGTCAAGTTTACAAAGGAGGAGCTGGAGTATTTGGAGAACGAGTATCGGCCAAGGAATATTCAGGGCATGTAGACTTATCCTTTAGATGAAGGTTGTATATAGTATCAGCACATAGATGAATACCATTTTGTTTCCATCAGTACAGCACGTATTAAAACCAGTAACCGTCCACTTCAGTCAGCATTCACTGAATGCCATCCAGTCTGCCTCCTCGAAATCCTTTTTTCACCTTTCTGACTGGGGAGGCTTGATCCTTGAGGCCAAATTGCAGGGATACAAGGCCAGCTAATAATTTTATTGGTCTGTCCGCTAAAGCTTATGGGTAAGGCTGGTACTAGGACTTAAACGTCAAAGCAAGAGAGAAGAAACATGCCCAGCCCTTAGGATGGGGGTTTTAAGTCAGCAATAGATCTGTTTAAGAACTAGTATAATACAACCTTACCTCTCGCTACCTAATAAAGAAGTATAATATTATTCTAGATCATGCTGTCCCCACAGCCAAGCTTTCTCACCGCGAAGGCGACCTCCGGCAAAATATAGGATAGCTAGTCAGATTCTAACCTGGATAATCGAAAGAGGGTCCGGAGACCAAGAAGGCAAATGAGGTTCATTATGCTCCTCCGATAGGTGGAATCAATTGATCATGAGTCAGGCTGGGTTGTGCCAAGGCTGACATACGGCTCCGGGCCTAGACTTTTTGACGAGATCACAGTTCTCACCATGGTATGGTGGAATGATCTTGGCTTCCTGAGGCGCTTTTACTTTTCTATAAAGCTGGCCTTCTTCCACCCTTTTCTCTATCTTCAGTCCTACTCACCCAGCTTCAACTCAGCAGTTATCACATAAAGTTCCCCTCCGTCCATCCTCTATACCAACAACCCCTTCATTATATCTCACCCGCTTAATACTCTTCACCATGCATACCTCCTCCATCCTTATGGCTGCGGCCGTCTATACCTCCACTGTCACTGGTCTCGCGACGCCGCAGCTCTCAAAGCGATTCTCTGTCCCTGGAGCCTCAAGCGAGGATGGTTTCACCGTCCCAAAGGGCGTTCAGCCCGGCGTCTATGAGGTTTCCATTGACGACGCTGGCGTTGCCCACCACACTCGGCTTGAAGACGCCGATGAACATCGGGTAGACCAGGCCTCTGCCAATGACGACGCTTCCAGTCTTGAGCGAAGACAAGAGGGCACAGGACTGTGATTCATCACTTGTGGAGATTCAAGGGAGATGAACCATGGTTCCACTGACGATGCAGTCCGTGACTTGGTTAACCAATGTGGCAATGGTCGGAAGGTCGACTCTGGTCACCACATCTACTCTGTCAGGGGCAACGTGGCTGCATTTTACTGCAACTACGTCACCATCGTTAGCTCACCCCCACCTTTTGGTGTATGGGGCACGCCCCAGACTTGCTATGGCGACAGGGTCTGGAATATTATTGTCAGCGATATCAGTGGAAAATGTGGCTCATTCAAGCCTGGCTGGAGCGAGGACATTTATGCTAAGCAGAAGAATTCCGTTGGGTATCACGAAGTTGGCGGGGATAAGCACTTCTGTGGCGAGGGGCACTTTTAAGACTCTTTTGAAGTTCTTGGCCAGTTCTTGGAGAGGCGATTCGGTTCATTGACGGCGAAGCTGGCGGAGGATCTAACATTAAATGCAGGCTTCTTGTACCGTTGGGGGATAATCTGTGAACCCTGAATAAATAGTGCATTTGTGTGAGAGCCAAAGTCTAGAAGGCTGACTGCATGATGGTCTAGATGAAAATTTAATATGGATAGAATTATTTCTCTCATGCTCGCCTACACCCTTTCAATAGCTCTTCAAAATATGTACGGAGGGTCAAGGATAATTTCCGGATTATTTTACGAGGCGGAGTTAGGTATTGCGATACTGAAGTAACAAGGTACTTTAAGCTCTGTTCCATTTTTAAACATTTAGCTGCCCCTTCAAGATCCTTCTGTATTTGGAAAGATAGCCATTGACTGCATGTACCCATCGACATCAAGAAACGATGGATCAAACCCAAAGATGGGTGATAACCCAAAAGTCGTATCCCAAGTAGACATCGTACTCCCATCAATCCCGGTGAACATATCCGGATTCGTATTGTAGACATCTTCAAGACCCTGATTAGCCTCATTTCCAGGCATCATCGACGAAATAGCAGTCTGCACTTTATCCTGCACTCCATGGGAAGTCAAAAGACTAGTCACAGTCTCCAAACCTCTAATCATCAGATTCGCCAGATGCCACTTCCCCATAGACAGCGATCTGAAATGGCTGATCAGTCGAGTAATCTGATCCAGCGCTTGATCGCGTCTGAACAGGGAATCCCCGTATTTATGTGACACTTTGGCGAGGAACATGGCTGCGAATGCTGTCATGGAGAGCAGATAAGACGGTATCCCCACGATGCTGATGGAGAGGTCAGGGTCGGTGAGGAGGATGTCGATGATGGCTGACGCAGATGTTACGGCCATTGAGGCTGTGTCGAGAAAATGGCTGGGTATTTGGTTGGATTGGCCGCGGAAGACATGGGAGTAGAGGTATAGTTGGGCTAGGTGGAAGTGGAAGAGGGCTCCTTTTCTTGGAAATGCTCCGATGTTGGGATGGCCCTCTGCAACTTTGTTAGTTGATGCAAAGAGTGAGTCTGTAGGTACTTACCTGGGAGCCGATCAGTCCACTTTGTGATCCACTGATCAAGCTGTCGGTGATAGTGTCCTATCTGACTCAGATACAGTCGCGGAATCTCCTCTCCTTTATCAGGGCCGAATAATCGTCGTATATTCCGCAATATACCCATCAGTTCCACCTGACTCATGAGTCTTTCATCCTGGTCCGTAGCCAGCGGACAGTTCAAGATGCCTTCCCAGTCCTGCGTAAGCCAATCATCCTGGATAATGGCCGGTCTATCATAAAGAATAGCGAGGTGCTGGTCGCAGATGTACAGAATAGACCAGATTCGAGCAGAGTCCATGGCTTCTTCAGACTGGTCCCTAATAGCAAGACTGTAGCTGTTATGGATGTTGCATTCTGCAGCTCGTCTGATCGCATGGCCTGATAATGTCCAAGACAAGTCACTAAGCCAGTATGACGCGATGCTGAGAGCTCGGAAGTAGTCCCTATCGCCTTGGCGTTGCAGCATCGACTTTTCGGTCAATCGCCGGAGTTCGGAGTTGCAAATGCCATATACTTTATCGGCAGCTGGGTCGTGGAGTGCGGCGATTGTAAGGGTAGCGGCGCATAGGATTGATGACTTGCGACGAAGCTGCTCGAGAGTTTTGTAAGGACATCCGATTGAGTAAATAAACCCGTCCAAACGATCTCGATAAGTAACAAACAACCGCTCAGAGTCAGCCAGTGAGATCTGTCCTTGAGAAATAAAATCATTGATAGCTTGACTTGGGTTTTCATTTCCACTTCCAGGCGATCGAAGTGCTCTCATTCTAGTAAGAGTGTATAAAGAATGAATGGGCGCATGGGGCAGTCTATCATCTTCGGGCGTGAGCTTCGGTGAGTTGTCGCATGACGGGCCATAATTGTCATCCAGTTGAAGTGTCGTTGACTCTTGTGGTGGTGGTACCGATGAGTCCTTTCGCTTGTTCATCCGTGATGTTTGTAATGGTGGTAATTCTGGTAAGCCCATTATACTTCTCATTTCCTTGACTGCTGTGTACACCTGGTCGAGATCTGAAAGCATAGCTTCAGATAACCTAATACAGTCAGCGAGACCTCAGTGTAGTTGAGTCAAAGCATACTCTGTTTTCTCATCAATGATGGTCTGCAGGTTCTTGCTAACAGTGCAGTTGCTGAGCTTCTTCTCTTTACACCTTCGACATGGCGGACCCGCATCGTCCATAAAGCATTTAATCTTAATAAATCAGTCACTTCATTTCATCATTTAGTGGCTGTCATGGTACCTTGTGCTTCCGACATGTTGTGCAAGCCCTGATATGTCTCGAGATATGAGCAACGGGATGCTCCGGATTGGTAGTTATCGCCACTCGTTTCGGCGGAGGCTATCACTGATCAGCGCCCCTGCAACCTGCATATCAATTACACATAAACATACCACACTCCCCTCGTACTCTTGCGTCGCGGTACTTCCGTTCCGTTTCGACATCTTGACTCTGTCGTCGACTTTTGCCAGTGATTAATGGCCCGAAACACGTCAAAGTTGCGCAGGCTCAAAAACGCGGGGGGGTTAGTCATCGAGAATTACTACATTGACTAGAGCAGATATGGTAGGGTTCTGTCGCTGGAGAAATGCGGAGGCGCACGGAGAAATCATTAGTCCGAGTGCCTCTGTGTACAGTGTAATTGAAGAACTAATAAGCTTCAAAATACCAATGATTCTTAAAGCTTAGGTAGCCTTAAAGGCTTTCAGTCTATATGAGTTCATTACTGTGTTATAAAGAATAATAAAAAGTTTTCGACAGAAGACATTCGAATGGACTTTTTAATCTTAGGGTCCACAATAGCCATAAATCCCCTGGCACTTTTGCATCCCTATTGGCTTATGGCACCTTTTCCGGCAAGGTAGGAGGATAATAGTGCAGGGGCATTTATAAATCTTGTCATCAAGGTTAGCGGGTATTGGAAAACTTCTAATATAAAAATCTGATTCTGTTGAGTAAACGCGTATTCCTGCGTCAGACGGATTTTAAAATTCTAACGGTACACTATGCCGTTTCTGGTGTCTCACATAATACAACTATCTAGCAGTCCGGAGATCTCCGCCGAACTCTCATACTATAGGCTACATCGGATAGCCAGCCAATGATGTCCTCATAACGAAAAGGGCAGGTGTGATCGGTCCTTGTTAAGAGCCCGAACGTTTAATTATAGCAAGATCTTTACCCCTGGCCTAAGTAATTATTTTCCCGGCCCTTGTTAATTAGATCTAAGGGTCTGAGTCGCCTGGTGTATCTTATCAACAGCCTTGTCGGTATATAATACTCCATGGGCTTATGTTAGTTTTTGATATTTTGCAACGAATAGACCTCAAAAAGCTTCTGTATACACACATGCACCCCGAACAATCTAGTATACAGTCTAGTTATATCTTCTCTTGAGAGTCAAACTCCTTTCCTTGACGCCATGCAGCTCTTCGGTCTCTCCCTTGCCTACGTGGCAGTCAGTATAATCACTTCCAATGTTATGTTGGCTTGCGCATTCCACTGGGATCGCCCAAAAGATGATCCCTTTGCTCACTCACCTGACGTGATCTACACGAAAGACTCCTTCAACGAGACTTACGCCCTCTCCGAGTCTATGCTTGGATCTAGCAATGCAAGTCTGAAAGCGAGAGCCGCCAAAGACTTTTATCTTCGTATCATGCCTTTGGGGGCATCCATCACGTTTGGTCAAGAATCAACAGATGGGAATGGATACCGGAAGGCGCTGCGTCAACAGTTGCGTTGGAAAGGCTGGAAAGTCAATATGGTTGGAAGCAGACAGAATGGCAATATGGCCGACAATGTAAGCGAAGCCCGGGGCTCAAAGGTATAGCTGATGCTAAGACGAGCAATAGGATCACGAAGGATGGCCAGGCTACACCGTCGGCTCGGTTTACAACGAGTTCAAAAAGTCGGCTAACCTGAAGCCCAACCTCGTCCTTATCAATGCCGGAACGTAAGTCTTTCGCCGTCTCAATAGGTATTTCCTTTACTAAACTCTTTCCAGAAATGACTGCGGTGATAATGGAGACGGCGCCAATGCCAAAAAGGACATGAAGACCATGTTGGAAGGTATCTTCGCAAGCATCGACGGTGTAACTGTCATCCTCTCGACTTTGCTACCCAAGACCCTCAACAACGACTGTGTTTCTTTTGTAAGCGAACAGTACAGAAGCCTTGTCCAAAACGACTTTTCCAGTCGCAGAATCGGGCTCGCCGATATCAACAAGGTCCTCCCTAGCAGCATGTTGAAAGACGGTACCCACCCGACTGATGAGGGCTACCGACTATTCGCAGCTGTCTGGTGGGATGCCATCAGCAAGATGGAGAACGTATTCCAGCCACCATTGGATAACGGCGAAGATGATTCAACAGGAGGCGGAAATACATGTAAGAAGGTAGCCGGCAACGCAAGGGAAGTGAAGTCTCAACAGGGCAGCGGTAAGAACGACGGCAACTACGTCCACTCCTCCCAGTCGTTAGGTGTACTTCAAAGCGCTCGTATTGAGCACAAAGATGACTCACCAGTGACGAATGCCTGGATTCCTAACCGTATATTCTTCGCCAACTTAATCAAGACTGATCCGAACGCTGAGCGCTCGCAGGCGCTTGACGATTGGGTCCGCGTTTGGAACAATGAGGAATCTGATACCAAGAATTATGTCTGGAACGTCCGCCGAAACAAGGGCAACGGCGAGTTTGATGAGTCACAGGAGTTCAACGTTGACCAGGATTGTGAGCAACTTGAGTATGGTGGTTTTGCGTGTGAGCACCTCTTGGTCGATTATTGCTTATGGAATCAGCAGAGCTAATTTCCTTCTTTGGACAGATGGGTATGATTTTGCCGATTTTGTGAGTTTTTTATCGCCCGATGGACTTTTACTCTGAATGCTCACAAAGACCCCTCGATAACAAGAACGGCGATGGACTAGGTACGTATGACTCGCCACTGATGTCTATATCTTGTGCCACATAGCTCCGCCTTTTACTGACCATCTCTAGATGATTTCTTCTGTTTTCGAAAGGATGGCTCTGTAGGACTTTCCTTGAACAGAGGTGGGAGCCCACCCAAGTTCGAGTTTGCTGGTCAGGTAAGTCTTTCCCATGCGAACTAGTGGTATCTAGCTAGGTATGGCCCTTATTACCCCGAGAAGTTACTCACATGACGATGATAGATTATCGGCGGTGTCAGCCCTGGCAAGTGGGATTACAAGTTCCAGAAATACCAATTCGCAGGCAAGATAGCACAAGACTCGTTCCATCGCATAGCGCTGACTAACCGAGATAGACATTGATGGTGACGGAAGAGCAGACTTCTGCATCTTGGATGCCAACGTCGTCAGGTAAGTACTACAATCCCATCAGTGACGGGGCTCAAGACCTGCTCCATAGTCCAAGACTGATTACTTTGACCCTGCATAGATGTTCTAGGAACGCTGGTGTAGGTGACAAGCACTCATGGCAGGGCTTTGACGAGCCCGGCACTATCAGGGACGTAGTTTTTGCCCACGGACGAACGGGGTTGAACCCCCATAAAATGCTCCTCGGTAGGTGGTGGCCTTGACCTTGATCATTGGCGTACGACCCGATTGCTAACGACGCTGTTGTGTAGGGGACATCAATGGCGAGTAAGTCAAGGTTGCTGATCTGGATTTTGGCTGTAAGTACAGTCGGATAACAAGCGGTTAGCTTTCGAGCCGATTTTTTCTATATCAGCGATTATGGCAGCATTGAAACGTGGATCAATAACCGAGGTAGTGGTAAGACGATTGTAAGCTCCTCACCAGCTCCATACACAAGGATCATCCGTGCTGGTAGATTGCTTACTTGCCGTGCGTCTTTAGGTCCCCGCGTGGCGCTTCGCTGGCACTACACACACCGGCCAAGCTCTCGCAGAAGGAACACCGTCCATCGTGGACCGTATAAAGCTCGGTAAGATCATGGGCACAGGGCGTCTCGACTACGCCTACGTAGTGCAGAAGGACAACTACACTGATATCTCCGTGTGGAAGAACACCGGCGCCGGCGGCACAAAACTCAATGCAGATGGTAACTTTTACTGTGATATGCGAGGAACCGGCTCAGATGACCTGGTCTGGATCTATGACGCCGGTAATCCCGATGAAATCAATACAAATATTCACAGCCCTCCCAATTGGGGACACGACACCGAAATCCGTTTCTCCGTCCCAGGCCCTCGCGTCGGCATCCATCTTACCGACTGGACCGGAGACGGCAAATGTGATATCCTAGTACAGGATGAGCATAGTGGAGCTCTCAGTCTGTGGGAAAACACTTACAGCAAGGCAAGCAACGTCGTTACATTTGCTGCGAGAGGAGTAGTCGCTTCGCCAGATTGCAAGGCAGGATGGGGAGTTTCCATCTTCGACCGTGGGATGCGCATTGCAGACGTTGAGTAAGTCAAAGGTTGACCTTGATCGAAGTAATTTTGTTGGCTGACTCGTAGCAACAGTGGTGATGGCCGTGCCGATGTGCTCTGCCTCCAAACCAGCGGTCGCATCGATGGCTGGCTTAATCGTGCTAGCGGCCTGTTGAATGTCGGCCAGGTCAAGTTCGCAGAAGCATGGTGAGTAACTAAGCTTACCACGGCTTCGACCGGAAGGGTGCTGACTTGTCTAGGGACCGGGCGAACATCCGATTTGCCGACGTGGAAGCGTCCGGACGAGCCGACATCATCTGGATGGATAAGTACACGGGTGCCAGTACTGTATTTAAGAATGAAGGCTTCAAAGGTGTTGGAGGAGGACCTGGTGGTAGTTCGTTCCAGTGGACGAATCGCGGCATCCTCTATTCTGGTATCAGCAGGGGCGAGACTCTGGTATGTGACCCAGGTTCGTAGACAGATTGATTGCTGACCAATATTTCTCCGGCAGTATTTTACTAACCAAGGTGGCTTGGGGCGGGCGGACTTGGTCCGCGTCATCCCCTCGACCAACGTGGTACGTCTTAACTTCCATTGCTATGACTGCTGGCAGAATCACATTCCGCTAACAAGTGTCTCTACTCGAAGGCCTATACCAACATCAATGAATGCGGCGGATCTGGGGATGACGGCGCAATCGGTAAGTCACCTCAAACGTACATATCACAACACAGCCACTCACTAATGTGTTTGAACCACGAACAGAAGACCCAGGGTTGCCACCGTACTCGGGCCCAGGAGTAGAATATGTCAAAACAAACATCACTCGAGACGGTGAAGAGGTTACTGTACAGATCGACAAATCCAGGGCCAAGGAATACTTGGAGTATGCCCTTGCAGCTGAGGGTATGTCCGTTGATGGAGATATTGGAGAGGCAGCCACGAGACTCATCCGCTATGACGGCTGCGATACTTGGCAGTCAAACGACATCTACAAGGGCTGGGTTCAGTCTTGGAAGATTATGAATCAGATGCTGTCCGAAGCCGACGATATCAACTGGAACGAGGCATCCGCAGTCGAGTACCTTGGCCCACCATCGCGAACTGGTGCCCACAAAGACCGCTATCGAGACCTTTACAAGCAATGGGCCACCATCCAGCCAGGCTACATCTACGATCCATTTGCCTGGCGCTTACATGTTCGGTGCGACGATCCTTCCAAGAGGTGCAAGGACGCATGCGATTCCGATCCAAAAAATCGTGGTCCTTGGGCGTATACAACCAACAAAGATGTTGATTCAGAAATCGCGCGTATCAACTTCTGTCCGAGATATTTCCAGGCCGAGGATCTCGATACGATGGTCAAGATGGCCAAGGAATTGGGCGATCCTTGGATCTACGATGTGTCCGAGTACCTGGTGAACAAAGGACACGTTTGGGCTCATGAGTTGATGCATGTCGAGTGGGCTACCAAATCCGGAGGGTATGGACCAAACAGGAGACCTGCCGATCTGAGGATGATCTTTCCGAAAATTGCGGAACCTGTCAAGGCCTACGGTCCACTTCTAGTGAAAACGCTCGCCAGGTTTTATGATATCGACGGCGACTGGACCCTTCGCAACGCCGACTCACTGGCGCTCTACGCCCTGGTCCGTTACATCCAGAAGAAGATTGGAGACATCTACCCTCACCTGCCTTTAGCCGTTGGACCGCCTGATAGTGTCTACGAGCCCGAGGCCATCAACAGCAAATACGACGCGCTACCCGATTCGCTGGCCATGTTCAAGAGCTTGGGCGTCAAGTCTGATGGTAGCGTGGTGTTTCCTCCGTATGCCCCGTTCCGAAGCGAGATGGATAATGCCAAATGTCCGGTAACGTTTGATCCCTCTGTCGCGTTTGGGCCTAACGGTGATGATACCTACGATGAAGATGGCGAAGGGGACACAGACAATGTGATTCAAGTTGATAAGTTCTTGAGGAATAAGGATGACTTCCCGTCGGGCTACTTAGACCAGCTTACAAAGTGGTATGACGAGTTATATAGCTAAGTATAGATTGAGATACTCTCATTACTATCTTCAATAGTAGTTATTGAATTAATAGCCCGCTGATAGTTCCACTTATATTAGAGACATTGTGATATTAATCTGACCTACTACTTAAATGAAAAAGAATTCCATTGCTTGTTGTTCTGTCTCGAGTGAACTTTCAGAGCTTAGCCCGATTGGAATGTTTGGTGGGGCTCCAGGTAGCCAATGGGAATGAAGACCGATAGACACGGATCAGCTGGCGGATGTCGGGTAAGAACCTGGGAAACTGTCGGCTACCCTAAACTGAATCGGAAGACAAGCGATTATTTATCTCAATTGACATCTACCAATATCCTGCTTATCCTGCTCCTCTAAATACGCACGATCATTATTAGACTATTTCATTATGGCACAGACTAGTACACTCATCTTATCCGAGGCTCTCTCAACGTTGTCTTCAGTCCCAACTTCTCATCAACAACTCCGCACTCAAACACGCTCCAACATCCAAACCCCCTCGTCATCAGCTCCGGTGCTAGTTATCCTCGACGATGACCCAACAGGAACACAAACATGTCACGACATCACCATCTTGACAGTCTGGGATGTCCAAAATCTAGTCTCGACGTTCAAGCAAGTCGGAACTGGCAATGGCTTCTTCATCCTCACCAATTCACGTGCCCTTCATCCCCAACAAGCACGTGATCTCATGATCGAGATCTGCACCAATCTAAAGACAGCTTCTCAGGAGACAAACCTCCCTTATGAGATTGTACTACGCGGGGATTCTATCTTACGAGGTCATTTTCCTCTTGAACCTGAGGCAGTGGAGTATGTGAACGGCGCGTTTGACGCGTGGATCTTGTGCCCGTTCTTCCTCCAAGGCGGACGATACACAATGAACGATATTCACTATGTTCATGAGGGTGACAACCTCATCCCTGCAGCCGACACGCCTTTTGCCAAGGATGCGACATTTGGATACAAGAGTTCTAATCTTCGGGACTACGTTGTTGAGAAGTCGAAAGGAAAAATTCCGCTCGACAATATTGACTCTATCGATTTGGAGACTATCCGTGTCGGTGGCCCGGATGCAGTTTTGAAGAAGATCATGCAGCTCCCAAAGCGAAGTGACACCCCTGTTGTGCTGGTCATCAACGCTGCAGCTGATGAGGATATAGACGTTGTCGTCACCGCTCTTCTACAGGCGTCGCAGCAAGGGAAGAAATTCTTGTACCGAACAGGCGCTGCTTTTGTCTCAGCGCGTCTAGGTATATCATCTATTCCGCCACTTTCAGCTGGCCAACTTGGGTTATCCAAGAGTGTTGGTGGCCTCATCATCGCAGGATCATACGTACCCAAAACCACCGCGCAACTGGACTCTCTAGTTCAAAAGTCAGGAAGCAACCTAACAACGATTACGCTCAACGTCAAAGCACTCCTCAAATCCGACGAGGCAGCGAAAGAAGATGTCGCAAAAGCAATTGAACTTGCGTCACAGCATATCAAGAACGGACAGGACGTTCTGGTCATGACAAGCCGGGAGCTCATCGTCGGGAAAGACGAAGTTGAGAGTCTAGATATTGGCTCAAAGATTGCCCTAGCTCTGGTGTCGTTCCTGCAGGGACTAGAGCAGAAGCCTCGTTACATCATCGCCAAGGGCGGAATTACGTCGTCGGATATGGCGACAAAGGGATTGAGGATGAAGCGTGCTCTTATTGTTGGCCAAGCTGCACCTGGGGTTCCGATGTGGCGATGCGATGAGCCAGAGTCCAAGTGGCCGGGGTTGAACTATGTTGTCTTCCCTGGAAACGTCGGGCATAATGATAGTTTGTATGAGGTTGTGAGGCACTGGAGGGAGTTTGAGTAGGGTAGCAACCACCAATTAAACGCAGTGTATCACTGCAATGTTCTGGAACATGTATGTATTATATCGCTTGAGCTATTCTAATCTTGGTGGTGCTCTCACTACTCTTGGCGGTGCTCTCATTATAGGTGCTTCATCCCCATCGCTCTGAGAAGAACTATCATCCCTCGTAGCAACCATGGTGAATGTCTCGTTTTTGTGGACATATATACCACCGTCAACTTGGCCACTGTGGTGAACGTCATCAAGAGGGATGCGATCAGGAGCGAAAACAGTCCGAGGTGTCAATGCAGACCCTTGGCCCCAACGACGCTGTGAACTTCGACTTCCGTAATCGGCCGGATCTGTTCTACCGCTCTTCGATGTCGCGTACTTCTTGATGCCTCGGGTAAGCAAGCCCTTGAGCGCCGGTAGTGAGCCGACAACAAGAGCTGTTGCTGTTTCCACGGCGCCCCAAATAGCTAGTCCCACGAGATCGACCTGGTTTCCAACGATGACTTTTGTCATGCGAACAACGGCGACGCAGATGATGATTATACCCAGCGAAAAGACAACTCCAAGTCCAATCTTCTTCTTTATATCGAATTGTAAAGAGGGAAGTACTGCGATCGGAAGCGCCATGATCATGAGGTCGGTGGCAACGTCGACGGTCGTTGAGAAGACGACATTAAAGGATTGTCTCCATTGTTCTTGTGGGGAATCACAACTACCTGTGAGAAGTCAGTAAATGTTCAAAATACAGGAAACGTGAGCTGTTTGACATACCATGGAAGTAGTTGGAAGGCGGGCTGCAAGTTAGGGCACTGCAGATGACGCACACGATGAGTGCTAAGGCTGCAAACACTGCAACACCGTACCAGCACCGACGGACGACAGGAAACGGTTGCACCAGTCTGTAGAACAAGGCCAGAAAGCTCGCTTTTACAGACCATAAGATGATCCAGAACATCTTGATGACTGGGAACTGCCACCGAGTGATTTGACTGCGATGGAACTCAAGCTCCTTCGGATCGTAGGCTACGCGACCGGCCTGGAGATACGTCATATACCAGAGAGAATCCATCTGCTCAGTCTGGAGTATAGCCATGGTGAGGGCACACAGCCACGCCCATGTAATCCAGTAGTCATCAGCAAGAAAGCGTCGATTCTGCAGCCATCGTACAAAGAGGCGTAGCGATACAAAGAGGGTAGCGATGGTGAAGCATGTCCAGACGATGATGGTGAGTCCTTGGCGGTTCACGGAGCTTGCAGCGCCTGTGAGGGGAGCATTTGGGTTTGGCGGCGGAGGTGTTGACATGATGATGATAACTTCGGCGGTGGCTTGCATGATGCATTTGGAGATGCATAGGGCTACTCATATAGGGGAGCAGAAGTCTCGCGGGACGGTGATCATCGTGTTGGTTCAGCCGACGAAAGAGAGGCAAGGTTTAGACAATTGGACATCACGGCACAGCCGTATCACATCACACTGCAGGTGAAACAAAAGAAATTTGTTCAAGGGAAAATCTTTACTTGTTGTCTACAGAGTACATCGATGCAAATCGGAAATCGGATCTGACAGCCCACGGAAGGCAGTGTGATCAAGGGCCGAACTGGGAATATCTGTGGTCAGTAGCTGAGCTTAAGAGCGGGATATTTTGTATCCTCCCTTTTTCTTTCGGCAAATATTTGGTTCTTGGGAGGTCAAGACGGCAATTGATCATTTCCATACAGATTGACCATCACAAGAACGAAAAGCAAGGTGCATTTGCACAGCGGGCGGGGGACCGAGACAACAGCATCGGTCCAATGACCTTTTCTGCTCTTTTTTAGTTCAACAAGCGAGAGAAGATAAGGGAGACAACAATTGATCGCCTCCCTTTATACTTGCTTTTTCCATCGATCCACTTTGTCTCACAGCATCCCAAGGGACTCTTAGCCACACCGCAGATCTTGCCGTTTACGACAAGCCTTACCGTCGTCTGCCGTGATTTACATTAATTGAAACGCCGAGTGGGGGGCAAGGTGGCGGTTAGTCCCGTATCTGATTTCCCGTAATGGAATTGGGCTGAAGGGGGCAAAGACATGTCTCACGCTCAAATCGTTTGGAGTAAGAGCAATGATTCACGCGCGCATGAGTCTTCGATTTGTAATTAAAGCTGATGATGCGAGGGAAAGATAGAGTTCGTGATGGACCTGAGAGAAGGTCATGATTGCAACCAAGACGACTGCAGGGAGAGATTTTGGTGTCAGCATGGACCCTAGTCCATTCAATGGGTTGGTCATTTGTTTGCTCCAGACTGTTGGGCCCACGAGAGTCCAATGCAATGCAAGTTTGCATGCATGGTGCCCACTCAGATGTGATAACTGACAATTTTCGTCGAATCTGATTTGTAGCCAACAAAGCCGTCAAGTTACATCTAGTCTCTAGTCCTGCATCATTGCCACATAGCTGCATATCAAGGGCTCCCGGTGCCTGCATGATACTTGCTTGCTGTATGCATGCATCCCACCAACAAGTACTCCAGACTGCCCAATACCTGCCCCAAATTCACTAGTTTCGTCAAAAACGAGAACACATAAGCACACCGAGGTCACACCACCTCGGACTCCGCTGCGGCGAAATCATGAGTTGCAGAAAATAAATGTTCTGCATAGATTAAGACTTGATGAGAGCCACTTAGCTGCATTTCCCTCTGTACATACATACATACATACACTCACTTCAACTTTCTTTTTCCTACTGCCTATCTATCAGAATGTATCCCGGGTTTCTCTTTCTTCTCCTCGCAGTACTTGCCATCTGCACAGGAGCCATTGGTTCAGCACTGAGATGCAAATGCGTATGTATACGACATCCAATCTATCATATATAACCTGACTAACGGTTAAAGATCCCCGGCCAATCCTGCTGGCCCTCTCCCACAGAATGGAGAGCCTTCGACAAAAAGATCAGCGGCGCTCTTATCAAGACTGAGCCAATCGCGCAGTCATGCTACCCCGGTCCAGAGAAGGATCTGAAGCAGTGCGCCTACGTGAACAAAATGTGGTCCGATCAGGATTTCCAGTCGTCGAATCCTATCGGGAGACCTTATCCGTACAACATCACCTGCGCGCCCGTGGATTACGCTGCGGGTCAAGAGCCTACCACTTGCAATCTTGGGTCTTTGCCTGTTTACGCTGTCAATGCTACTACTCTGTCACAAATCCGAGAGACTATTGCTTATGCGCGTAAGAGAAATATTAGGCTTGTTGTTACCGGAACAGGCCATGATCTTCTTGGTCGGTCTGATGGGTTTGGTGGTCTTGAGCTCTGGCTCCATCAGTTCAAGAACGGTATCGAGTTTCAGAAGACTTTCAGATCCGAGAATCAGTGCATGAAATCGGGCTGGAAGGGTAGCGCTATCAGGATTGATGGTAATTATCAGTGGCGCGATGTTTACAAGGTCGCTGAGGCGAATAATGTCATCGCAGTTGGTGGTGGCTCTATCACGCCTGGAGCGATCGGCGGGTGGGCTTCTGGAGGCGGTCATGGACCTGCGACGAGAAACTACGGCCTTGGCGCTGATCAGATCCTCGAGGCAAAAGTGATGCTGGCTGATGGAAGAGTCGTTATCGCCAACCACTGCCAGAACACTGATCTCTTCCGCTCCATGCGCGGCGGAGGTCCTGGCTATGGTATCACGTTGAGCAGTACCATCAAAGCTCATCCGAACGTCAAGACTGTCACAGCGCATCATCTACAGATTGCACCATTGGAGAAGACAAAGAAAAACGCAGATCTTCTTGACGCTGTGTCTGTTCTGCTGCAGTCGCTTCCTGATCTCAACGACGCTGGCTTTGCTGGCTACGGTTACTGGTTCCGAAACTATCCGACTGTATTTGTCGGAAACGCTACATCTGGCTATACACACGGTTTCTGGACAATTGGTAAGTGCCGTGAAGAGGCCGAGGCTGCCTGGGCACCTGTGAGAAAGGTCCTGTCGACTTTTGAAGATAAGCTCTATATCCACGAGAGCTGGGCTACGTACGACGATTACTGGTCATTCTATCACGCCGAGTCAGGACTTTATGACCCTACTGGTAACACTTCAGTTCTTACTTCACGATTAATCGACCGCCGGAGCGTAAAGAGTTTCAGCAAAGTTCGAGATGCCGTCGAAGTCATGAGCGGCAAGCCTGATGAGTTTGGCACAAGTGTTGTTCTTCTCACGTCCGGAGGCCAAGTCTTCAAGGACGCTTCAGACAAGACGAGTGGACTGCTCCCCGCGTGGCGAAAATCACACTACGTTCTTGTCTCGGGCACGGGTATTTCTCGTACCGGAAACATGACTGAGCGCAAAGCAGCGAATTATGACGTCACGTTTGTCAAAGGTGCTGCGGCGAAGAAGTTGGCTCCTGATACTGGTGGCTACATGAATGAGGGCGATCGCAATGACCCTGATTGGAAGAAATCGTTTTACGGGAGTTTATACGGTGAGCACCTGAAGACGAAGAGGAAGTATGATCCTTGTCATGTTTTCTACTGTCCTACTTGTGTTGGGTCTGAGGAATGGGTTGAGAAGCCAGATGGTCCTTTATGTAGAGTTGTATAGATAGTGGACAAGATCTAGTTTTGAGTATATAGCTTATGTATATAGCCTATTCAACGATGCTTCTGAGTTGTGTCTCCGGTGGATCCCAAACAATGTCCTGAATACTAAGCCTTTGCCTCGCTGGAACCTTGATACTACCAAGTTCCGATGTGATTTCGATAGTCTCTTCATTCTTGAACAAAAGCATCGGCATCGTCTGGTGAAACTCCGTTAATGTGAACATATCATGATGTCCTTCTGCGCGGGGGTTTAACGCGTCCATGGCTCGCGTGCTGATGGCCTCGTAAAGAATCTTTGCATCATCGACTGTTCCAGCGTGGAATAAGCCAACGCCCAAGCTTGCTATCTTAAGAGGATCCCCATCGCCGTGGGGAGTGAATGGATTTCCGACGTTGTTGACGGATACGCAAGCGTTGATTCCGTAGTCTTTGATCAGCTTGGGGACCATGATTGTGCCGCATGGTCGACTGAGTGGTTCGCTCTGACCCGAGGCGTCAGAACTATGTCTTCCCATCATGTACAGATCGCTAGTTGGTAATCCGACGAAGTGGATCGGTAACTTTGCCTCTCTCAGCTTCTCTGAGAGTCTGACGAGATCATCATGAGTAGCTAGAGTAAGTCTCGTCGCATGCCCAAGAACAACAGTCGGAGCGCCGGGATATGTAGGCCATTTAAGACGCTCGAGCTCTTCAATGACGTGATCAAAAACAGACATATGGGTTCCGTCGCCTTTCAGGTTAAACTCAATGTGAAAGTCGAGATGCTTGCCATGTTTCAGCGCAGTCTCAATAGCCCACCGAATATTCTGATTCTGCGCTTCCAGATCAGATTCCACATACGGCGTGGTACCAATAACATCAATATCCGAACCAAACTGTTCAAGCGCTTTGTCAAACATTTCTCGGTTAGCCTCTCCCTTGTCCGTCGAGAATATAGGGTCCTGTGCAAAAGCGCATATTTGTACTGTCAAAAAGTCCGCGAATTCCTCCTTCAGCCGGGTTCCCACCTCCAGAGTCTTGAGCTCAGTGACGGAGTCAACCTCAACAAAGGCTCTCATGAATGTGACACCCTGTTTGTAGCTTGTCGCTATAAGCTGAGAGCCTCGTAAGTACAAGTCCTCCTCCGTGTAGCGTTTCTTTGCTTCAGCTGTATTGGACAAGGCTTCCTGAAATCCTCCTGTTTTGGGAGCGAGATCAGAATAATCTGGGTGATTTGGGGATTTTGGGTGGTTGCAGGTGAGAAGATATGGTTTGTCGAGATGAATATGAGGATGGCAGAGTGAAGGAAGCATTACGCTTGGTGTTGTTTTGTTGGCGGCTGGTTTCATGGAGGTCACTACTCCTTCTTCTATTTGGATGTCCCATTGTGCTGAAGAATCTTGGAATGGAAGAATTATGCTTTTGAGGTCCATGTTGAATTATATGAATATTCTGCTGGTTTGAGGCTTGAGGCTTGAGAGAATAAACTCGCAATGATTGCGAACCCATTCACAGTGTCATTGGTTCCCCTCATCTCGAATGTGGACCAATCATGTTGGGAATTGGATGGATATTATTAGTCAGCGTGAATAATTATCCGGCCTTCACCTCTAACTTAAGATCATGTAAAAGAGACTCGATAAATGTCCCGACGGACTGGAATTATCCGTCCCTCCACCTAAAAGTAATTGCCGAAATGCTGTAAAGTCAAGGTATATCATTTGTGCGGATAAACTCAACGTCATAACCAAGTTTATGCATTCAAACGATCTCCAATTCTGGGGAAACTTGGCTGATCCTCCGCATAAACGATGACGATCTTGACTCGAAGGGGTATCTTTCGGTAGTCCACCATCATAAAGTCCAACCTCTCCCCCACAAACTCCAATTCAAGATCGGCCCGTTTCGAGATCATCACGAGTTGCTGCATATTAGGCTTCTCGAATTTTCCGGGTGGTTGACTGACACTCTGTTTTTGAGGATTTATAAACACGTCGGATACCGCGGATGACCACTTGGTTTTGACTTTCGTTTAAACAACTTTTGCCAGGGTCAAGATGGTGTTTGTTACATTCAAGGGCATTACGACGACGGCAGTGCTGTTCTGTCAGGCCATCTCGGCTGTCGCGGAGAGTTCAAGTCGTGAGTCTTCATCTTCACTTCTTTCATATTCAACAATATTAACATGTCTGCAGCAATCCATGTCGACGACACGTCTTTCGCCCTCAACGGCGATAACGTCTCATACCGCTTCCACGTCGACAACACCACCGGAGACCTCATAAACGACCACTACGGCGGCCCCGTCGCCGAAGATGGGATCACCGCTGAAATCGGCCCCATTCAAGGCTGGGTCAATTTAATCGGCCGCGTCCGCCGCGAATTCCCCGACCATGGAAGAGGAGACTTCCGCATCCCAGCGTTCCAGCTCCAGCAAGCCAGCGGCACGACCGTCACTGATTTTCGCTACGAGTCTCATGAGGTTGTGCAAGGAAAACCCGGGCTACCTGGTCTTCCGTCGACGTTTGGTGAGGCTGATGATGTGTCGACTTTGGTGGTCAGGATGTATGACAATTATAGCTCTATTGCTGTTGATTTGTCGTATTCGATATTTCCGAAATACGATGCTATTGTAAGGAGTGTCAATATCACGAATCGGGGGAATGCGACGGTGGATTTGAAGAAGGTTTCCAGTTGGAGTGTTGATTTGCAGCAGGACGATTTGGATCTTATTGAGATTAGGGGCGATTGGGCTCGTGAGGGTATGCGTGTGCGTCGAAAGGTGGACTTTGGAACACAGGGGTGAGCATGATGACTGTGAAATAATACACAAAGGTCTAACGACACTACAGATTCCAAAGCTCTACTGGATATTCCTCTCACCTTCACAACCCGTTCCTCGCTCTTGTGTCGTCAACTACTACTGAGACACAAGGCGAAGCTTGGGGTTTCTCCCTGGTGTACACCGGCTCCTTCGCCGTTGACGTCGAGAAGAGCTCTCAGGGGCTCACCCGCGCGATTCTCGGTCTCAACCCTCTCGACTTCTCATGGCCCCTAAAGCCCGGTCAGACCTTCACCACTCCCGAGGTCGTCTCCGTCTTCTCAAACAAAGGCGTCGGCGGCATGTCCAGACAATTCCACCGCCTTTACAGAAAGCATTTGATGAAGAGTAAATACGCAGAAGAAACGCGGCCTGTCCTTCTCAACAGCTGGGAGGGCTTGGGTTTCGAAATCAACGAGACCGCCATTGAGAAGATCGCGAGACAATCTGCTGACCTCGGTATTAAACTGTTCGTCATGGATGATGGCTGGTTCGGTAACAAGTACCCGCGGGTTAACGATTCAGCTGGTCTTGGAGATTGGCAGCCTAACAAGGAACGCTTCCCTGACGGATTGACTCCTCTCGTTGAGAACGTCACCGACCTAAGAATCGCGAATGCCTCCGATGATCTAAAGTTTGGTATCTGGTTCGAGCCTGAAATGGTGAACCCCAAATCAGACTTGTACGACAAACACCCCGATTGGGCCATCCACGCAGGCTCATATCCCCGAACCGAGACGCGTAACCAATTGGTTCTCAACGTAGCTCTGCCAGAAGTCCAAGAGTTCATCATCGACTCAGCTTCCAAGATTCTCCGCGAATCACCGATTTCCTATGTGAAGTGGGATAACAACCGTGGGATCCACGAGACGCCTGATCCTACTCTTAACTACAAGTATATGCTGGGTCTCTACCACGTTTTTGAGACTTTGACGAGTCACTTCCCTGACGTTCTGTGGGAAGGATGCGCTTCGGGTGGTGGTCGATTTGACCCTGGTGTTCTTCAGTGGTTCCCTCAGATTTGGACGTCGGATGATACAGATGCAGTTGAGCGTATCGCTATCCAATTCGGCACGTCACTGGCTTATCCCCCATCCGCTATGGGAGCTCATCTATCACATGTCCCTAACGGAAATACCCAGAGAATCACCTCTGTCAAGTTCAGAGCGCACGTTGCCATGATGGGCGGCTCCTTTGGTGTTGAACTCGACCCGAGCGATCTTGAGCCTGAAGAGAGGGATCAAATTCCCGGTCTTATTGAGCTTTCTGAGAAGATCAACCCGATTGTCATCACTGGAGACTTTTACAGACTTGCTCTACCTGAGGAAACAAATTACCCAGCTGGTCAGTTCATCTCAGAGGATGGCAAGAAAGTCGTGCTTTTTGCATTCCAGACGAGGGCGACTATCAATAATTCTTGGCCATGGTTCAGACTTCAAGGATTAGACGCAAGTGCCAAGTACAGGGTGGATAATAACCAGACGGTTTCTGGTTCAACGCTGATGAACATGGGCATTCAGTTGACGTTTGAGGGGGATTATGATAGTCAAGTTTTGATGATTGAGAAACAATAGTTCGGACAGCTAGGCTATGGGCAACATACTGTAGACAATGCTCTTAACATAAAAGGCTCGCTCAGTCAACTCAATACCTCCGCAACACATGATAAATTTCAACTGTTCATCCAACGCGTATAAACAACACAACGGAGCCCTCACCGAATAGATCCCCCGTTTCACTGGCAACTTTCCACCTTGGCCCTCTCATATGTTCTCAAGTCGCCTCAAGCTTACATCACCATACCCTTAACAGGTTAATTCTGTGGCAGCTGTGCAGTGATAAGCTTCTGCAGCTGACGCAGAGTGTCAACACTCATGGTAACGTTGACCATCTCGGAACCTTCGATGCCATTGGAAGTAGCTACGTCAGGGTTTGGATAGTACCAGCATGCGATAGCAATAATAGCATAGATGACCTAGAACTGTCAGCAACTACGAATGCTCACATGAGGGGGCTGACTTACCACGAGGAGTGCACCCTCAAGCCAGTTGGACTCGCCATCGCGGAGGAAGTTTCCGACCACCAGAATGGACAAGACGAGAAGAACAATCATGAAGATCTCAAAATTCAGGTCCATAGGCTTTCCGATTGCCCATCCGACGAGAACGACGAGGGGACCGTTGAAGAGGGCTGTTTGGATAGATGGTCCGAGGCAGTGATATAGGGCGACGTTGATGACGCCATCTGAGAAATTTGTCAGCTCATATATTCACGAATGAAGCATTGTACTCACCATATGCTTCATCAATGGCTGTTAAGTGCTCAGCAGCCTTCTCAACAAAAGGCAAGAGAATAAGACCCAAGAACTGATCAGGCACTCCACTCTCAACAACATGCTCGATCTTCTCAACGAGGAAAATGAGAAGAGCAGTCACAAAAGCAAGAGCAATCAAGATAGCAATGATAGCCTCCGTCATGGTAAACTTGGGCTTCTCCATATCAGCCTCGCGATCAGCGTCCCGATGCTCATCCATCTCAATGACCTCATCGAAGATGCTATGCTGGCTGCTGGCTTGATACCAGATGTAGAAGAAAAACGCGATGATCAGTGCAACAGATGTAGCTTGACTGATGCGAAGCACATCGTCTTGGAGTTTACCCTCTGTGAACTTCTCATGAAGAACTCGAAAGCCTGGAAAGTCGGGCACGACCTCGGCTTTGAGGGCGGAGTAGAATGCGCTGGGAATGAGGAGACCAAATGCTGCGACGAGAAGAAGTCCAGTGCCGACTTCTGAGACAATGGCGTGGAACTTTTGGCTGGCTTGCTTAAGGCCACCAACGAAGAAACAGAGGCCGAGACAGAGAAGAAGGTTGGTCAAGATACTGCCTAGGATGGCGGCTTGGATGATGGGAATGAGATTGCCTTCATCGCCGTTATCTTCAGGAGAGTTGACCTCATGCTTCGAAAGCAGAACAATGAAGAGGATAATCTCAATGATAGATCCAAACGTTGTCTCGATGAGAATACCAGCTACCTTGGGCAATTTCCGCGCAAACTCCTGCCCAGCGAAACCAAGCAGATTGGCAGTTGGAATGACGGCGATGTACGCGGTAGCAAACTTCCAGAGGTGCAGACCAGGGAAGAATTGAAGGATGATGGCGAGGGGGACGAACGGCCAGAGGATGTTTACCCATTTCGACGCGGTGCAGGAACTTCGCCAGAGAACAGCGAGGAAATGACGAGGATGGAAACCGCTTCTCCCGCTTTCTCCCTCATGAGCAATGTGACTTGAGATCTGCGGCAGAAGCGGGGTTGATTCATCTCTGTGGCCTGAGCCATGGCCCGGGAGGATATTGCTCGCCATTATCACGAGTCAAATAACAAACAAATCAAGCAGAGGATACTCAAAACTGAATAAGCTTAAATAAAATGAAAAGTGTAAATAGAGCAGGGAGAGCCGAGAAATAAGGACAGAAAGGGGCTGGGATAGTAATAACGTGACGCTGGTGTTTGCGGTGGTGGCGCAGTTGACGTCCAATGAAGACGCTGTAATGAGACACATTTACAGGGGCTCAAAGCAGGGATCGAAACTCTAAACAAAGCTTGTTTTTGGTGACGTTGGCTCAGCAGGGTTCTAGGCTCTGGAAGAAGCATTGGCCATGGTTTACCCCGCAGAGTAAGAATCTGATCTGATCTGACTTTTTCTCGAGGGAGGGTTCTTTGAGATTAACGCTTTTGAGAGCAAGTCGTCGTGTCCTCTCACGCTATACTCTCACTGTGAAAGTCTACTGAGCCAAGATGGCTCTAGACTTATCGATAATGAAACCATCCCTCCAAAAAGGTTTAGCCATGTCTCACAGCCCCAGCACGGAATGGCCCCCTCGATACTAACTAGCGCGCACAGGATCACCCTCGACTAAAAAATACAAGCATCACCTCCCAAAAACACCCGTGAACCCGTCATCGGCAGTCCTATTTTTTTGACACCAGATCCAACGAATGAGAAACGCGTCTCCCCGCACTCACCATGCAGGCGCTCACCGATTCTCACCGATGAGAGAGTTTTCATTCTCGCCTTACCGAGAAAGCCTATTATGTAAAATGGTAATACGCTTTTTAGTGTTGTTGGTCACGGCTACGACGGACCACGTTGTTATTGCGCGATGGACTCGGTATAGTTATCGTTATGTAAATTTTACATACAGTATACTTTTGTGCGTGAAAAAGTCTGAACTCATGTGATGAAAATTTACCAATTGCTCATTTCTCGTCCTAGTCTATATAACTATTCTTCTTTTTCCTACAGATACGATAATTTATAGTCATTCTTTCTACGATCTTCTACATTCTCGATTTCGACTAGTCTCTGACAAAGTTTCACTACAGCATCTCCCTCGTGATTGGACAGATCCGTTTTCGTTCAGCTTGGTTCAAATAGCTTGGCTTACGACATCACCCGCGAGACCAGTCACATAATGCCTTCAGCGGTGAGAACTGATTTTTCTCCTCCTCCATCAAAGCAGCTCAAGCCCATACCCTTCCGTCCGATGAAGTCACCTATTCCCGACTACCTCAACCGCGTGCTGGAGAATGCGCGGCCCATAGAAGATGGCAAGCCCGCCAGTTACATCGAGACGCTGGCAAAGGCGGACACGTCCAAGATAGCTGTGGCGCTGGCGATGGTGGATGGGCAGATTTATTCAGCTGGTGACGACGATGTTGAGTTTTCGATGCAGTCTATTTCAAAGGCGTTTGTGTATGCGCTCGCGATTGAGGATGCGGGGTTGGATAAGGTGCTGGAGAAGATTGGCGTGGAACCCTCTGGAGACGCGTTTAACAGTTTGTCGCTGGAGCGCGGGAGCAACAGACCCATGAATCCTATGATCAACGCCGGAGCCATCACAGCGCATTCTCTCATCGGAGGACCGGACTGGACAGCAGAGCAAAGATCAGACCGCATCCTCAAAGCCATGTCGAAGCTAGCAGGTCGCCAATTACGCGTCTGCGAAGAAGTTTACGAGGCTGAGCTGCGCGATGCAAACCGTAACATGGGCATCGGTTACATGCTCAAAGCAGCTGGTATCATCACCGGCGATGCACAGCAGATCGTGCAGGGATATATCCGCCAATGCGCCATTAACGTCAATGTTCGAGACCTGGCCACCATGGCTGCTACGCTCTGCAACGCGGGCTGTCACCCTGCGACGGGGGAAAAGATCATTCCTCAGAACAGCGTGCGGCAGATCCTCTCCGTCATGACAACTTGCGGCATGTACGATGCTGCAGGCGACTGGGTATCGCGGATTGGCATCCCCGCCAAGAGTGGAGTTGCTGGTGGTATCATCGGTGCTCTGCCCGGTCAAATGGGCATCGCTGTCTTTTCACCCAAGCTTGACTCACGGGGGAATAGTGTACGTGGCGTCGCCATCTGCGAGCAGTTATCCAGCGACATGGGTCTTCACATGATGGACGTCAGCCAGATCGCCCAAGCAACAGTGCGCGTATCCGTCGCGACAATCCTCCCCGGCGACAACGAGCCACACCACACAAACTGCAACAAAGAAGTCATCATCTTCAGTCTGCGCGGTGTAGTCCGCTTCGGCGGTTCAGAGCGCTTAACACGCGCTATTACACGAGAACTTGGTGATCCGAGCCCCAATGATCCCGGGTCTGGACGGAGCCGGTTCGTGTGCGCGGTGGTGTTTTCATTCCGCGATGTGTTTTCGTTTAATGCGGTGGCGCAAAAGATTATCCAGGCGGATATTACGCGGTTGCTGCTTGATGGGAGGACGGTGGTTGTCATAGACCCCGTGGGTGTTTTGGAGATGGAGACGAAGCGGGCGGGTAGTAACCTCAAGATTGTGGATAACGAGACTGCTGCGAGGGATTATATTGGAGGGATTGGGTGCCATACTGTTTCAAAGAATGATGAATGGTGATTTGGCGTTTTAAAGATTAGATAGAAAATAATACTTGTGAAACCAGCTGAGCTGATGTGTTCATGTATGGATTAAAATAATATCCAGTTCCATACTATATCAGGCAGAGATTCACTACCCCCCAGGTGATATGTACAGACAGTTTGGTTAAAATACCACTCTTGGCATGGCGACCTGTTCTCGTATGTCGTCACATCGCGGCAGTAGTAATAAAGTTTGACTTTGAGGCCAGCAGGACCTTCGCGCCGTCTTCTTGAATAGCAGCAGGGTAGCAATAATGACGTATCAGTAGAATTGATAAGCTCCAGCATAAAGACAGAGAATGCGCAATTGAAATAGCCCTTGCAAGGTTGGATCCGAGTCCGAGGCGGTTAGTCTGGATAAACGGGACCCGCGGACGCGGTTGGTCACTGCCCACTTCCGAAGCTTATTGAGCTTCCTTGTATAAATGGACCAGCGCACTGAAGATGAATCTCAAACACTATGCGAAACCCATTTAACAGCATTTGAGACAGAAAAAATGCCAAAAGTTATTCATCTCGTCCGCCACGGCCAAGCCGTTCATAACCTTGGCGAAGCAAACAACGTTCTGCCTGACACCGACCTCACGCCTCTGGGACAAGAGCAAGCTAGAAGCCTGATCTCTAAGCATCCTGAGCTTGCCAATGTTGACCTCATCGTGTCATCTCCACTGCGAAGAACTCTCCAAACGACCCTGCTAGCGTTTCCCGCTCAGCTGGAGGGCGGTTTACAAATTGTGGCCCTGCCTGAAGTTCAGGAAGTCAGCGACATGAACTGCGACACGGGTAGTGATCTCTCTGTGATAAGGGCTGAATTCCAACAACAGCCCGTGGACTTTAGTCTGGTCGAGCCAGGTTGGGAAGTCAAAGTATGCAATTCAACCTCAGGTCATGTTTGATCAAGAGCTAATTAAAGCTTAGGAGGGTAAAGGGGCTCCAGCTATTGGTAGTATCTTAGAGAGGGCCCGGGCAGCACGGCAATGGCTGAGCGAACAGCCCGAGTCAGAAATCGTGGTTGCTTCTTGCATTTCTTCACAGACGATTGGGTGAACTCTGTTAACCCTGATGGTATGTTGTTGCCAATCAAACTTGGTCGTTCAGGTGCTAACATCGATAGGTACGGATTGGGCCAATGCAGAGGTTCGCTCTTATATAATTTCGCATGACGAGCGCGAGGGGCCAGTTTTATGTGAGACCAGAGAATCTAGACAGAGGCGAGGAGTAGAGCCAGTCCCTCCGACCAGAGAAGAACAACTAAAGCTACGAGAGACTGCTTTGAAGGCGGCGCTTGATTGGGGTTTGATACGGCCGTGATAGGTCTTGTTTATAGCATAGGTTCTAAGGCATGAAAAAAACGGTTCACAAACACGGGCCATAATTTCTTTTGAGCTCAGCTATATTGAAATCCTCAATTGATGATATCTGACATAAATTGCTACCAGTACATCAATTATGTAGATGAGATAGGCTTCTTGGACATGGTCGCAACGAACGCCGCCAGCGCAGCCTCGGGCTGGTATGCCGGGACTTCATGACCAGCGCCGTACACTCGCAGCCAGCTCAAGTTTCCAGAGGTCTTGAATTCACCATATTTCTTTCCACCAACAGTGAATGACTTGAGAGGAGCTGAGACGAATGATTGCGGGGCGATTGAGTTGAGGGCTCTGTAGTTGCCCATCCAGTTGCAAATCCAGTCTAGACGCTGTTAGAGTCGATGTACCGAGATGAGAAGCGAGGTGACTTACCAGCGTCGCCGGCCCAGATAAGAACTTGGATCTTGGAGTCAATGACCTGCGAAAGTGTCGGTAAGAATGAGCGCCCCCCTGTAAAACACGTTAGTCGCATTCATGTATATAGGCAGAAAACATACTATCACCACTCGCGATGAACTTGTTGTACGATTCATCACCACATTCCTGATAATCAGATTGCGCTCCAATGGCCTTCATCACAGACGCAGATGTGAGATAGGTAGAGTAAGTAGCAGGAGGGAAAGGATCATTGCTTGAAGCACGGATATCATAGACATCAAAGTCTGCCAGATTCTCCAGAGGACGTTCAATAGCCGAGCTGCAGACATCATCTGCGTTGCCACACGCAGCATCGTTACCCGTCAGACCGGGGCACTTGGCAAATGCAGGGACACACTTTTGGTTGTACGTGTTGAGGTACTTGCTGTACTGAGTTGGCGTGATGAGCTTGCGGTAGGTGTTGTTGGCGGCATAGTCGATGTAATCTCTGTACTGGTTGCCTATATCACATATCAGCACTGAAACTAAATCTCAAGGCGTGTGAGAAAGCTTACCGGGATCAATCCAGCCGTTGTTAATACCAAGAGCTACAAGGTTGATCTTCTCACCCTTGATCTTTCCAGCGTCGATAGCAGCGTTCTGCTGCTCAAAGTAATACGCAAACTCGGGTCCATAGTGTCCACCATAGGACTCAGTAAAAAGACCAAAGTCACGGTTCTCGTACTCAGGAAACTGAGCGTAGAAGGCTTGAAGAAGGTTCCAGACTCTTGGGGCAGCTGCAAGAGTGGATACAGCGTCGTCGGTGCCGTAGCTGAAACCGGTGGCGATGGGTTGATCAACATACAGCTTTGACTGTTAGTTAATTGCTATTATAGAGAGGAGGTTAAAAGTACCATGTTGGCAAAGGTGTTCCAAGAGTTGGGGTTCAGAGTAGGCTTGGACCCTCCGTTGTTAAAGGTGCATGGTCCATTTTCCTGAAACAAGCCGATCATGGAACTACAGCCCGGACCACCATTGAGCCAGAGGGCGAGTGGAGCTGTTTTGGCGTTCTTGCGGGATTCGAAGAACCAGAAGAACATGTTCATATTATCACCTGAAGAAGTCGTCCGTAAGAAGATTTGTACAAGGAATTAATGAGGTACTTACCAACAGAGAAATAGCCGGAGTGCTGGTTCACTCCTGGCGTCGTCTCGCAGATTCCAGAGTTGGAGACAATCTTGGTCTTGGATCCGGTGGCAGCGTGCTCAAAGACCTTGTACTTGATACCGGCCTCTTTTTGCAAATACCTCTTGTCGAGGCTGGAGGCTGGTGTACAGCTACCTTGGCCGACAAGGGCCAGCGCCGTGAGGACGTTCAACAAAGCTGTCTTCATGTTGACTGGGATATCAAAATTGAAAGGAAGAACAGTGGTTGTACAAGACAAATACCGCCAAGACGGGAGGATGGAACTGCATATATATAGATCTAGGCGGTCTCGATCGGACGCCACTATACCACGGAATAGCCCGCATTCCATATGCTCTTCTATACGAGTAAAAGTGACAAATTGTCTTATCGCTTGGAAGATTAATGCCACCTTCCTGATTAAAGGGGGAGATCTTTTGTCAATGCCAAAGGTTCCTGATGATCCGGAGGGAGGATTAGCCAATACAGCGCGGGAGTCAGGCGACAATGGGTAGTGGGTACCGTCGATCTCTGGGTCATCCCGGTCCCGTGAAACAAGGCATTGTCTTGCTTACACTGACCAGGAGGATCACAAGGCAGACAGACATACTCGTCTTAAGACAAAGGTTTAACCGCTTCGTAAATATTTAAATCCACACTCTCCTATTTCGGCACAAGCCGTGTCAGAAAGATTAAGCTGCAGAAGTCCATCTTATCAAGCCTCATGGCGACCTTCCAGAACAAGCGATCTCCCGGGCCACGAGATCTAGGTTTCGGCACATTTTAGCCGTTAATCTGGTGACGCTATGCAGGCTACTGCCGCTCACTTGCCGAATATCCGAGCTCCCGTGCTCTGATTGGCCATGGGCTTATCGAACAATTCATGCTTAGAATTAATTTTCTCACTAATGAAACCCAATATCGCAATGGTATGCAAAGATGTCGTATTGATTAGCCAATTGGAGCTGCTCGAAGTATTGATCTTGTGTGAATTTCCACGTATAGATTGATGTGATGTTTCTTGCTTTGAGGAGGATTAGCTATAGAAGTGATATTAACTGAAAAGGCATGAATCTGTTCATTGCACTTCGGCCATCATCATCCCTGGCTCCTACCTATGTTCACCTTACTGGCCCCAAGTAGCTGCTTCACTATATCACACTGTCCCGCTTGAACTGCATACATAAGCGGAGTGCACCCATCATCATCCCTCCCGTCAAAGTCCATTCCTCGAAGTACCAGGAGTGTCTGGAAAATCTTCGTATTGTCATATCGTACAGCATCGATTAAAGATGATGCTGTATTGCCAGCATGGAGGTCCCTCTGATCAATGTTGATGCAACCGAAGCCCAGGAGAATAAAGAAGAGCTCCTCATTATTCTCATATACAGCCGTCCAAGAGGTATACGGCCATCTATTCACCAATTGAAATCAATGCGATCTTCGCGAAGGAGAAGTTTGACCACATCAACATGGCGGTATCTAACAGCCCGCGTAAATTCAGGACCTATGCACCTCTAGTTAGGTTATATCGGCCTTGCCTGTTCTGAGATTTTGCCTCACGATGCCGGTGTGACCATACATTAAGGCGATGAAGAAAGGAGTGCAGCCACAGCCAGCTCGCCCATCAACGTCTATCTTCCGTGTGTTGAGTGGTAGCTTGACTATCGCTTCATGGCCTTCCCCCGCAGCAACGGAAAGATGAGGTCCATCATATGGGTAGTTAATGTCAATGTCCCGTGCTTGTAATAGTAGCCCGACACACGACACAACATTCCTTCAGGTAGCCAGTAGTGGTGGTGAGTCTGACTCTCCGTCAGGAAGATTAGGCAGAAGTTTCTTTCTATGAGCAAAGAACTCCGCAACAGACCGATGATTTAAGGTTCTGGCTACTAGAAATATGATTTGCTCTGAAGTTTCAAGCGAAGTTCCACTGCGTGATAGCCCCAATCTGGTGCCATGTACTCATGCAAGGGATAGTCGCGTACCCGAGACTCATAGTCTTTGTCAGATGCGCAAGGCCCGGTTTGGTAGGTGCTGAACCCAAGAATGTTATGCACCTGGAGTTTACAGTCATCCACAACATAGTGCTTTCGCCGTACCCATCCTAGTGAAGTAGAAAGGAACGCTAAGTAAAGAAGGAACATCATGGCATAAGTCAAGTAGCTGCTTATCTGTTTAATTATGGCTCGGGGATAGACGTAGCGAGTATGTAATAGTATGCTCGATGCTTTCGTGCACCATCGACTAATTTGCGGGAGTAGTCGGGCCACGGCGCTCGTAGTTGAAGTCTGAGTGCCTAATTGGACGGCCCCAATGGAACCTATAGAAATCCATTGTCTTTGAATGCCTAGAACAGCACTTTTCGTCATGGGGCTGATATATCCACCACTCGTTAGTGTCGACGTGGCTGCTTCAAAGACTTATGCTTATTTTCGGCCCTAATCTTTATACTACGTGGCTGAGCAACAGATCACAAAGTCTTGAGCACAATCCACAATTCAAAAACTTTTGGTACCCCCTTTCTTGTTCATCGGGCGTGGCAATCAGATTGCCAAGGCAAAGGCGCAAACATAGCATTCCAATAAGTCGCCCCTAAGAATCTCTCATTGGCCTTCACAAGCCTTTTCTTTCAGCTCAACGCCATAAGGCATTCTCGAGCCGCCACAACTCGCCAATAGCCTTGGCAGACCAACCATCAGTCTTTAACAAGCAGGGCAAATTTCTGTTGTTAACATCCCTTAAAGAAGAGTCCCCCTCTTGCTTCGAGGCAAAGAAAACCTAGCCAAACTAAACCTCTACAACCAAAACAACAATGGGAGGACCAGATCCAATTGATGTGACGGCCCCAGATCTCAACACCAGTTCGGGCGGACAGAACGTCGAGACTACTTCAAACACCTCTAAGAGAGCCAATTGGCAGCTCAGCCTGGTCGAGGGTGCATGTGCATGCATCATCGTCCTTATTATTAATCTTGGCGTTACCATCTGGTCAAGTGTAAGCCTCAAAGGCACCGACAACAACGAAAACGGCGAAAAGTCAAGCCGGAGAATTATCTACGAGGGATCATGCTCGACTTCACGCATCCTCAGCATCGTGATCCACCTTCTTATCAACATCTTCGCCTCGATCCTCCTTGCCGCAAGCAACTATGGCATGTAATGTCTTACTGCACCGACCAGAGCAGATGTAGATAAAGCGCATGCACGCAAGCAGTGGGTGGACATAGGGATCCTCAGCTTTCGCAATTTGAGAACGGTGTCTCCAATGAGAGCCATTTTTCGGTTGTTATTACTTTTATCCTGAGTGCCCTTGCATCTTTTGTAAGCTTCCCAGGTCCACACATATGCCCCGGGCTAATGGTCTAGATTTAACTCGGTGGTATATTCCTCCTTGACAGTATGGCACTATAGGACTTACACTGTCGACGAAGACTTCCAACTCATCAGCAAAGGAACTGGATACTACTTCGAGAAGTCTCCGACACTGCAGCGGAATATTGAGCGGATGATAGCCGGAGACTTTGGAAAGATTGACAACCTCACTTCTTTGCAGTGCATAAACGAGTATGCAGTTTCCTTCCAAACAACGAGACTCGATGTAATAGTCGTTTTCGAAGTTGATTCTCAGATAAATGAGAGCCAAGGTCTCCACCAACCCTCATATCGCAGCACCTCGTGTGCTGCCCGTGATAATTCAGAGTATCGCTGGATTTGCGGTGAGGAAGACTAGGGTTGCTCCCCATGTCGGACCCAGTTACCAAAAGTCAGGAGCCATTCCGACGACTGGAGACCATGGGGCAATCGAGTAAAATATTGCCTCAGCGAGCCAGCGATACAAAGGTGTCGGTTGAACTTTGATTTTCAAATTGCGGTGGTCATACTAGCAGTCAATTTCGTCAAAGCTGTGACGCTAGCTTTCATAGCATTAAAGCCACCAAAGGAGCCATTGTTCGTTATAGGGGATGCTATTCAGTCATTTTTGGTCTCTCCGGATGAGTTTACAGTTGGAAACTGCCAAGTATCGTCACGCATGGTTCGGGCTGGCCATTTGGACAGACCTCACCACATGGATTCAAAGCATAAACGCCGAGGTGTTGCAGTCACTGGGAGAAGATGGATTTTCAGTGTTATTATGTAAGGTCTCGAGGCCTTGTAGAATACCCAGCGCTGATGCTTTCTTCTAGGTACGGGAGTGCACTATGTGCTGCTTGTGCTCTCTTGACATGGGGCGTCCTGATCCTTGACGATCCCCGAGACCTAAAGAGCCTTTGGAATCTTGGATTTGGTAGTGCTAACGAATTCACATTAATATCGGGATTACGGTGGGAGGACATGCGCGAGAAAAGTCTGATCTGGAATGTCCTCCTGGCCAACTTACCTCAGCTGATCTTTTCATTCCTATATTTCCATTACAACAGCCTCTTTACCTGCATGGCCGCGGCAAAGGAATGGAGCGACTATGGCAACGAAAGGAGGTCTCTACGTGTCTCATCTCACCCAAGAGGCGAGCAACGATCACGATACTTCCTTCAACTCCCATACCGGTACAGCATCCCTCTTTTGGTAGCCTCGATCTCTATGCACTGGATGTTGTCGCAGAGTATTTTCATCGTCGCCGTTGAGGACCCTATTGATTGGGTCGTGTTCACTTGTGGGTACTCACCCATAGCCATTGTTTTTGTCATCATCACTGCTGTGTTCATGGCTGCTGCGGTTGTCATCACGGCACTACGGCGCTTAACAACTGCGATGCCCGTCGCTGCAAGTTGCAGCTTGGCTATTGCAGCTGCATGCCATCATCCAGATAGCATGCCGCAGCCAGACGCATCTATGTTTCCTCTCCAGTGGGGTGTTATGTGGCGACAGAGGGAAGGGTCTGGTAGGGACCTTACAGACCACTGTGGATTCTCTCAATATCCGGTCGAGAAGCCACAAGATGGAATTATTTATCGTTAATGGTATATTCAGCCCCGGATTCGTATTGGATTCCTCCGCTGCGTTTTGCATTCAGCTACGTCAACAGCGATGTAAGTATGAATAGATACACATCACTAGAAAATCAGTACATGGTATAGAAGCAACAATTATATCGGCATGAATTCTAGTGCTGTGTGAAATTGAATAAGTTGCCTAATGCGAATTGTCATAGCAATGAACTGAAAGAGTCGGGTCCTGTCTCAGATCATCAACATCTGTGGATGTAAAGATACTCGACCCTTTACAGTCCTTCTTACTGCAGATCATTAGCAAGTGACACGCATTGATATAGCGTGGCCATCTTACGGATACAGGTAGCAGAATGTTTGGTGCCGAAGATGGATACTCTCAACTTTGAAGGTGCTGGTCCAGGATTAGCTTCATCAAAGCCGCTGATAAGGAGGATAGGTACCTGGGTGTAATGTTATTGCAACCAAAACCATACAGGTCCTTATACGACCCTTTCAAGTTGGTGTTACTGTAGACTCTTGCCTAAAGAAATCAGAACTCGAGGCTAGGGTACCTCGTTTGTATTAAACCTACTGAGATGATATCTGTGGTCGCCGCGACAACGCTAGCATAAGCAAGGAGTGATATCAGATGCATGGCTACTGTTTATATGAGTATGCGACTTGAAACAAGGCAAAAGGCTTTCTGAGAGATAAAGTGATATGGGGTCAAGATAACCGTGTGATGTTGGAAACCAAAAAACACGGGGAAAGAAGAATAAACTATTAGGTTGGAGGAGTCTGGAAGGCTATAAAGTCGATGAAGCAAACATCGTACGTCTTCTGTGCAACGATGACGGCATACTATTGCCGAGCTCTTACAGCAGCTGAAGCATGGGCTCTGGCAATTATTGCCGACCGTCTAATCATACGCCTGGAAAGACAAAGCTGTAGCGCTGTGGCTTATCCAATGTTTTAACTAGCCTGGTTTAAGACAAAAAGATGCTTATCTTAGCGGAATGCGCGGAATTTAGAAACAAAAGGTCAGTCGCCGGTAGTACACACCCCTTTATTGTCTGTAATAGAAGTTACAGCTTGCTGACCTGTAGACCCCCGGCATCCTTTAAATAATAGTCCTAATCACTCCAATGCCTATACTTAAGCCCCCTTTCCCACTTAGCCGCTATTTAGAATGAGCCCTTGGCTCTACGTCGCTACGACGATATCTAATAGGCACTCTGAGAACTTTCGCTTTGAAATGGAGTTGCAACGACATGTAACGGTCACACCTAACCACTACGCCACAGGGCAAAAGATTGGGCTATAACTGCTATTGTAGCAATTACAGTGGTGTGTACAGCTGCTTATAGAAGCCTTACAGCGCTGTTACGGGCACGAATCGTAACAAAAAGACTAGAAATTTGCCTATAGTAATAAGAAATAAATAAGTAATAAATTAATATTAGTTTAGTTAAGAAAAGTTTTTATTTTATTAATATAGCTTAAGAAGAAAAATAAACCCTAACTTCTTATTTTTAATAGCTACGGAAGTTATATAATAAAAAAGTTTCTTTAGAAATATTATAATAATAATATATATTTATTATTTCTTCCTACTTATACTTCCTATATTCTTTAGCTACTAAATATTATAGTTTTTAGTCCTTTAAAAAGGGTATATTATTATCTTCTTTTAGATTTTACTTCTATTTCTAATAATAGTTATATTAATAAGATTATATTTCTATATACTTATAATAAGGCTTAAAAAGAAACTATTATAAAGTCTAATGTAATTACTAGCTTTAAAGCTACTAAACTATAGCCTATAAATCTAGCAAAGGTTCTAATAAACCTAATAGTTATAAAGATACCTTCTCCTGCTATTATAGCAAATTTGCCACTAAAAGAGTAAGATTTAAGTCTTTTAAAGACTCCCTGTTTATCTATATAGCTTTAGTAAGCTTTAGGCTAAGTCCTAGCTTCTATAATACAAGATCTAACTATTAGGCTGCTTTTTAGGAAAATTAGTAGTTAATTAGACTATTATAACTTTAATATTAAGTAATAAAATAAAAAAATAAGTATTTTATAGCAGGAAAATAAAGAAAATTAACTAAAATAGTATAAAAAGGTTATTTATAACCTAAATATAAAGTTTATAAAGATTCTAGTAATAAAGAAAGCTTATAAATAGATATAAAGGACTTTATAACTAGAAAGAATAGCTAATAGGGTTAAGAAATTAAAACTTAAGGATCTTTATACTAATTTCTATTTAAATATTTACTAACTAAAGTTTTATTTAATATAAAAAATATAGTATTATAATAATTAATTAATTAATTATAATATTAGGTTTTTAGTATTTTGGCCAAGGTGGCCAGTCTATAGGGGTGGCCGGTCTTTGGGTAGGGGACGTTAATTAAGGAATTCTGGATTCTAGCATTCGGTTTAGTTTTAATATGTTACGATTCGTGCCCGTAACAGCGCTGTAAGGCTTCTATAAGCAGCTGTACACACCACTGTAATTGCTACAATAGCAGTTATAGCCCAATCTTTTGCCCTGTGGCGTAGTGGTTAGGTGTGACCGTTACACTTTTAGGAAGTTTAAATCCTTAAAGAAATATTATTATTAGACTGTTTTTCTATTAAAAATAACTATAGGTTTTAGGACTTTTCTGGTTACTAAGATATACTTAAGAATTATAATCTAGGTATAAAAACCAGGCTAATAAATAAGTACTAACTTCTTTAACTAATAATTAAGGAATAGACTGTTTATTTCTATTTCTTTTATTATTCTAACTTTATTAATATTATATCTATTTCCTTACTTAACTAGGTATATTACTAGTATTATAAGGAGTATAAAAAATGCCTTTATTAGTTTAAAAGAAGCTCTATAATATTAATTAGAGTTAATTTTCTTGCCTTTTAAAGTCCTAATATTAGGATTTTATCCTAAAAAG
Organism: Fusarium succisae; assembly: GCA_013186925.1. NCBI lineage: Eukaryota > Fungi > Ascomycota > Sordariomycetes > Hypocreales > Nectriaceae > Fusarium > Fusarium succisae. The sequence continues at coordinate 265,755 of JAAOAW010000069.1, read as the reverse complement.
CCCTATAATTAGTTCTTTTTAATGCCTTTTAGAAAGCTATTATAAATAGTAATTTTACTAGTAAACTCTTTAACTTATTAATATAATACAGGGTATTTTAAATTAACTTAGATAATAATCTAGTCTTAAAGACGCTTTTTCTAAGTATTAAAAAGCTTTTAGTAAGGTTTTTAGGCTTTTTTTAGTATTATATTTCCTTTAATCTAACCTTAAAGCATAGAATAGTTAATACTATAAGCTTTAGTTACTTTATTTACTAATATACTATCTATAACTATCTAAAGTATAGTGCTTATATTTTTTTTAGTAAAAAAAGGTATTTTAAATTAATTAGTATTAGTTTAAAATTAATTATAATTAAATTAATAGAGTTATAACTATTTAAAGTATATGTAAATTAGGTGGCTGGGTTAAAAATGAGGTGGCCAGTCTGTGGGGGTGGCCGGTCTTTGGGTGGGGGACGTTAGCAAGCAAGTCTGGTGGAAATCCCGCCTCTAGCACCGCGCTAACAGGGGCTATATCTATCGTGCCAATCGCCCTTATTAAGATCCAATATGTGTCTTTGAGCAATTAGTATATATAATGCTTATAGTCTAAGCCAATAAAATCTCTCTTTTTGTAAAGCAAATGATACAAAACCTGAATCGGTGGTAAGCAATTTTCAAGACGAAAGAAAGCGGTCGGGCACTAACACCAAGCCGTACAATGGCAGGGCTTGCCAAACTTACGTCTTTAGCCTCTTTGTCTTACAATGAATAGAGGACTAGTATTAAGACTGCTATCCTGTTTTCTCATTGAACGCAACAGGATAGGAGAGAGGATATTAGGACGGGACGGAACGCATGGGGATGTCAAAGTATTAGGAAACCGCTCGTGAGCGGAGCTGAAAGATACAAGGTGCTATACCTAATCTTCAGTTATCTTTCGCGCGTGTCCATTTACGGAATTAGCAGAGTAGACCAGTTTCGCTTAAGTCATGAGGTTATCAGGCTTAGAGTTAATTCAAGCCGTAAGTCTCATCCAGAATGTAGGTGGAACCCAATTAAGTATGGTGTAACAGACCAGCGTTGTTGGCCAAAGCGAGGCGCATGTTCCAGACCACATTACGGGACACCTCCAGCCAGCCACAATCTGTTTTAGGCCATGAGCTGTCCAGATCTGTAATCGGGCAGATATTCAATGGAGCTGAAAGCATGAACTATGACCACTAGTGGCCTTTATTCCACTATCTCATGCAGGAAGGTGCACTAGCGAATTGGGTCTGGGCCTCATTTTGTGTTGTTGACTCAAAGCCACGGGATTTTCGTACGCATTCTGCTCATCCAGCCTTCTAAATGGTGGAAAAGGTTTCTCAGCTATTCGTGCTATATAAAGCTGGACAGATCTTGTTCTCAATCCATGAAATTGTAAACCAGAAACTCTTTTTCAATATGGCCCTCAACATCGCGCCATCAATTGTGCAAAACGCCGACACATGGAAACAGGATGTGACTCTTAATTATCTTGATACCACTGGGGACAAGATATTTGAGAGTGTCAACCTTGCGATAGCTTGTAATGTTTCAGTGTCCGCCGCAACGTATGTCGACAATCAGGGAACTCCCACCACCTGGGATGCCTATTTGATAGGTAAGGACTCGGAAACTACAATAGAAGCAAACACTGATAGTGTTATCCAGGTTTGAATTTGTCATTGAAGCCAAGCAAGGAGATCAGACTTTACCGCGTGACAATGCGGTTTATTAATGATGTCGTTGCGGAGGCCCAGGGGCCTGGCGCTGTAGCTGAAACACGCTTGCCAAGTGGAAAAGTCTATGTCAACCATGACATAATGACTTGGGCATATGACAACAAAGCGGACGAATTCATCTGGACAGGCGATCCGCAGTCAGTGACAGGCGAATCAAACGCTCTGGGTGGCTTATGGATACAGACTCAACCTGATACGGTCGTTAATACATCCTCCTACACTACATCAAGCGAAGTGTCCATGGGCGCTAGTGTTGGGTTCGAGGGAGAATCTCCCAGTGCAAGTAAGTTTACGGTTGCCCGAAGCGTTTACTAAATCTTGGAGGCTGATAAATATAGGCCTTGACGCATCCTACTCACTATCCGATAGCAAGACAGTTGAAGTTGTTCCTGTCAATATCAGCAACCAAAGTGGCGATGGTGTCCTGGATATTCGTTTCTCGATTAATAATGGTGAGCAAGCAAAGGGCAACTTTCAGCCCTATATAAGTGGGATATTCCAGATGCCAGATAATGGCATGTTTCTTCGCAGCATGGATCCTCATGTAACCGATGCGAGGGAAATAAGCGTCGAGTTGATCATATGGGCACTGCCACAGGAATTTGCAAAGCATGCGTGCTCAGTTCCAACCACTATGGTCAGGATCTTCCAGCTCAGAGTGCCCCCCCTACCACCATCTCAGCCCAAGACAGCAACGGCAGATACGCCATCTGAATGAGTCTTTCCTAAAGAAACCTACTTAGCTCTTTGACATCTCCTAAATAGTTACAATATTACATAAACTCACTTAAGTTCTTTTAAGATATAATCTCCTCAGCTTAATTATTTAAGTATAATATTGGTTTAGCCCCAAAAGAAACCCATAAGCATTGAAGAGTTGTAAATACTGAGACTTTTTGAGAGTATAGCAATTAGGCTACTAATTTAGCAGAAACAAAACCAAGAAAGCAGGGAAGGTGTTAAGTAACTATTGCGGTAACATCCTGAATGATACCTAACAACGATTTGCAACAGAACACTGATTCCAAGCTCACAGGGCACAGTTTTAATACCTTACTCATCCTCCTCATATCTCACCCATGTCTTAGTCTTGCGAGTAATGCTCGGTCCACTAATCCACAGAGGAATGGCCGCAACGAAAAGCACAAAAATGACCAGAGCAATAGTCAAAAACATGAAGTACTTATCCTTCATCCACCAGTCCAGAGTGCTGTAAGATACTCCAAAGCCAATGACATTCTTAATGACATTAACCACGACACCAATCTGAATGGCCTTCTTAGGGTAGCTCTCAGTGCAATAAGAAATCAGAACGTTGCAGCCTCCGGTGAGATTGGCGTTAAGGATGGCCCAGAAGAGCCCAACGACAGCCCAGTGCCAGCCGCGCTGGAAGCCAACACCTATGAGTGTTGTAGCGACTGGAGTTGCGATGGCAAATGGTAGGAGGACGGGCAATACTGACTCAGGCTTGAACTCGCCGTGGCGTCGCAAATGCCTCTCAGCAAGCCAATCCGCCCCGGCGCCACCAAAAGGCATACCAGCTATCAAACCCAAGAGGGGGGCAATGTTGTACAGACCAACTTGGCCAGATGTCCAGAGCCAGGGAGGCTGAGAGAATGTGATCGAGACAAGAATTGAGGTAGCAATGGTACCGGCGATTGAGAAGCCAAAGAGCAGGACGGTGATGACGATAGCAGGAGACGCGAGTATTTTGAATGGCTCCACGACAAGATAGAGGAAGTTTGGTGGTGGATGGTTGTGTTTCAGCGTTAGGAAGAATGACCGTCTGAACCAGAGTGCACCGGGCTTGCATGGCTCGAACGTCGCCACTGCAGCCGGGCGTGTCTCGAATTGCTGCGCATTGCCAACCTCCTCCAAAGGCTCCTTCGGCTCACTACCTTGTTCTTCATCAGCAGACTCGATGGCGATTTCCGAAGGTTCTGGGTCGCCAGGAACTCGAATGTTGGTAAGAGGCTCAGGAAACATCAAGATCATGACGAGAAGGTTGAGAGCACAGATGCCGCCAAAGATGTAGTTCGGATATCTCCAGTTGCCAAGATTATCGACAGCGTAGCCGGTAATCAAAGGACCGAAGACGGCGCCAGCACCTAAAGCCCAGGTATATACGCTCATGGCTCGGGCGACATACTCGCGTGGGAATAGGAGCACCACGACGACTGGACCTAGGGCCTCAACAACACCACCGCCCAAGCCGCCGATGACACGAGCAGCGAGGAGAGATTCGTAGGATTGCGCTCTGGCTTGCCAGAAGAAGCCAGCCGTGAATACTGCAAGACCGATGAGGATGGTGTATCGACTACCGATGTATGCGACGGTGGGGAGTGCCCAGATATTCTGATAATCGAGAAAATGTTCAGCGTCGATGGAACTCAAATGGGTTACTGGGTTGGGTCCTATTACTTACTCCGAGACCAATGCAAAGAGTACCCCAGCTTGCAAGCTGGGAGATCTTTGTGCTGCTCACATGCATGTCCTTCACAAGAGGAAGAAGCATGGGAGGGATGGAAGCACCGAGAACTTGACCCATCATGACGAAGAAGGATAGATTACCCATCATGATCAATCGCCACCATAGCGGCCATGACTAAAGAGAAATGTGTCAGTACTGCGGTGTGAGAATTACAGATGATATCAAAGTGAAGTCAACGGGCTGCATAGAAAACAAAGAGCTAGTGCTTGACTGCTATGCTGTTGTGCCGGGATGCAGAAGAACTTACCATCGGGCCATCTTTTCGCTGCAAAACGCTATTAGAGGATTGCGCCATGATGTGCTCAGCTTTTCTTTTGTGAAGTGAGAGTAGATGCAGGATAAGCTCGCACAGAGAAATACTCAAAGACTATCGGATGGCGATTTGTAGCAATGGTAGATCTTGTGCTGCCAGATGGGGGGAAGTCGATGGAGCTCAACGTCAAAGCTGGATGTTGCTTAGAGTTTTATCCACAGCCTGGTTGGAACTCAAGGGCTAGCGATACAGGGAAATCCGGGGTAGTTGCCACGCTAATGCTCAAGCCACGAATCTCCATCTTAGTCTCGGAATTCTTATTTATATTCCGACCTGGGGATCGATCCGGGGTATGACCCTAGAGTACCAGATGCTTGTGCAACCAGCTATCGGGATACCCGGCTGAAACCCCCTCCGGCTGCTAGACCCTGTTGGCAGTTGGTTTCCAAGAAGACAATGCTTTCTGCTTGTCTGGACAATCGATATGGGGGTTTCGATTAGCTTCCGACTTTGGGTCGGAAGAGCCGAGACACACCACAATCGTCAAGATGTTCTAACAATACACACAAACCCTTTCTATGCATTAAGAGCATAGGTATTGGTACTCCTGCTATAGCACGGCTTTTCCGGGCTACACTTCTGTGAGTAATGTGCTGCCAAGGTCGTTCCGTAAGAGGTCACATGCCCTGCTACCAGCGCCTGGTTCTCTGATACCGATAGATTATCTTACATATCTTAAACGCGGGGTATGCGGAAATTACTTACTTGGTTCCGATTTGACCATGACAGATTGTAGAGAAATTTGAGCATAGAGTAGTTCACAAAGAGTAATTCAATTGAATATTTACTGTTACTATTTGCATCTTGCAAAGGTTGAAACCTGTCTTCCCTTTCTAACACCATAATCTCATGATGGTCTGGTCATTGCACTAACAATCCATTCTAACATGCTGCTTCATCGTAATCTAGCCACTGAACAGGTTTTATATTGAGCAATCTTGCGTAACCCTAACGGTTTATCGCATCACTACATGATCACTCTAAGTATTGATACCTAGTTAAACAGGAATGACTCTAAGTCTACTCCAAGATAAACTTAATACCAGCCAGGAGACTCCCAATGAACGCCTTTGTAGCACTCAGATTCGGAAACATCCAAAAGACGTGGGGTAACCCCTCGTACATGTCGAGCTTGACATTGACCCCTTTACTGCGAAGTTCATGTTCCATGGCTACGTTATCATCTCTCAGAGGGTCTGCGCCACAGGCAACGAGGTAGGTCCGTGGAAACTTTGCGAGGTGCGATGAGAGGAGAGGGAACAACCACTCATCATCAACATGCTTATCTAGACCAGTCGATGCTGCATTGAGCGTTAGTAGCTCCTTAGTAATCCTAGTCTGTCTCTTTACGTACCGTTGATCATCTTGGCTGTCTGCCCGTTAATGATAGGGACATCCGTAGCGTTCTCTTCCATGGACTTCATCAAGTGCTGGAGATGCTTTGGCACATTGCCTTCATGAACTGTACCACCAGCCATGTTGATGACCCCCTTGAGCTGTCCCTCCCGCCCAAGTTCAATCAGTCTATGGGCTGTGGCAAGGGAGAGTGTACCACCGCATGAGCTGCCCAGCATAAAGACTCTCTTTTGGTCTCCACCCAACTTGGAGGCGTTTTCGTAGCTCTGCAGCTATCGTTAGAAATACCTCTGAGAGCTTGGTAACTCAAAGTTACTCACCCACGAGAAGCCGTCAAAGGCGTCCTGGAAAACGACCTCGATATCGACTGTTGGTGTAAGACGGTACTCTACAGAGACAATGATGCAAGGGTACATCGATGCAATCAGTCTACACAGGCCATCTTCCATGTTGATGGATCCATCAGAGAAGCCGCCTCCGTGACAGAAAACGCCAACTGGCAACGCTTCCTTGGAGTCTTTCGGCTTGTAGATACGAACAGTCACGTTCTCATTAATCTTCTCGTCCGCTATGCTACGTTAGCTGAGCAATAGAGCGTGAATGTGCTGTACACTTACCAACCTCAAGCCCATCGTCTCGGGGAGGAGGCAGATGAGCTCTGATGTATTTCCCAATAGTTTCCCCACCAGCTCGATAATTCTCCATGGTCCCGCCAAGGACAAGGCGACCACCAAGCTCTTTTTCCACCTGTGATGGGTCAGCTTTATGAATGCTTCTACATTGGACAGAGTCTAACCTCAAGCCACTCGGGAGCTAAGTAAGGAGCCATTTTGGGATAGTATGATGTTTCTATGAAGTTGAAGCTAACAGAGATAGTTGAGATTTCGGTGGGTATGTGTGCTGATCAAACGAAGATTGTGCTGGCAGATCAAGTTGATCGAGTGGATGCCCGTTTATGTCTCTCGCGACACGACAGCGTTCTTCTGTGATTGCTGGGCCGAACCATCCGAGACTACTGTTTTAGCTACCTTGTCGTATCGAAGGTTTGTGTGAGACTCACTCATAGCCTCCCCGGAAGGGTTCCGACTTCGCTGGCGAGGCTTTGTGTAATCCAGGCCGCCATGCGTCTAAAGACAAGGATTGTCAGATCGTCACGAACTACGGCGGTAAATCCGCAGCAGAAAGACAGCAAAACTTTGATGCCTAAATTGTATCCCTCCGAGTTAAAGAGTCAGGCGGTTGGATGGATCTCGGTTTGGCCGAGACGAAAAAGGGGGGGCGTGTCGGAAGTTCCGAACTTCACAAACAGCTGCGTGGCTATCCTAGCAATCACACGATGCAGCTCCACGATTGCCAATCAGACTTCAGAATAAAATCTACAACCTTGTATCTCGATACCGCTCTTGCAGTCCTGGCAGATTTCCAACTACCGAACAATCACAAAGCTCGAAAGTCAATATGAACAAGTGTATCTTTGTCGACAACTCCTGCGATCTCTCTATTCGCGACATACCAGAACCGTATCATCCCAAAGATGGCCAAGCCTTGGTCAAAGTCGAATACTCAGGCATCAACCCAGCTGATCTGAACCATCCAAAGGATCTGGGCATGAAGAACAATGTGTGCGGCTATGAAATCTGCGGTACCGTCATAGAAGCAGGAAGGACTAGTCGCTACGCAGTAGGGGACGTTGTCTTTGGATCCAATCACCCAGGACGTTCTAAGCCAGGATATCATGGCGGTCATCAAGACTTTGCCATTGTGGAGTCAAACTTGATGTCAGTCAAGTTACCCCCTCAGCTCCCTCGGCCAGATGCCGCTGCTCTCAGTATCATGGTGCGCTCAGCAGCAGATGCGTTGCTGAATCACTTCGAGATCCCTTTTCCTGCTATAGGTATTTACGGGCCACCTCCTACTGGCGCCTTATTGGTTTGGGGCGGTGCGAGCAGCGTCGGCTGCGCAGCAATACAGCTTGCAAAGGCTATGGGAGTGAAATGGATATTCACGACTGCTTCGCCTGCCAATCACAAGGCTCTCCTCGAGCTCGGCGCAACAAAATGTTTCAACTATCGAGACCCGAATGTCGTTGATGCAGTCAAGGCTACATGTGAAGAAGCCGGTGCCACCATAAGATATGTTCTAGACACTGTATGCAAGACAAGCAGTCCTGGAACCATTCAGCAGTGCGAGTCAATTGCTACAGCACCAGATGCCACATTGGTCAGTACTCTTCCTCAATTCACCAAGCCGCCACGATGGAGAATGATTCTCGCTTCGAGGGAAGTCGACAATCCTGTCCCGTTCGAATTTCCTGGGGGCAATAAAGCAAATCCTGTATGGGAGGCTCGGCTAGAGAGGACGGTTGTTTGGGCGGCCAAGAACTACAGGACGCTATTTCGAATCCCCAATATTGATATCGTGGAGGGGGCCGAGAGGGGAATACAGGCTATCAAGGATGTGAACGAAGGGAAGGTCAGCTTGACCAAGGTCGTCATCAAGCACCCGCTTTAGGTTGTATTGGTCGTGTATACTATCTCCTATTCATAGTATTTAGGTATATGTATCTCACATATAGCTATTGTTGGCAGGCCAGTTTCTGTTCATCCCAAATAGCCCGAATATACTATCACCCAGAGTTTGCAGATCGCCTAGTCACCGATTAGTTCGTCTCTATCACGCTTTCGGACGCCATTAACTTACACAATTCACCACATTGTGGATCCTCCAAGAGCTGCCCCATATCGATATCTCCAAAGTCTTGTAACAGCGGCGTGTTGCTATCTTTAGGCATGTGAAGCCGCTCCCCAATCCTGATGAGTTGCTCAAAAGTAAAGGACAAATTCCCACATGCAAAGTTTCGACACTTGGATACCTGAAGTACTCTGATCGCTTCTTGGAATGCGTCTCTACTCTCTGGCCCGTAGGTTTCGGGGTCTTGAGAAACGACCAGCAGGATTATAGCCAGTAACGACACGGTAAAGTACTCGTACGAGGTTCGAAGGAACTTCAAAGGGACCGCCTTGTTGATTACGCCGGAGCACAGAAAGATGGTAGCTTTGGCGCACTGGATGCAGACTGCTGCAGCTGCTGTCTTGTCGCGATCGCCTTTGTAGGAGTGAAGGAAAGGTTTGCGTAGTAGTATTCGAGAGTGGCAGATCCGTATTTCTAGAAAGGTTTCTAGGTCATTCATAAGGACCTCGTTCTGGAGAGGATCCCAAGGGTGACTAGGTAAAGCTATAGGTCGGGTGGCTGCCGTGAGGTCCCGGAATTGATCGCGTAGCCGCTGTATCTTAAAATCAAGGTACTCTTTTTGTTGGCGGCCCTCTACAGCGCTCTTGCTTGAAGCTTTTAGCAGTCCTAGGATCTCCGAGTTGAGGCGTGTGTATTCCATGTTTACGACCAGGAATGGAGCTGACGTTCCCTTGTTGTGAGTCAGAAGGTGTAAGCCTACGGGCCCAGGTCGGATGTGACTCACAAGATCAAAGCACTTGTCGTCTATGTCTTCGTCCTTGGTAGTATGAGGAAGGTCAGTCGCGAAAGAAAACGTCCTGTCTAGTACGTATACACAGCAGAATAATTGTCGCGGGGAGAAAGAACCAGGAACTTCGGCGGTCTCCAGCGCTTCTTCTGGCACTCGATGAAGACCCAGTTCGAAACATGTTCTCGATGCTAGACTGACGAGTCGCCATGCCTTCATATGTTCCGATTTATGGAATGAATACAAGCCCTAGAGGTTTACATCTGTCAGCAAGTGAGCAATGTGATCCGAATATGGGTCTTACCATCAAAGTAGCTATGACCACATCGTCAATAGTTGGGCCTCTGCTCATCAAAGCCTTTTCCACTGACCAATCGACATAGCGTGGAAGGTGTCGTGCCAAAGGGCTTGCGTTATCCTCTTCAATAAGCAGAGTCAGCCCGAGAAGGGTTTTAAGAACATCTATTTTCGTCAGGTTAATCGATGTCGGTTGTGAGGTATGGCTCGCTAAACGCCCAAAGACTGCATCCAAAACCAGTTCTGTCGAGTGCAGATCAACACATGGATAAATCGGATAAATGGTTTCCGCAAATGTTATGAACAGGTTTCGAGCTTTCTCGTAACCCAGCTCCAGGATTGGTTCCAAGCAGTCGTCACCTGCAGAAGCAAGGGTTTGTTCTAATGTCAAGCATGGTTTACTCGTTGAACCTTGGACTTGCTTCTCAACTTGGTCCACGATGCCATTAGCTTCAAGGCATGACCTTGCTAAGCTGAAGGTATCAACAAAACTTGACCGGCGAGCCGTAGGTGATCTTTCGGTGTTTGCAGGACTTTGTAGCGAGGCGCCTGGGTTGATACTGGTTTGCGGAGGCTGACGCGCTGTTTCACTCAAGGGAACGCCGCCTGAAGTCGCAGATATACGGGGCGTGGCTCCATCCTCAGTTGCTGGGGAGTATTCAATCTCTCTAGAAACAACAATTGGTTAGATCATTCCTTTCTATACACTCGAGTGCGATCCTACAAGCTTATTTCTGTGGGCATTGGGCTCATGCTGGGTATGTTGCCACGGCGTGGGTAGGCACAGTCCACGCCACGCTTTGTACAGCGCTGACAGGGCCATTGGCCGTCACATTTAACTTTTCGAGACTTGCATAGCATGCTTTAGTCATTGTATTAGCATCTTGTAGGTATGGATAAAAGGCTATAAAATACCAGGCTACCAGAGCATATTCGTTGCGCTTTCGACGCCCGCCTCGGGTGATTCGTTGGGTTTCTGGTGCATCGTTGCTGGTGTCAATCTGCAGTGACATGGTCATGGCAGCTCTAGCTTTGGCAGTTGGTATGTTGTTTAGAGTTAGGTTGGGTTGCATCGCAGTTATAGAGCGAGTTAGTAGGACAATCCCCGGATCACGTGGGCAACCCCGCGCTCTAGTCTCGGGAACCCCGTACAAACTAAAAGTTGCAGAGTTCCTTCATGAGGGGTTCGTCCCATTTTAATGGTCTGGGCCTCTAGACTGCAATCGGTCCAAGCAATTGGATGGAAATCAGAAGTCTGTTTTGGCTACCGGGGTCATGAGAGGTCTTTATATTCTGCCATGATGAACGGCTCCTCTAAGCTCTTGCTAACTCAGCTCATCCCTAATAGAAGACATGTGACGAAACTATGTAGTCAATTCTCACTACTATCTTTACAACTACAACCCATTTGCAGCATTCTGTCGCATCACCTTCATCGCCTCATCCATTAGTCCACAAGCTTCCTTCCACGCTGGCCTCAAGCTCACTCTCTCCCACCAGTTTCTCAGATGCGGCAACTCAGCAAAAAATATGTCAGCTCCCTTTAAATCAATCAGCTGCGAGACCCACGGCATAGACCAGATGTCGGCAAGCGTGAAGCTTGCACCGCCGAGATAACTACGGCCGGACAATATCCCGTCCATGACCTTCAGCGCGCCATACAACGCATTCCAAATATCTTCTAATGCCTTTTTCTCTACTCTGGGTATACCCAGTATCCTATTAGAAGCGGTAGTTAGCAATGTAATCAATAATAGACAACCCGAAAATAAGGTTGACTTACGGTTTGATGATAATATCTCCGCAGTATTTCCATGCTGTAGTGGAGAAATAGCAAACCTCCATTGAGGCAGCCTCTTCAAATGAAGCCAGAGCGCCTACATCGGAGATGTCTGGCATCAACGGTTTTCCGTGATCGGAATACACAACAGCGATGTAACGGGCAATCGCGCGGCTTTCTGTATAACCTTGGTTAGTGACATGGACTTTGGAGGCGAGGTCATGTCCATACCACAGATTCGCAGAATTCTCTCGCCTCGGTCATTCAGAACGTCTAAGATGGGTACTTTGCCGAAAGGATGTAATTTGCGGTGTTCAGGAGTCTTGTACGCTGATTAGCATAATGCAGGGTAGGCAATTCTGTAGAATTTCTCGCCCACGTACCCGAGTCTTAAACTTCAGGATGTCGATATGTTTGTACTCCCAGGTAAGACCTTTCTCGAGCAATGCATGTGCGGTTGTAACTGTATATGGGGAGACATAATCGCCATGCAACACCAGTTTAGCTGACCTGCGCGTAACAATTAGTAAACACAAGAGATCACAGTTGAAATGGGTCGATGAGCTGCCTTACATTCTAACGATAATTCTTTAGAAATTTTTTATGGGGCTTTGAGGAAGAAATGGCATAAGTTCTCATGATCATAGAAGTCAATAACTTCGCCTTCTTCTGCATTTCATACATAATCTCATTATCATCGCGATCCGAAAAACAAAGCTCCGTGCTCCAAAGTCCGGGGTAGGCAATTGTGGGGTATGGGGTTCGGTGGTTCCGAGCTTGACTAGTCTGTATTTAGCTAGCTTCCGAGCTCGTTGATCCCTTGCTTGCTTACGCGTTTGGCGTCGGACCAGGCTCATCTCTTCTTGTCTCTACTTTGAGTCTTCATCTGGTTGGAACTTTAATGTCGGAAATTTGATCACGATTTCCGAAGAGTAGATGGTGACTTCGTAGGCATAGTCGACAAGGCGAAGCTGCCATGCTAGAGTTCCATTTGTCGGATAAGCCGGTCTTCATCTTGTGTACGATGGAACTTCCGAGCTTTCTCATCTGCTGACTACAATCGAAATCATAAGCCGTATCGCCTGAGGGTTCAACAAGCGTTTCACTCGCATGTAGTTCGGAGAATAAGGGCATCGATTTGTATAATACAGCTTCCAAAACCGTCTAGTTAGTTGAAGCAAAAAACATCATTTTAGAACGCTTTAGACCGATATTTATTATTATTATCTTTACTAGCCATGAGCCCTGATATCCCTGACTCGCAAGAATTGGCCAACAGGCTGACCCAGGCCCAAGTTTGGAGTCAGTACTATCAGAACTACAATCCAGACTACAAAATCTCGGACAAGACTTTTGGTGACCCATGTCAGTCAAAACCTTTCTCTTACGTACTATTCATGCTGACATATGTCCTCCAAGCCAATCGTAAGATCCGAGTTATCAGTATAGGTGCCGGTCTCTTCGGCATCAATCTCGCATACTGGATCTCTGTCAAGTGTGAAAACTTCGACCTCACCGTATTCGAAAAGAGTAGTGAGCTCGGAGGTGTCTGGAACCATAACAGATATCCCGGAGTTGCCTGCGACGTCCCTTCTCACGTATATCAGTACAGCTTTGCACCGAACCCAGAATGGCCCCGGTTTCTTAGCCCGTAAGTTGAAAGACCCATGCAGATCACTGCATACTGACTGAGCAAAGAGGTCAAGACATCCAGAAGTACCTTCAGAAATGCGCCACCACGTTTGACCTTGATAAGTATATCAAGTTTCATACGAGGGTTCTGAAGGCAGAATGGCATGAGGAGGGATTCTGGCGCGTCTTTTTGCGGGAAGAGCTACCGAATGGCGACTGTCGAGAGTATCACCAAGATGCAGAGATTCTGGTGAATAACTCTGGAAGTCAACATGTCTATCAGTGGCCCAAAGTTGAGGGTCTTGATAAGTTCAGGGGAACAGTAAGTCTGCAGACTGCGCGTGGTAATTTTGATACTTACGGTTGTTTCAGTTGCTTCACACTGCTGGATGGGATGAGCGATTTGACGAGGAGGCGTGGAAGAACAAGACCATAGCTGTAATTGGCAGTGGTGCCTCGGCAGTACAGGTAGTGCCCAGAATGCAGGTAAGTCACCACCACTTCCATCCAACGCCGTAGTGTTACTGACATCTAGCAGCCTTATGTTTCCAAGATGACTGTCTTCTCTCGCACTCCAATCTGGTTCGCACCTGGACTCGCAGGTGATGAGTTCAGTCCTGAATGTACGTCCAAGTTTGCCTTCAATGATCATGTCTTGGATACTAAACGTGCTACAAGACTCACCTGAAGATCGAGAAAACTTCAAGAAGGACCCTTCCAAGCTTCAGGCTCATGGAAAGAGCATCGAGAGACGTCTCAATGGCCTCTTTCCAAATTTCTACAGCGGCACTGATTACCAGAGGAACGCCATCAAGTTCTTTTACGACCAAATGAAGATCAAGATCAAGGATCCAAGGCTTCTCCAGGGTGAGTTCAGGGAACATCAGATTTAGCTACATGCTAATCCGCTTCCAGGCTTTACTCCTGAATTTGTCCCCGGGTGCCGTCGTATCACTCCAGGTGACCCTTTCATCTACGCAGTCCAAGAGCCAAACGTCGAGGTCGTCTTTAAAGGAGTCGCGAAACTTACGGAAGACGGGGTTGTAGATACAGATGGTGTTGAACGAAAGGTTGACGCCGTAGTCTGTGCGACTGGTAGGTCTGTTCGAGAAGATCTGATTATAGACATTCTGACCAAAGCTAGGCTTCAATGTCGACCTCATCCCACGATTCGAAGTCATCGGGCCAAACGGGCTCCGTATATCCAAGTTCCTTCAACAGAGTCCAGACAGTTACATGTCAGTCGCCTTGGCACAGTTCCCGAATTACTTCCACGGCAGCACTGGCGCCTACTGGCCCTCTGCCAACGGATCTCTCATCGGACCCATGGACGCAGTCGCCAACTACGTAGTCCAAGTCGTTCAGAAGCTACAAATGGAGCACAACATCATCAGCGTGGTCCCCAAGCAAGAAGCAATGGACGACTTTGTCGAACATGCTCAGACATGGTTGAAGAGCTGCGCGTGGTCAGGTGACTGTCCGGCTTGGTACAAAACAGATTCTGGGCCGTTGAAAGGACGAGTGAACTTGATCTGGCCAGGCATTACACTGCAGTTCGTGAGAGCCTTGAGCAAGGTGCGCTGGGAGGACTATGATATCAAGTATGCTGCCAGTGGGAAGAAGAGCACCAATCGATTCTTGTATCTTGGCGATGGACTTGTTAAGGAGACGTTCGATCCCGAGATGGACGACTCGCCGCATATTCACCTTGGAGCTATTGACCCTAGATGGGCGAAGGCTGCTGGCTTGACATTTATCAGCGGGATGAGATTGTTGGAGGAGACTGAAGTACATGCCAATGGTTTTACTACAGACAAGTAGATAGTGTGGTTTCAAATTAGACTGCTTGAGGTTTACATACTTTGAGTGGGCGACAGCCACTATTTCGCAAACTCGCGGTGGGTTCGTGCTCCATAGTCTGCCGGTGATAAGTTTCTTAAATCCATGACGATGCATTAGCTGACATGGCGAAGTCCGGGTTACATAATCATCCACTGGTACCCGCACTAATGCAGGTCAGCTCCAACTTTAAGTATCTACCGGAAGTAAGAACCTAAATCCCTTCAATGATTCACTTTGCTGACAGGGCTTTAGGGTTTTCGTGGAGCATAGTATCTCTTGTAGGCGAAAACGAAAGTATAAAACACATGGTTCTTCACGGATTCAACGACAAAGCTTCACTTGGATATCTTCCCAAGAACAGCTTTCTCCATCTCCATCTGTGTGTGCTCCTTTCTTTCTCCTCCAGCCCCAGATTCGTCCAACCATGAAGTTCTACGACGCACAAGCCCCCAATCCCTACGCCGTCCGCCTATTCGTTCTTGAGCGCGGCGGTCTAGAGTTCGATGTCCAGACCATCGATATCATGAACCTCGAGAACCGGCGGCTCGCATACCGCAGCGTGAACTCGCGAGGCGAAGTACCAGCCTTAGACATCGACGGCTCCATCTTGACCGAAACCACCGCGATATGCGAGTATCTCGATGAAGTCGCCAAGGGAGGCGAGTCCCTGTTCGGCGACACGGCGCTCGAGCGTGCTGAGACCCGCATGTGGCTTCGCAGGATGGATCTCGAACTGGCTCAGCCTATTATTTCCTGGTATCGGAATGACCCTGATACGATTGACTTCTACAAGGGCAACCGAATCCCGGTACCTGAGGCTCGCATAGTCCAGAAGGTCACTATCAATCAGTTCCTGAACCTCCTCGACGATCAACTTGAAGGCAAGGAATACCTATGTGGTTCACGGTTCTCAGCTGCCGACATCCACTTTTACGGACTGCTCAAGATGATGGTTATGCAAGTCGCTCAGTGGGTTCTTAGTCCTGGGCGTAAAAACGTTGTGGCGTACTTTGAAAGGATGGATGCGCGAAAGGCTAGTCAGCAGGCTCTTGAGTCATTCGGATCGAAAGTGTCAGTATAGAAGAGCACTAGGTAGAACTGACTTCGATATTATATGGTTACATGAATTATCACGTCAGCCCACTCAGTTTTTAGTTACCCAAATGGCGTGGCAATGATGCAACTGTGAACAGCCCGGCAATGCAGTACTAATGAGGCCAATTGAGGCTGGATATATGATATGACCGGGAAATCTCACCATCATGAAGCTCTGGTGGCGGACGGGAAATGCTGGTATTACTGTTATTGTTATTGGTTCGTCTTGTCACCAAAGAAATTTTGTGATTCGCCTACTCGCTGACACCCTGATCCAGCTCTTTAGACCCATGCGTTCAGCTAGCGCCACCGGTTTGTGTCCGCAGAGCGAACGACTCTGCATCTTCCATACAACCATGTAGAGAAGATTCGACCCAGTTTGTGAGGCTCCCGCGTATACTAAATCAAAATACGCAAATGATTGTTCTAGTCTTCATGTTAAAAGTCGACGAGCACTCTTGACATCTTCTGTTGATCTTGGTGGTGATGCGCTCGGATAAAGTGGCTGACAGAGGCGACTCTCTGAAAAGGCGGTAGATGGCTGTAGCCAATGAAAATGGAGTCCCAGCTCAATAGAGGGAAGAGGAGTCTTACGCAGCCTGATGACTGTGCGTCGTAACTTGTGATAAAATCCGATAGCATGTTAGTGCTTACGGACTGATGCTGTGTAACGAATAACGCGTGTCTGCACCAATCACAGCTTGCCGTGTCATAGAACAGGTTGAAAATACATTTCCAACTTAACAATTTTGTCTTAGCGCCGCCGCCATCATCTGACAATGTCTAGATTCTTTTAGAGTCCATCAAGCGCACTTGTTTCTGTTATCAAGCTCAGACTTCATGCTTTGACAGAAATCGGCAACACCTCATCCCGGCTTCCATACTCAATGACCTTCTATCCTCTACCATGTCAAATACTCTCACCCTGTCATCTGCGGTTGTTGCGGGCGGTCCGTTTGAGCAACAAGGCTCTATCGACTGGGTCCAGATCGCCAGGATGTCAATTTCTGTGCCAATCTCCATTCTCGCACGCGTCACAGCTGCCGATGTTTCTCCTCTCACTATCGTCGTGGGCCAAGAAATGTCATCTCTCATCCGGTTGTCCACCACTGGACATGACCGTCTCATTCGAGCACTTAGGGACTTGAAGAGTTTCTCTGCCATAGGAGATGTCATCTGGTTTGGCTTTGGGATCAAGCATATAGTACGAGTCCTTGCGGAGACTGACAAAGGCCTGACTTGCCTCATGCTATGTGCGTGTCTTTCTGAAATTCACCCACCAAAAGCCTGTGCCGAAATCATGATCAGATTGGCTGATGCTTGTGACGCGCCTGATCATCTACGTCCCTCGGCTAGTCAATGGCTGAATCTGGTAGGAGCTTGCTCCGGAACTCTCAAGTCAACGACCTTTGCATGCATCGCGGAGCAGTTCATGTCATTTCACCACCCTTACGTGAACGATGGATACATGGATGAGGCTGCGGATGTTGCTAAAGCTTTGCTGGCTATGGCACGTGTTTCCTCCGGTGTGCTTAGTTCAGTGACATTGACAGGCGGTCGGTCCTGTGGGTGGATCGCTGCTATTGGGTTCTACTTCCTCGGCCTCGAGGTCGAGATCCGAAGTTCCGATGATGCTACGATCTACAAGTCCACGACAAACGATGATTCAATCCGTCTGTTGGTCATTTACGGGACAGCACAGTCATCCAACCGCGTCCAGGTCAACAGTACCGCGTACTTCATCAACTCTGTTGATAAGGTTGTACACAGCTATGAGCAGCTGTCTGATCGCATTATTTCTGGGACCATTCCATGGAATAGCTGTCTTCTCACAACATTTGGGAGCTCTCTCGAGAAGCTTCTAGATGCTAAAGAAAACTTTGGACGTCTGATCGGAGCTGCCGCTTGCGTCTTTCAAGCCTTGGTCAACTCTGATACAGGTGATATATTCGATCCTCGCGATCGTATGAGTTGGTTTGGCTTTCATTCAGGCCAATACGGACATGGCTTTTCCTATTCTGCGACCTCAGTATTCCCTGAACTTTTACCCTTGATTCCATACATTGATGCCGACCCGGACATGTCTGTTGACAATTATGTTAAGGCGTATAATCAAGCCTCGGTGAACTTAGCAAAGGTCTGTGACTGTTATCACTGTTCTGGAGATCGATTCAGACTCAGAAGGGGTTATTGTCTTCCCGTGCTGGCTGAGACCATCATCTTCCTTATCTGGAATCTCTCTGCTCTCGAACTCCACGCCGATCTCAAGCCTTATCACTCTGGCTTAAGATTCATCTATAGACTGCAAGTCGGCAGCGCTATGGCTGACACTAGTTTTGGGGAAAGATACGGAGCTGGTACTCGGCAAAATCCTTACTGGGGGAATATTGTTCAGCTCGTGAAGCTCCTCGACGTTGCTTCAGTCTACCATACTGCGCAATTTCTTTTTACCAACCACTTGTATCCTGTTCAAACACACAAGGCATTTACTGCCACTTCTGTGGGCGGGGTATGCTTTTACTTTGACATCCTACGAAATGTATCAGATCGGCCGGAAGAGGCAATGAAACTGCATGTTGTACCCGGTGTCATACAGACGAATGCCGGACGGCAATACTCGTTCATTGCCGATAAAACAGGCAAAAGATCTTATGGACTTCTAGGATTAGACTGGAAAGACCAGGGTGTAGTCAATACTCCCGCTCAGTACAGAATCGACTACCAAGCTAGTGCGACAGACACCCTGAGTGGCAACAACATATCTGTCCCTGTACTTTCTACAGACACTGGAAGCTCTGATTTGACAGTCAAACTCTTAGTCGAAGAGTCTACTGGTGGTCTACTTGTTGATCTTCACTTCCTGAGTAGCGCGGGAACCTGCCGTGTTGGAGTCTACACCATGCTGAAAGAGATCATAGAGAACACGGGGCGAGTCCAGTGCACTCATCGCAACTGCGCCAGGCTGGACCAGATTCATGGCGGCATATATGTTATAGACGGAGAGGGCCAAGTGTCTGAGAGTCTCCAAGCTAGAATACACCTTCGAAGACTTGCTGGCAATCCTTTGGCGAGATGTGTCGGGCTATTGGCTAACAGGAGAGGCGAGGAAGTGCGCATATTACGCCAGCGGGAGTGTATACCATGCTGCATCAAGGCTGCTGCAGATCTACCAAGTGG
Source organism: Fusarium succisae (assembly GCA_013186925.1). Taxonomy (NCBI): domain Eukaryota; kingdom Fungi; phylum Ascomycota; class Sordariomycetes; order Hypocreales; family Nectriaceae; genus Fusarium; species Fusarium succisae. Next base: position 246,544 of record JAAOAW010000069.1, on the reverse strand, counting down.
CCGGCGGGTGTTTCCAACCTACGTTATTCTTTAAGCTTGCTCTGGTTTAGATGGGATTATCACTAGAAATCTATAGGCTTCGATAACTATGATGTAGAAGATGTCGTTGCAGTGTTCATCCACTAATAAAGCGGCCGAGTATGACGAATCCGCCAACATTTACAAATTTACAAAACAGCACGTTCTCATACAATTAATTGGATCAGGCCCCTAAATTTGCGCTTGGAATTAACAGGCCTTCAAAAGTCACATCACACCAACTACAACGGACATACGTCATAACAGCCAACAAATCTTGCAGAAGCTTTGCGTTAGCTTAGGTCAGCCGCCGTTACAGTATTGATGGAAAGGCGAAATAGGTCAAGGCCATACACACAGCGCAGCGCTTTGTCTGCAAGCTGATATATAGTTAATAAGCGTAAATTTGACAATAAGAATGCGCGGTTTCCAGCTGCTCTGCCTGTACCTTCTGAAATTCAGCCATAGATGCTACTGCAGGCCGTAAGAGAGGGGCACCTAACGTTAGACTACGAAGATGCATTGCCGCATTGGTCATCTGCCTCCATATTTATTCATTACTCCTAGCATACTGCGTCACCATTGGAGCTATCGCTTAGCCGGCAGCCCGATTTTCGGTAGGCAAGCGTAATTATTCCGATTGACAACGGATATTTCGGACTTCTGAGGTAAATAGTCTAGCCATAAGCCGAATCACTAAATGCATATAATTTGTTCTCAAATATTATCTTTCTATTTCTCCAAGTCTACCAGCAATCAGCATTACCTCTATACATTTTATAATGTCTTCCAAGCAGCCAGATATCACTCTTTACTTCCTCAACGCGAGCCGGGCGATCCGAATTGCCTGGCTTCTGGAAGAGCTGAATATTTCGTACAAACTGGTCACCTCGCCAAGAGCAGCTAATGGTCTAGCACCGCCAGAGTTCAAGGCCAGGATTCCCACTCACCTTGGAAGTAGTCCTGTTATTAAGGATGGGGATCTGGTAATCCAGGAAAGTGGTGCTATCTTGGAGTGAGTAACTTTGCCGTCCACCCTGGAAGCTTGGCGATTGTTTGTATACTGATTCCTATAGATATCTCATCGAGTCATATGACTCTACGTCACGGCTGTTGCCTCAGGAAGCACATGCTAGAGCAAGTGTTCGGGAATGGATTCAGGCTTCCGAGGGTACTTTCATGATGAATGCTGTTCCAGTAAGTTTTTCTTACCGATGCTTAACGGAATACTTCAATTAGCATTACAATATTTCGAGGTGATTCGCTAACGCCAATAGATTATCTTGGCCCGCATGGGAATGCCAAAAGAGGCTGCACAGTATGCTTCGGGGCTAGAAGCTGCGATTGCGCCAATGGTGCGAGGCGCAATGCAGTGGCTAGAAACGGAACTTGAATCAGGCCCCAGCAAGGGCCAATTCATTGTCGGGTCAGATCTTACTGCTGCAGATATCATGATGGGATTCAGCATCGAGTGCATTTTCGCCATGAAGCTGGGAACGGAAAGTCAGGATTGGCCGCTGATCAGTAAATGGCTGGCGAATATGAAAGAAAGGAAGGCTTTTAAGACAGCAGTTGAAAAGACAGGATACTCAATGTAGTTCCTTGGTAATTAAACTCATCTTGCAATCTCTTGTATTAGTTACTTAGCCTTGCGTTTCATTTCAATTTGAGTCTTACTTCGGGACTATTACAGTTTGTACATAATCAGCGCTATTTACACTATATAATTAACGCGATTAACATATTATTCTAGTTCATACTTTAATTTTCTACTATTATCTTACCGGTCTAGGCCCGAAGTATAAATATGCTATATATTGACGGTAAGCCAAAGTGATCCGGTACCTTCAGAATCCTCGCAGGTGGAGTAGACACGATTGCTGTAGCTTGTACTATAGTCACGCGTACTGAGCATTGCGAACAAACCTATTAAGCGTCACTTTGATCGACTGGTTGCAAACAGGGATCAATACGATCACCCTAATCTAGTGGCACGTGTAGGCCTGAAGATCTTTTGTCCCAGTTTTCACATCCCAATCGTAGTAGTGATACTGCCAGATCAGTACAAAAGTCCACATAAACCAAGCCTCAAATACTATCTGCGCTATAATCTACCCAAGAAAATAGAATTTAAGCTTCCTCTTTCGTCTCCCCATATCAATTAAGTCCAAACCTATCCACCAGTCACATCCCTCACTTACCGCTCAGATACTCAACCCGCCATGTTTCCAACCCCGCTCCAACGCCAAGAATTCACAAAGTCCCCCTCTAGTGTTAGCGACCTGCCACAAAGAGCAATGCCGATGCACAAGCGGCCCGTTCAAATGCAACCTTGCGTCAACGGCATAACGTTTGATTCTGGAAGGTCAAGTCGCAGTTATGCTTAATCTGAGGGATCGGAACTTATGGTCTGTGATAGGCGGTATGGTGTAATATATCTCCTGCCACGAAAGGTCACGGAGCAAATAGTGTCGTGACGATTGATGGGATGGGGGTACAGCGCCTTCCTAACGCAGCCTTCGGAGGAAGATCATTGTTTTCTATATAAGTTGGTATTTTCATGATCGACGTTAAAGTTCTAGCCAAGCTCACAAGTCACTCCAGCTTCAATCTCATCATCTTGATTACTGCCATCATGCGTGCTTCTCTTGCTCTTGCAACCCTCATCGGGCTGTCAAATGCCGCTGCCATTGACCCCCGCAAGGGAGCTGAGCCTCTTTACAAGATTGAGCTTGCACCCGGTGAATTCCGCATGGTCACCGAAAAGGAAAAATTGGCACTGAGAGCTGTATGTCCCACGTTATCTCACAACCCTACACCGAGTCTAACCATCGTAGGAACACAAAACCTTCATCGATGTCACCGACCTTGATGAGCCCGGCTTCAGCCTCCAGTTCCTCGCCAGCTTCCCCAGCGCCGTCGCTCAGACATCTGCCGTCAACGCTCTCATTCCTAAACTGAGCCAGACGAACATGCGTAGCACCTTGACAGAGTTCATCAAATTCCAGAACAGATACTACAGGTCCACTTATGGTCAGCAGTCTGCTGAGTGGCTGTTTGGCCAGATTCAGTCCATCATTACTGCTAGTGGAGCTAAGAACGTCAAGGTTGAGAAGTTCACTCACTCTTTCCAACAGCCTAGCATTATTGCTACTATCACTGGAAAGAGTGCCGCCACTATCGTTGTCGGTGCTCACCAGGATTCAATCAACCTTAATAGCCCCACCAGTGGACGGGCTCCCGGTGCTGGTGAGTCGTCCTTGACATTTCATTGACATTGTCTAATGAGTACAGACGACGATGGCTCTGGAACCGTCACTATCCTTGAGGCCTTCCGTGTCCTCTTGACCGACTCCCGTGTTTCAACCGGTCAAGCCCCCAACACGATTGAGTTCCACTGGTACGCCGGTGAGGAGGGCGGTCTTCTCGGAAGTGGTGCTATCTTCCAGAAGTACAAGCAGGACGGTCGCCAGGTCAAGGCTATGCTCAACCAGGACATGACTGGCTACGTCAAGCCTGGTACCACCGAAGTCGTTGGTATCTTGACTGACAACGTTGATGCTGGACTGACTACCTTCCTTAAGAAGGTTGTCGCTGCTGTAAGTTTTAACTTCCTATTTGTGAAGCTTGTGCTAACTGTGAATAGTACTCCAAGCTCCCCACTGTTGACTCCAAGTGCGGATACGGGTGCTCTGACCATGCCTCCGCTACCCGCCAAGGCTTCCCCTCTGCTATGGCTTTCGAGTCTACTTTCGACAACAGCAGTCCTTATATCCACGGCACCACTGATACTATTGACACCGTTAACTTTGGACATGTTCTTGAGTTTTCTAAGATCTGCCTTGGCTTTGCTTATGAGCTGGGCTTTGCTACTACTCTCTAAGCGACAGGTCATCAATGAATAACATCCCATGAATGGGAGGGCCAGTTCGGACACGGATAGTTCAGTTTCGTGTAAATAGATTATGAATTGATACTGCACATATCGTCAATTATGTAGTTCACCTCTGCCATTTACATTGTGCAATGACAGTTCCCAATTTGTGTATGAGGCGGACAAGCATCGGATATCCGAGATATGGAGCTGGGTTACACCAAGCCCGAATAGGAAAAACTGGTTGGGCGTGATTGGGTGAAACTCATTTGGATGCGGCGTAAGCACGACATTCCAGCGCCAAAGTTGATCACGGTAATCCACTGAATCCCCGAATCTGGTTGATTTCATCATTCGGGAAACCCTCAATTGTGCGCAAGTTACTTATAAAAGGTCTTTATCCACAATAAACATGTTCTATATCATCCAATATCAGTATCTTGAACTTTGAAAAGACCCAGCTACTCAGAATGTCACCAATTCACAGCACGTCATTCACTATCCCAAAGGGATCAACAATTCTCGTCACTGGTGTCAACGGCTTCATCGGCTCCCACGTCGCCAACGAATTCCTACAGCGCGGATATAATGTCCGAGGAACAACCCGCAATACATCAAAAGCGGCATGGATCAAAGACTTGTTTCATCAGCAATACGGCAAAGACAACTTCTCACTCTGGCCTGTTGCCGATTTAACTTCTCCTCATGCTTTTGACAAGGTGATAAAAGGTAAGCGAAATTACCGAAAATTATGTTACTGGCACGCACTGACATTTCCAAAGGCGTTGCAGCGGTAGTGCATGTCGCTTCACCACTAGGCCTCGACTCCGGCACTGGGACCATGATACCCGATGCCATCGCTAGCGCCCTGAACGCTCTGAAAGCAGCCAACAGTGAGCCAAGCGTAAAACGCTTCGTATACACCAGCTCTTCAACCGCAGCAGTCTTTCCCGAGGCAGGGGTACCAGTTATGGTGGATTCGAATACCTGGAACGACAAGGCACTCTCAATCCTACAGAAGTCAACCTCGGCACCTGAATGGTATGTTGCGTATGCCGCTAGCAAGGTTGAGGCGGAGCGAGCCGTATGGGACTTTTATCACAATGATGTGACGCGTCGTTCGGATCTGGTGGTCAACGCAGGTAGGCAGTCCATATCAATTATTCAACGACATCGCTGACAAATAACAGTACTTCCTAGCACAAATTTTGGCAAAAGCCTGGATTGGAAGCATCAGGGATACCCCTCAACATCAGGGTTCATCAGGACTCTATGGAGTGGCACTGCTCTCGATTCACTGACCAATGCGTCGCCTCGTAAGTTGCCCCAATTGCATCCTGTCGAGAAGCATAACTGACAATATGCAGAATATTTTATTGATGTACAAGATGATGCGAAGCTTCACATTGCGGCCACTCTGTTACCCGATGTACAAGGGGAAAGGATCTTCCCTTGGGCAGAAACGTGGAATCTAGACCAAATCCTAGCCATCCTACGGGCGCAGAACCCTGACAGAACTTTTGTCAAAGACTTCCAGGCCATGCGATATCTCGCAGATATTAAAGAGCCGAGGTCAAGGTGCATTCAACTCTTGCAGGCGCTGGGTGAACCTGGTTTCAGGTCTTTGGAGGAGAGCATCCGGCTGAACAGTGAGGACTTGGCTCGAGCAGCCTGAAGGTTTCCATGCAGGAGGTCATCACATCGTATCATTGACGCGTCCACAAAGCATATCATAGAGAGCATCAGTAATTAATAGAATGAGTTTTTAAAGCCTTCGGACTACGGAACATCCGGTATGCCGTAAACGAGGCTGATACGCGTATCGCGCACAGTCTCGTGCCCAAGTTTGAGAAAATGCAGGCTACATTATAAATCATACTCTTCACTGCCGATTGGTGCGCAATACGAAACATACAGCGGATAATCTCCGTTTCATCCGTCGCGCTCGGCTTTGTACCTTGATGCAAATCTTGGCTGTGATCGGCACTGGGGGCGACATGCCCACGTCGCGACCAAACCCAAATCCACAGCTTCACTTTCTCTCACTACGTAGTGTAATGTACTGAGTTTATTCATCGAGATGCGAAAATCAATGACGACGCATAATTGTAATTACTACTCAACCGGAATGTTAATAGCCTTCCCTTAGTGCCCGTTGAGCAATTAGCTTTTCGTGGCTTCGGCACTGAAACGCAACGTCCTTCCTCTCTAAGCCAATAATTATTAATTCATGACATGCTGTTGTCGACTCAGACTCTTCGGCATTTGCACCAGGAACCTTTCCCATTGGCCACTCCCTTTGGAATCAGGAAAAACCCCTGGTTTCTAACAAACTTAAATATAAAACACCACCAATAAATACCCTCCGCTCTTTAGCGTCTAACGCTCAAACACGCCCGCAGCGTAAATTGCGGCGGGCATCAGAACCTAATCGTTCTAAGCCTAGATAAAACAAGCACTCCGTCGAACCGAAAGTTTGTTTCTCACAGAGTTTCCCAGGGTAGAATAGATAAAGATCCAGATTTTCCCGCACCTTCATGATCTCTCTCACTTGCCTTGGCATATCTCATTTTTCGGTTCGATTTTGTATTTGTTTGTCATGGAGTCAAGGGCGAGTTCGATCGGTGCGGCGAAGCGCGAGTCTGTTCCCACTGCTGGCAGTGTTTTCTTCGTCTCTTCCAATGGACGCGTGCTGAAATTGCCGATTCCGAGTAAATCGTACCGGGATCCGCTTACGTGGTCGTGGTCCAAGAGGCTGATGGGGTTTGTGGCGCTGCAGTGCTTTTCGATGGCTGCGTCGTTTGAGCTGAATCTACCGGGCTTGTTGCTGCAGGCAATTGGGGAGGAGTTCAAGAACAAGGTAAAACATCTCGTGCGTCTGGCGATTGAGAGGATGCTAATTGAGTTTAGCCAATGGGTCCTTTTGGAGTACAGTCTTTGTCGTCGGCTATGACTCTCTTCACTGGGATTGGGTACTTGATCGGCATTCCGCTATCGACGGCAGTTGGACGACGACCTATTGTTGTTGGTGCCGCTGTGGTGACGACTCTGTCGACGCTTTGGGCTGGCTACGCTGGATCATTCTGCCAATTAATCGCTGCCGTCAGCTTACAAGGCCTCGCAGCTGGATCGGCAACCGGGATGGTAAGACAACATCCACCCAGTCACAAGCATTACTAACAACCCCAGTTCATCCTCATACTTATCGACGCAACCTTCATTCACGAACGCCCCAGCGCACTCTCATTATTCTGGTGCACAGGCTCAGCCCTCATCAAACTCGCTCTCTTAATCCTCCCTTTCACAACCGACACTACATTATCCTGGCGCTGTGTATACAAAGTCTGGGTTGCACCATGCATCCTCGCATTCATTTTAGTTCTCTTCTGTGTCCCCGAGACATACTTTCTCCGACCTCCTGTCGCACTCGACGGACGAGTACTCGTTCAGAGTAGCTCTGAAAAGGTTGAGGTTTATGGTGGTTGGGATGAGATCGAGCTTATCAGGAATGACAAGCCTCTACCTGATTTGCCATCTTCCTGGTCAATCTGGTCTCACTTCAAGGTGACACGAGCACCTGGGACGAAGTGGGAGTCCGTACTTGCGACATATGGACAGATGTTCTTATGTATCCTTAACCCTCTGACCTTCTGGGTCTCCTTACTTACCGGCATCATCCTCAGCGGTGTCATCTTCCTCAACCTTACTCAGCCATCTGCTCTCATCATAATGTTCGGACACAGTGACGGGGATATAAGATGCATCAATGCCTTGCTTGGTGTCGCGGGCATTGTTGGCTCTCTACTCGCTTTCCCTCTCACAGGGCCATTCGCTTCTTGGTTCACGCGATGCTACACCTTTCGCAAAGGCGGTATACGCCACGCCGAAGTCTACCTGGCTCTATTTTCTATACCCGTCATCACCGGTCTGACAAGCGTCCTTCTCAATGGTCTCGCCCTTGTAAATAGGTGGCCTTCTGTTTGGATCTACGTCACCTCAGCAATCAGCATCATGAGCTATCTCACCGGCAACGTCGCCTTCACTCTCTGGATCACCGAGGCCTTCCCGCGATGGGCTGCTGCAGCACTCGCAGTGCAGCTGTTCACTGGAAATATGTTTGGTTTTGGAATTGGTACTGCCATATCACCTTGGGCTGAGGACGGTCACATTCTACAACCAACTATCCTCATCTTTGTCTTGATGCTTGTGATGGGAGCTATGGCGGTCCCGGCGGCGTTTTGGGGCAAGACTGTGAGGCAGTATATCCAAGGCCGATGGAGTGAGTCCGAGAGAACTGCGCTCCGCCCTCAATAGGTGAATTATATATCAAAGGGGCCTTGGGTCCGTCAACAAGCCATGCAATGGCACAAGAAAGTTGTTTCTTAGCGTTCATAGCAATTGATTGATAAACCAGACTACATTTGAGCATCAGTTCCGGATTTGATTTTTTCCGGCTTCTGGGGATTTCTTGTCTTCTATCGATAGGTCCTCAAATTTTGAGCGGTTTTGGGATATAAATAGACCGCCAGCTCCTCGTGACATCATCGCGATTAATTGGTGCGCTTAAAGGTTACTCCAGTTCCGTGCGTTGTTGTCGAGAGCTACCCTATTGTAGGTACAAAGTAAATGAAGTAAATAAATCAAACTGATCAGGTCCACCATGAAAGCTTCAAAATGTGTATAGATACAGGTAGGCGTGGTTTATTTTCAATCGCCATTCATTATCGCGTATTGTGAATAATAGTTTGCATTGACAAGTCTAGTCTTAAAACTAACATCCGGTCAATGTAACTCAATGAGTTTCTGCAAAATGAACCTAAGCTACTCGATCGAAATAACACATTAGCTTATTCCATCATTCAAACGAATTAGACTCTGTTTGTCTTGTGACCAATTTCAAATCTTGATAAATCAACCATCAGATATATAGAACACCTCGTTATTCTACCGCAATCTTCTCAATCAACAGCAAACCACATCACGTTACGTTAATAATCCTAGCAGCGGATCAAAGTTACACCCTCATGGGTCGGCACGGTTGATCCGAAAACAGGGGACCTTTGTCGTTCACGGAAACGAGCGGGATGTGGGCGAACCCTTTAGAAGGAACATCTTGGCCATTATTTCCCACCGGAGGCCAAGGGGTTAGCTCATTGAAGAGGGTTCGTGCTACGGGTACAATCTATCCAGCCGTTGTCGGCCCGGAAAATGGACGAACGCCGACGCGCCGAGCAACGAACGACCTGAGCGTTGCGGAGCATCAACATCAAAACATCATTGTCGGATCGCTTAAAATGTCTGTGGAGCTGCTCTATGCTTTATTAAGTCCCTCTTATTCTCAAAAAAAATTATCAACTGAGCTATTAATCATGTAAGGGTATATCCCGTACTACGCAACAGGTAAGTAAATCGCACGCGACGGAATAACGCATCCCTTTTAAGCTCTTCCCTACCCTATAAAACCGCTCCACTAAGAACCCCCGTAGCATTCAGGTACCCGGCTCGCTAAACCCAAGAACCAGCTCGGCCAGTAGCAAAGCGACCACCGCTTATCGAGCACCTAGTGGAGTTACAAAATGTCACCTCCCGCCGTCGTGTTTCAGCTTTCCACGTGGAGAGCAGGCAATTTAACAGCAATACGAGGCATCACCGTCGAATGGGGTGGTGACGGCGGAGAAAACGGTGGCTGCGCTAGAACAACAGCGGGGATCTGACCTGACTTTGCGTCCCCGTTACAGGGGGGATTAAATGAAACGGAATAAGAGACGCTATATGAGATGATGGGAGTCAAAGCGTGAAGGAAACAGACGACGAGTTGAGATCGTATAAATGGAAGAAGGTTCCGGTGCTTTTGTTTGTTTGGTCATCGGTCTTTATCGCTCAGTCTTTCGTTTTATCGCACTCTTTTGCAATATTCACTCTTTACTCACTCTTGGTGAACTTCATTCGTTATCTCACGACACTCATTCAATCACCATTCACAATGCGAGCTTCTCAGACCATTATTGCCCTCAGTGGCGTTTTCGGCCTCGCCCAAGCAGGCCCATGCAAGCCTCACCCTCCCGCTTCTGTCATCTCCAGCACTGTCGTCATCCAGAGTGCCAGCAGGTAAAACATTAATCCGACCTGTTCAGCATCATCTACTGACAACTCCCAAGCACTGCGTCTATCCCTCAGCCTACCACTACTGCTGCCGAGACCACCACCGTCGAGACTCCCGTTGAGACCCTCAGCACCGACGAGCCTACCTCAACCGAGATCAAAGTCCCCACTACTACCGCTGCCGTCGAGACCAGCGCTACATCCGCCACCACTGACATCCCCGTCCCTACCCCCTGCGCCATGGAGCCCGGATGCCAAGCCGCCGGCTTCAACGTCGACTACTACAAGAACGTCTTCGAGCGCGGTTACGGAAACGACGAGATGTCCGTTCCTCCCTCATACTACATCACCGACGATCTCACTCCCCTCGACTCCTCCGTCACAAGCGAGACATACTTCCCCCAAGACTACATGCAGGACCTTGCCGGATACGCCCAGATATTCCCCGATTCTGCCTACGCCGGAAAGGCCTGGTACGTCGGTTACCACCGTACTCTCGCCGGTGGCATCAAGGTTGATGGCAACAACTTCACCCTCGTCTACACCGGTTACTACCAGGCTCCCGAGACAGGAACCTACGAGCTCTGCGTTACTGCTGATAACGCCAACACTCTTTACTTCGGCCAGGGTAACGCTTTCGAGTGCGGAACTGGCGAGACTGACCCTAACGCCCCTGCTCTTGTCCTCACTGCCACTGGATATCACTTCAACAACCCTACTCAGTGCGGTCACGTTGATCTCATTGCTGGACGTCACTACCCTGTTCGCAATGTCATGGGTAACAAGAATGCTGTTTCTGCGTTTGAGTTCTCTGTTACTACTCCTAGTGGTTCCAAGACTCATGACTTTGAGGGCCAGGCTTTCCCTGTTGCTTGTGGAAAGAAGAACTAAGCGGGGATTATTATTTCACGATCTAATGCTGCGGAACTCTATGACACAGGTTTCGATGTCTATATGAGTTCACTTCACAAGGACTTTACTTTTTATTCTGTAATAGTTAATGTTTTCAAATATAATCAACAAGAATTATACCATTTATCTTGACCACCTCTTGCCGGTGATCATGAGTCATACGTATAAAACAGTCGCTCTCCCTGCGTGTCCATAGCCTCCTCAACAGTGATGTATCGCCTATCAGGAAGCAAGTTGCCAAAGTCCATCACGTAAGCAAGAGTGATGTTCGTATACTCCTTGTCACCAAAGAAATTATAAGGATACGCGTACTGAGTGTCCGGCCCGCCGATATCGCTCTTCCTAGCAGGCCAATCCATTCGTTGCCATTTATCCCAGAGTCGATCAACATTGGTGTGATGCAGCCAGAAGATAGGATCGCCAGGCGAAGAGTACATGTCACCCATCTCGCCGAGAGTACCGCCAATGGCAAGATGGCCGCCACCGTGATATCCTTGAGATTCAGCACTGACGCCACCTTGGACGCGCTGATCGAATTCGAAGAAGTCTTTGGCCTGAAGAGTCCAGTCGACCATAGTTTGGTTGAGTTTCGAGATACCATACTCTGCAGAGATGTCGCGAGCCAGGCAACGGGGGTTGTAAGCAGTGGAGTTGTCTTATACAGTTAGTCAATTGCTTCAAAATTGCTCATAATGACATACCTGGACCTGCATGAACCTCAAATTCCCCCTTAGTGAAATGGCCATCGGTAACGCAGCCTGTTTCAAGTCAGCGCTTCCCAGTCCTGGAACATTGTTATGGCATACCTCCTCCTGTCCTGCCAACGACCGGTTTGGTGACGTTTGTCCAGCTACTGAGGTCGATAAAAACACCGTTCCCTCCGAAACCTGTCTCCGCGTCGAAAACGGGAGAATTTCTGAAGTCTTCAATGGAATTTGAGTCAAGTGTCCAGTCTAGAGTCCCGTGGTTAGGACATGGAAGCTTTTCGGGGAAGGACATACGTACCCCAGTAAGGCTGAGCTCCATTGTAACAACATAGATTCTGAAGGTCCTTCTCGTATTGGGCAATGAACATTTGATGCCAGCTGCGTTATTCATTAGCTACTGATGCAATGGTGTGATGCTCGTAGCACTGACGCTTGAAAGAACCCCTGGAGGTCGAATTAGCTGGAAAGGTAAGCAATGAATACAACCTAGAGACTCACAACATAGTGGATGAAGTCGGTATTCACGATATGGCTGACTTGAAAGTCGTCGTAGCGGGACTTGGCACCAGCGTAGATGTTTCCAGTCTGCGATGGTTTTGTCGCGAGGCACTTGACTGCACTGATGTACTCATGTTTGTCTTTCGTGCTTAGCGTTCTCCTACAAAGCCAGCCTTGTTAACAGTCCGAAGGGAAAAGAAGCCAGAAATTTCTATTCTCTGTGCGGTGACGCTGTCCCTTACCATTCTTTACGAATGAGAGGAGTCTTGCATCCACGATCGTGAGCAGGTGCACAAGAGCCTGGTACAGCAGCAAGAAGAGCTGTGGCTAGCAGCGATGGAAGATGCATGATGGGGAGACAGAAAATCCCAGTTAGTAGATGCAACGTTCAATAATGTGGCAGCGTTCAAAACTGGGTGGGAAACTGGTTCTTAAGGCCCAGGTCGATGGAATAAACCTTATGTTTACATTGACCGGAGGATTCCGAATGGTTGGAAACAACAATCAACCCCTCCTCTGGGGTCATTAAATTGACCCGTAAGACGTATCTTTTGAAGTCCACTCACTAATCAGGGTGTAAATTATGATGTCTTTGCCGACGGGTACAACTCTGTAGAGATTACCGATAAATATGGCATATCGGGCTTTGTGAGGAATGATGGCTGGGACAAAGTGATGATTTCCAACCAATAGCAGTTGAGATGTTGGGGCGATGCGAAGTCTGGACCTGTGTTCTCGCTTGTTTGTGTATGAAGCTAGTGGTAATTGGCAAAAGGCGTTTGGATTTCAACTCTGCCATCGTATGAGTACAGACAGTTAGAATCTCAAGGTCGACTGTGTGGATGACACAGCCGTTGGGCCCCTCATTTCCTCGCATTCCAGGCTATGTTTACTTAAGAGATGCGAGGATCTTAGGCAACAGTGAGGGCAATGAGTATCTTGCCTGTATGTGTTTATTGGTGTTCTTTACCTTTGTGCGCTGGGGGCTAAAGCCTCTTTTAACTACCGACAACCTTATCGCAGTAGAGATGCGAGACTCACAATCATAAATAACATAAATGAGGGAACTTAACACACTGAATCAATTTAACCTTGATAAAATTATATAAACTAGTTACTAGAATTGTGTCTGCAAGCATTCGAAAATGGTGATGTGACAGACACAAGATTTTGGGACGGGCATTTTGCGGCCTAACAGGAAGACTAGTTCTTACCATCAACTCTTCGGCACCAGGACCTTGACAGCATACGTAACTGAGAATAAAAATCACCAATAGGGTATCTATTGTCAAAGATTTGCATCGAAATGGAAAACGAGGTCTTTGATTGGTGATTAGGCTACTCCTCATTCCGTTAATATGTAGCTGTTTGTACTTTGTGTTATCACAAATGAAGGAAGTGCACGTGACGGGAACAGGGATCATCACCAAGTCCTTGGTGAGGCTGGATGGCAGCTGATGCACGTTGGTTTGCACAGCCTGATTTGAAATTTCCCCTCAGCATCATCTTGCATCGGCGGAAGACAATCGTCTCTGCTTCAAACAACACGAGGGACCCTCGTCAAAAGCCTCATCAGTCCGGAAGGACTACCGAGCCAACCTCAGCCCGAGTCACTCGCGACGATATGGAGCGGCGGCGGCTATCTCACGGTGACGATGGCGCGCTGCCTTATCTTGCGAAACGGCGCAAAACTGGCCTCCAGGGAATTGAGGATGATACCATACGCGAGCGTTATACAGTCGCTTGGATTTGTGCACTACATATCGAGATGGCTGCAGCCCGGGCAATGCTCGATGAGGAACATGCTGACTGTCCACGGCAAAGCAACGACACGAACTCTTACGTCCTGGGGAGCATCCAAAATCACAATGTGGTGATAGCTTGCTTGCCGGAAGCTCAATACGGCCTAAATACTGCCGCGAGTGTACTGAGCAACATGAGAAGAACGTTCCTCAACATCGAAATCGGGCTGATGGTAGGCATTGGTGGCGGAGTGCCGCTCAAAGCTGATATCAGACTTGGCGATATTGCCGTGGGTGTCAGAGTTATGCAGTATGACATGGGAAAGATACTAAGCGACCGGTTCCAACGGACGGCAGTTCCAAAGATACCCGACTCTACGATTCGAACAGTCATCTCAAATCTGAGATCTAAACATGAGCTCGGTGGGAGCCAAGTTCCTATAATATTGAGGGAGAAGATGGGTAGTCACGCAGCTTATTCCCGCCCCAGCGAACCGGATCGCCTTTTTCTTGCATCATATCCTCATGGCGATCCTACCTTGCCTTGCGATGAGTGCGACTCGTCCAAGCTAGAGCCGAGAAAGCAGCGACTATCCACTGATCCAGTCATTTACTATGGCGGCATTGGATCTGCCAATACAGTCATGAAAGACTCAGCCATTCGTGATGACATTGCCCGAGAGCTGGATGTGCTTTGTTTTGAGATGGAGGCTGCCGGTTTGATGGATATCATGCCTTGTTTACCAATTCGTGGTATTTGCGACTACTCAGATTCTCACAAATCGAAAGAGTGGCAGCGCTATGCTGCAGCAACTGCTGCAGCTTATGCATATGAGTTCTTGGAGGTTTGGAGAGGGGACTCGCAAGAATCATATTTTGGATACACGGGAGGACAAAGTAAGTAGTTTTTGGTCTTCAGCTTCTAAGACTACAAGGCTCATAACTCACAGATGAGTCTTTCGTGACACCCGAGCGCCACCAGGAGATACTGAACTCCTTAGATTTTGAACAGATCGATGCTCGAAAGCTAATTATCAAAGCTGCACACTCAAAGACCTGCCGCTGGTTCCTCAAGCACCCTGACTATCTATCGTGGATAGACAGACAGCAAATATCACAGCACCGCGGTTTCCTGTGGATCAGAGGAAAACCTGGAGCTGGAAAGTCTACTATCATGAAGTTCATCTACCTGGAGTCCAAGAAAAATGACCGTAAGCATCAGAGACTTACCGCCTCGTTCTTCTTCAACGCCCGTGGAGAGGTATTGGAAAAAAATGTCTCAGGGATGTACCGATCATTACTCTTGCAACTATTCCGTGGATTCCCAGACACCGAATGCATTTTGGATGATCCAGAGCTTCTGCCACGAAATCAGAGCGGTTGCCTACCTTTGAACGCCCTGAAAGATCTCCTCCGTGCTGCAGTTGCTAAGCTCGGCCAAAGATCATTCAGATGCTTCATAGATGCACTTGACGAATGCGACGAGCAGCAAGTCATGGATCTAGTCGAATACTTTGAAGATTTAGCCGAGCAATCCACGGCAGACAATGTCGATCTTCGTATTTGTTTCTCCAGTCGTCACTACCCCTATATAGATATTAAATTTGGCATTCGTATCATCCTTGAGGAACAAATGGGACATGCTAGCGATCTTGAAAGTTACATCAAGTCTAATCTTCGAGTCAAAGACAGAAAGCTACTAGCAGAACTCCAAGAAAAAATGCTTAAGAAAGCAGCGGGTGTGTTCCTCTGGGTTGTCCTTGTGGTCGACATAATGAACAAAGAGAATTGTCGTGGGCGCCTGGCCGTGAGAAGACGACTTGAACAGGTGCCTAGTGGCTTGAGTGACCTGTTCAAGGACCTACTGAAAAGAGACAATAGCAATATGGAGGAACTCCAACTGTCTCTTCTTTGGATCCTACTCAGCGAACGCCCGTTGAAGCCGGACGAGTACTATCACGCAATCTGGTCAGGGCTGTACTTGGAGGGACTAGCAGACCTTGACATGCCCGAAGTCGACATGGAGGATTCTGAAGACTGCTTTGCCCGTTGTGTGATCAGTTCATCTAAGGGTCTGGCTGAGATCACAAAAGTCAAGCAGCCGAGGGTGCAATTCATACACAAGTCTGTCCGTGACTTCCTCATCAAAGATAAGGGTCTTCATGAGCTATGGCCAGAACTTGGACCAGACTGGGAGAGCATTGGCCACGAGAGGCTAAAGCTATGCTGCTATTCCTATTTCGAACTTGTCACCGCCAACAAACCGCTCAAGGAGGCTTATCGGGTCACTGATAAACTTCCTCTCGAGACTGAAATATATCCCTTTCTCGAATATGCTAGTCAATTCGTTCTACATCACTCTGACTCCGCAGCGAGTACCGTTGATCAGCTATCATTCCTAGATAACTTCCGAACTTCTGCTTGGAAACAGATTGCCAATGAATTTGAGAAGTTTACGGTCCGTAGATACAGACCAACTGCTGAGTTGCTATATATACTTGCGGACAGAGGACATTCGTCACTGATCCGAGCCAAACTAAAATACGACACTGTCATCGACATTCCGTCAGGGAAAGACAGATATGTGTATCCACTCATAGCTGCCATGGCTAAAGGGGACAAAGACAGTATCCTTGCGCTCTTGCGTCTACCTTCCGCGCTTTACGAGGGGTTGGATATAACAGAAGGAATATTGCCCAAAATAGATGCTGGCGGCTTCGGCCGAACTCCACTTTCTTGGTCCTGTGAGCATGGGCACTTTGGAATTGCCAGAGTCCTTGTCGAGAGAAACGCCCAGCCCATAAACGTGGGTGAAGAGTTGTACTCACCACTGATGCTTGCGTCAAAAAATGGCCACATCGACATAGCGAGATGGCTGATAAATCACGATGCGGACATTCACCAAGGATGTAGGAAAGAAACTGCCATTTGCCTTGCATCAAGTAATGGCCACGCGGAAGTAGTTGAGCTCCTGCTCGATGAAGGCGCAGATATTAATACACGTGGCGTTAATGGCACCCCTATAATATGTCTAGCGGCTGAAAAAAAGCGTGAGAAGGTGGTGAAGCTCCTTTTGGAGAGAAAGGCGGATGTTGAGGCAAAGAACTATGAAGAAAGGACACCTCTACATCTTGCGGCACAAAAGAAAGGATCCAGGGCAACAATGCAAGTACTTTCAAGCTACGGAGCAGATATCAATGCTAGGGATGATAGAGGCCTGACACCACTCATTTTTGGTGTAAGATACGCCTCTATTGATGAGATACGGTTCTTGATTAGACAGGGAGCGGATGTAACAGCTCAAGACGTATGGGGTAGGACCTGTCTACACGAGACAGTGGAGAGCGCTCAGAGCAGCACAACATTGTTAGAGGTTGTTCGATTGCTTCTGGAGAATGGGGCAAGGCCCGATGCTCGCAACAGCAGTGGCCAAAACTGCCTCTATGACCTCGCTCGGTTGAATTTCCCCGCCGATATAATTCAGCTGATCACTAGCCACGGGGCCGATATCAATGCAAACGACAATGATGGCGACACACCTTTGCATTTTGTGACAAAATATGCCACTGTGGAGGCTCTGTCAAAGTTCGCCGACCAGCCTGGTCTGGACCTCAATGCTCGCAATCACCTTGGCAAGACGCCGTTGCACATTGCAGCTTCACGCTATCCTTCTGAAACGGAGAGGCTCGCCATACTGATAGGGAAAGGAGCGGATATCAATCCTGTGGACAACTATTTCAGCACGCCGCTTGATTACGCAGTGAAAATAAATTACCTGCGAGTCATTCAGTTCCTGATTGACAACGGAGGAAAGCGAGTTATTGCATAATTCTCTCAAGAGCAAGAGCGTATCGTCACAAAAGGATATGCTGCAGCTGCCAAAACAACTATGGTGTATTTTTAGACCCCCAATAACCCTGATATCAGCACCTTGCGTAAATTGTAGCAACTTAGGCGATTCAAAATCCAACCTTGGAAAGCTGGAAAATTCTTTGACTAATCGCATCCACACTCAAAGAAATATCAGGACATCCCCGAAAGATATGCCGGATATATGATGACACTATGCTTTGGCCATTTCTCGTTCGTGTTCACCAAAGCATCTACGAAACGTGCAACATCGAAGTTATAGGTGAAAGCGACTTTGTCATCACCAGAGCCTGGGATAGCAGCTGCCTTGTTGGCTATGTCGACCAAGAAGTCGGCATGTTTGAGATACGTCTTGACTTTCGGGTATCCATAGTAGTCAGAGACATGCCGATTAGAGACGATGGTGTACTCAAGTTTGGTTTGAGAAAGCACATAAAGAGTGGCAGCTGAAAAGGGGGATAGAGGTGATCGAGTCAAAACGTTAAGTCCGAGCGGACGCAGAGAGATGGCTGAGTCTGGCCCACCCTCGAGGGGCTTTAATGGACCATTGGCTTGCTATGAATCTGAGGGTACTACTGGAAGAGTCAGAGGCTCGAGACAAATTGACCTCTGCCTGACTGGTGGACGGACTGATGATGTTCAAACACGAGATGACGACTTCCACATTGTGTTTCTTGAGCACATCGCGAATGTGACAGACATCGGTGTAGTCTACGTAAATCGTGGACTCATCATCAAGTTTCTTGACGATATTAGCTAAAGACTTTACAGGGGGTCATCACTTCCCACCTTTCACGATAAAACCAATACCCGGTTTTGCTGAAACTGGCCGAGAACCTCGACAATCGTTCTGCCAACATCCCCTTGACCGCCGGCTACAGCAATAACGTGAACCATGTTTCGACCTAAGAGGATAGTTATCCTGTAGTGGCTTCTAGTTGAAACAGTATGGATCTAATAAGAAAGGATTATGCTTATTCCTATATATTTGTTTCATTCTTGGGGGATCCCCTTTGTGATCTGATCTATGTAGCGCATAGCATGGTATTCGGAGCTGCTTAGCCGGACTTCGATGCGGACGTGGCAGCGGACTTTGACTTTCTAATTTAACCGATTTGCCGAGTTCTTTTTCATAATTCAACTTGAGACCGGGCGTCGTCGGATATTTGGCAAAACACTGAGCGGAGGGCATATCCGACACTGAGAGCACTCCAGCTATATCCGTATATCCGATGTGCCTTAGCTGCTCCTACAAGGCTTGTGAAAAAGTCCCTTGCGTTATGCGGGAGATAGAGGACGGTTACCGGTGATACAAATCACTCTGCTCTTACAAGTTGCTTTAAAATGATAGGATGAAGGGCAATAGTATCCTTTGAAGTAATAGAGAATGGCTAAATCATCATTGGTGGAATAGCATAGGATCATGTTTCCTTCAACCTTGAGATGTCTATGATAGTCTTGGACAAGGTTTATTCGATTCCATATATTCATTTTGTCATTGGAGAAGGATGAAGAGATGGCTGTATGATGCATTAAAGTCCAACAGACTAGTATTTTATTGACGTTATGAGAATAGGCGGCTTCTGTTGCATTCCCTTGTTTCACATTCTTGGCGATGCCTCAATTTCATCCGCATTGCTTTACAGAAAAGTCGGCAACATTATGGATACATAGTTTGACGCTCAATCATAGGTCTCTCTGCTCGTGTACTAGAATACCATGAGTCTTTGAAGACAAAGGTGTCGAGTCGACGGTTTCAACTGGACCAAGGGAAGTTTCGGCAAGAGAGCATCTCGTTCTTCTCAAAAGCCTAACAAACAAGAAGTAGTTAATAACTGAGACCTATCAAGTACAGATAATTGCTGGTGCAACCTGAAGGCTACTCTTGAAGGAAACAAACGATATTCACTTACAAAATCATAGCGATTCCTCCCAGCACAAAAGGCACTCCGAGGCCAACACTAACACCAATAATGATACTTTTGGAACCTCCGTCAGACTTTACATTCGATGTACCATTGGAATCATCATCTTTGCCGTTTTCTTTAGTCGAAGGTGTCGTGGTTGGCGGAACATAAGAAGATGGGACCCCAGACATTGCTATCAGCTTCTTTACGCCGTTTCCGAATGGAATCAGGCTCGTAACAGTATGGCTAACGTATTCTGGGAAGTCAGGCTCGCTGTCGGTTGGAACAACAGTGACATGTGTCCGTGTAGTGGTGTACTTCGACGTTGTCTGTAGCGACATAGGACAGTTGACTAGTCCTTCTGATTGACATGCTACAACAACGAATGTGGCCTTGGTGGAGATTGTTGTTGTCTCCATCTTAACTTCATCATCGTTCTTCACCCTTACCTGTAGTGCCGGGGATGTCGTGATGGATAACAAAGCATCGCTGCTTCGTTGGCTGGCACAAGCATGTCCCAGTGTAGTGTAGAAGACAGGAATCTCAGTTTCGGGCATTGGTCCCCATGTCATATCGTCAATAGCAACCGAAGCCCCAGCAGCAGCGCCAACAGCCAGTTGATAGACTTCCTCAACGCGAAGGCTACAGTCGTTATCTTCGTCCGTAGAAAGAGTGACGTTGGTGATCAACTCGGCAATGTTGGCAAATACTCCCATTTCAACACCTCCGCCAACATGGGCGATCGTTTTCCCGGCGATAGACACTTCAGGTGACGCTATTTCAAATCCTGCTTTTACACCAACGCGTAGAACAGCTTTGAACAGAACACCGGCACTCTCGAGAGTGACTGGGAGGAATTCGAAGTCGCCACCATTTCTATTGAGCTTCTGTTAGTTCATGGCAGAACACTGTCACAGAAACAAGACTTGCATTGTCAAATTTGAAATCTCTTTGGAGAAGACGGCAACGTCAAACAAAACACCGTTGTCCAGTCTGAGATGGAACCCGCTACTGATGTTGATCTCTCCTTCTACAGATAAGATGAGGTCAATAGCAAAGATCACACCAATTTCCAGATTGTCTCGAACGGCAAAGCCTGCAGGTGTAGTAGAAGTGTACAAGTTGAGAGTGTAGGTAGCACCAGCCGAGAGGACTGTGTCGATCAACATGTATACTTCTAATCCATCGAATTGGAACTGAAGTCGGAACTCCGGGATTTCGGGTATGTCGACGTTCAAGTTGTAGTTCAACGGTGGTAGGTCGAAATCGTCCAAGTCAAATCCATTATCCAGATTATCTGTCACCGAATCAATGTATTCCTCTATATAATCGGCCGTTTCGTCTGCCAGGCTGTCGATCTCACGTCTGACTTGGTTGGTAAAATTACTAAAAGCGCCGCTGACATTGAATTCGCGGTCATATAGGAACTCTGTGGTAGCTGTTCCCTTGATATAGCATGTCGCGCAAGTAATTTCGATGCTGGCTGAAACTGAAGAGTTTCCTTGCTTGGAATCCAGAGCCTGCTCACTGCAGACAGATCAACACAGTTAGGGTTTGATGCTAAGAGTTCAGTGGCTGGTAACAATTGACGCACCCCGTATACGCGAAGAGGATAGCATTGACCCAGCTTGTGTCTAAAGATGTGCTATTTTTCTGCTTCGCGTCTTTTGGCTGTCGGCTCGGGCGGGCGGGGATTCTTCGATCGAGGTTCGCTGTGTTGTATCCAGGGTACTCAGGCCTGTTAACGGCGCGAACATCAGAGGTACTTCCCAAGACTAGGAATGGCCTGGTCGCCAGAAAAAGAAAGAGTAACAGAGCGTCGAATAACATGTTGTTGAAGCGTCAATTGGGGCAAAAGCAAAATTGCCAAGAGACAAGAAGGAAAGGGGATCATGAAGGTTTAATGGGGAGCAGTGCCCTCTCTGT
Source organism: Fusarium succisae (assembly GCA_013186925.1). Classification (NCBI taxonomy): domain Eukaryota; kingdom Fungi; phylum Ascomycota; class Sordariomycetes; order Hypocreales; family Nectriaceae; genus Fusarium; species Fusarium succisae. Next base: position 224,988 of record JAAOAW010000069.1, on the reverse strand, counting down.
AATTTCAGTGGCCTGCCTGCACTTATCTCTTTAGGTTTCAAGTTCTGCATGTTGGTTCTCAAATATGCATGTTGGCTCTGGATTTGGAGAGAAGGCCAGGTTACGACAGGGCATCTACACCATGACCCACCCAGCTGAAAGGAATGTCCTCCCATTTAAGGTATAGCTGATATTTCAATGTTACAGCAATGTCACATTAATGTAAGTTGGTCTGGATAACGAGCCGTGATGGAAACTCCTGTGCATGGGAATAGGCCTATAAAGGTCGCTGAATTGATGGTGAGACAATGTGTCCGGAATCGAAACGGCCTGGCCACTGCTGCCCTCCAGCTATTCCCAAAGCCACTCCTATAAGACCAGCAGACCTAAAAACAGCCCTGAAATTACGATAAGATTCTTTCTTATTTCACGAAAGAGGAAAAAGGATATCTACATGTATACTCAGGATTTATTCTATAAAAAGAGCCTTATTGAGGTTGTGGCTGAAGTTTAAGTTGCTGCTGCTCAAAGTAGACACTTCCATCAATATTTACGAGTGGCCTTAGGCTTCTGTCTAATTAATACTGTCAATACCTTGTTACTGTGCCGAATACACAGGCCAGCTGAATATGCTTCAGACATCAATTCAGTGTTATTTGTCACCGGGTCCATCTTAGGGCAAGTTAGAAATGAATAACAAACTGAAGAAGCAGAACATGATCAATACTTATCATCAGCATTCAAGTTAATTGCTATATAATGTCTATTTCCTCCAGTTGAATGATATATCCATGGTAAAGAAGGGTCTTCTAGAAGGAAAGCTAATAAACCCCAGGAACTGTCGGCTATCCACCGAATCTTTAAGCTAAATCGAAGAATGAAACCTTGGACCATAAGAAAAGATGCACTTCTAGCGCATTTAGTGGAAGGACACGCCGGAAATCCAGAAGCTGTGGCGATCTAGCCATAAGGGCACAACCCCATCTACCTTGCATAACCGCCACGCCAAAACGCGGAAGCCAGATCTCTCAATGTCGCGAAAGTCAGGCTTCAGACGCCCAAAGATGATAGAGGGCCACAGCGCACCGCGATCCTCAAAAATGGGGTCCTCTCTGTTGTCAATCATATCGCAGACCATCTGTTTACGTACGCAAAGGACCTCTATATCCCCGGCCAGAGCATCTGCTGGTTGCAGAGAACGCATCCATTGCCAGTTGTAGAACATATCTGCCTCGAGCTCGTTGAAGTTGTATGTATACTGTGGCTTGCACTCGCGGCGGAGGTAGAGAGTGCAGGCAACATTCCTGATACTGCGGTTAGCGTCAAGAATAAAATCTCTGAGAATGGAGTGCTTTATTGAGAGGTTGGGATGCGGGTTAGCCTTGATTCGGCCAGCACGCAATTTTGGGTTGAGGTTGGGAATAGGTCCAGCTAGATCAGGATTCTCGTGCCGTCTGAAGTGATACACAATCCTGGTTTTGTTCTCCATTTGCTGCTTCGGTCGTGTGGCAGTACTGGTATAGGACAACCCTTACTCCTTTCGACCATTCCAGCGTTTTGAAGGTCATCTAGCAATGCTTCAAACGCAGGGGCCAAGCGGTAGACATCTTCAGGCGGGGTAGGCTTAACGGCGTCAATCAAGACCGGAGGAACTGGGTGGGAGGTCGCGTCAGGGAGCCCAAGGTTCCATTTCATGACACGAATCCCCTTCTCCAAAGGTTTCTTTCGTCGTTGAATCTCACCTTGCTTGCGTGCTGCAGGCCAATAGTCGATATAAGGGTACTCAAGAACCTCTCCGTCCTGTAGTGATTCCGACACCGATAGGAATGACATCGCATCATATTCGAGGCTGTCATTCAGACTAAACTTGCGAGCCAAAGGTGCGCAGCCTAAGTTTAGAGTATGAACTTCGTACCCTAGTGCCTGGAGCCGATCTCGTATCTCTGTATTATGGAGGGCCATAGTATTCATCTTTATAATTGAAGCGTGTGATTGAGAAGACTGCTGGCTTTGAAACTGATCGTCCTGGTACTGTGACTCGTGAGTGATGAGATTCCTAGGGTTGGATCTGCTCGATATTATACCTGCTAACCACCATGTGGCGGAAAGGTCCAGGTTCTTATACGACCCGATCTTTATGGTACTCATTAAAGGGCTTCGCAGAGAATAGGGTCTTCACGTCAGGTTCGTCATGAGCAACAGAACAGCCAGTGGGGGATTTTGAACAGCGCAGGAAGACTGGTGAACAAAGGTTCGAGGGATAACAACTGTATATGTACATTGAACTAGACTTGGGGTCTGGAAGAGATGACGAACAAAGATACAAGGGTTACTTGTCAAAGGGTAATGCTGACCGTTGAATAGTTCCATGTGTTACATGAGCCTCCCGGTCAGAACCTCTGCTTTCCCGGTTGATACGCCTTACTGCTATGAAATTACCGTAGCTAGGCTCTAGAAAGTTGCATATTGGCTGGCGCTTAGAAGGTAAGACCGGTATGCCGCAGTTAAACGCTGTCCTTGCTCCACTTGCCCCTACCTCGGATCCTCTTCCCCCAAACAAAGAACAGATAGGGAACGGGGATCAACGCCGCAGCGATACAACCAAAGACGGTTGTTCCCCAGTCCACTCCAAGTTTGTGGTACATAGGCATGATGAACAAAGGAAATGCGCCTGAGAACATGGACCGCATAAAGGTATTGGCTGCAATTGCACTTGCGCTATAGCGAGTGAACGTGTCGATGAGGTAGCCTAGTGCAGATTGGAAGATGGTGGTGAAGCCAAGGCCAGTCAAAGCAATACCGATGATGGATGGCCAATAGTTGATGCTCGGAGATGAAGTCCCTAGTAATGTTAGTCTTGAAGCTTCGTTGTAAGCAATGCCACTTACATGCGAAGAGGAACTGTCCGGCTGTAAAGACGATACCTCCAAGAATCATCGGAGGTAGTCGAGCTTCTGGAACAGCTTTGTATCCGTTCTCCATAAGTCTCCTGCGATAGTATTTGTTGTTATAAACGCTGGCCGCCGCTACGCAAAGGATGCCGATCAAGAGAGCGATAAAGGGCAGGGTGCTAACAACTGGTCCCCATTGGCGCACTTCCTGGTACTCGATGGAAAGCCCTCGAGGTTCGCATAGAGAATTCCTAGGTTTGATGAGCCATGGCATCGAATTTTGTAGGGAGACTTACCATAGACGAATGGGGCGTATAGAGGCAGGAGGAAACAGATTGGTGTTGCCAGCATCTACAAAGGACGGACGAAGTACTTCTGGTATAGCTCTTTGAATGACAGGTCCCATTCATCATGCTATTACACTATTAGCGCGCAAGTAGATTGTGAGAGGACCTAACGTCGGACTTCCAATAATAGTAACTCCGTGAGCCACAATCGCGTTACAAAGTTGTTGAGGGGCCCCTATATACGCCATAAGACCTCCGGTAATTGCAACAGGCACGCTGCCAAAAAGACCCGAGGGGAAGCGCATGATGAAGAATATAGCCCTCGCCGACAGTGCTACTGACATGAGCAACAATTTTTGTCAAGATGCTTGGACCTGTGGCGAGAATTGAAAGTCAAAAGAAAGAAAGAGCGGAGCACTACTTTCAATTAACTACAGTTACTGCTTCTGCTTGGCTTGTAATCTGGCCATACTGATTCCAGCCTAATAGATTAAACTCCACCTTTTTCTGCATCTCACCCTGTCTAAGACCTGATATAATTGCTGCATTTAGTATAAACGTCCCATCTGTTTTCCGTCCAGGTATCCGCTCGAACAGTTTGAGATCTAATCTTGTCTTCATCCTTACAACTAACATCAGCTGAAGGTCTGTCTTTTCAGGCCGGCTTTCGTCATAATATCTGTCGGCCCAGCTCTCTACCTTTATCTTAAGGAGTGTGCCTAGTGCGAGCCGCGAATCGTATAACCAGAACAATCCTCGATTTAGTGGCTCTATTGTGGGTAAAATGGGATTGGTTGGTGTGCCGTGGATGCTTAGGAGAGTTGGCAAGTTCTCATTAACACCAACAGGGATAAAGCCAGAGGAAAAGGACACTGGGATTATAACTTCCAGCTGTATCATTGGGTCCGGTGCAAGCCACCTGTTGGGTTCGGATATTTTGATCTCGAAAATCAGATCGTTTAATCGCCCCCCATTAACCGTCAACGGTTTCATATCCTTGTCCCTGAGACTAGTAAGATTATAACATGCCGCCGTAGTGAAATGGCGGCTCGACAATATTCGTTGTGGAGGTAATTTATGGAAGATGTCCTCCACAGTTTCAGCCAGATCAGTGGTTTGCAACATGCCTACGGTGGTCGGGGGCACTCGTGGTCCGAGTGGAAGTCTGGTGCTGGGAAGACATCCGCTGCCCTTACTGGTCTCAGTAGATGAGAGTGGTAATGGGCTTACAGAAGCTTCTTGGCAACTGCCCGCTGATGGGGGTATGAAAAGCCGTCTGATACCAGGTCGTGGGGGATCTACCGAACGATCCAAGCCCGGCTCAAGTATAGGCGAAGAATCCAAGGTAGGCACATTGAAGTCCAGCTTGAGGACAGCCCTCGAAAGTTGTGATGCAACGATAGAAGATGGAACACCTTGCGGATTAACGTCTGAATCATCACCGCTCCATTCGAAGATATTTGGCTTTCGAAGCGCCAGCACACACTGGCGGGCAAACTCTTCCGACATGAGGGTATGAGAAGGCCAATGGTAGATAGGTGGCACAGTGTTGTCCACCCACGACTTATTTACCGAAATATCTCCCTTGATATCTTCTAGCTTTACTCCAGGTTTGTTTGGTAGGAAACGGAATTGAAGATCGATACTGTTTGGTGTCAATTTGTTTCCCAGCGAAAATCCTTGCTGATGCCCCGGCTGAGTTATTTTGATGCTGTTCAAGGTGCTCTCCCCGGGACAGCGGTCAAGAAGACAAATGATAACATCGTCCGAGAGCTTCTGCATATACGTGACCTCTGACAAGCCACTTTCAGTACCGTTGGGCAGAGGCACTTCGACTTTCAAGTCCGGAAATGCAGTGACAGCCATGCTGCGCAAGAAGAACCCCCATTTTGGAACCTGTGGTCTGCTTCCTTGGCGCGGCCCTGTTGTTATGGGAGTAGCCAGAAAGTCGTTGACCTTTTTCTTGATGGCTTTCCGTATCACATCATCATCTTGGCTGAAGTGGTTAACCAGACTGAGAGCACCATCAATCACACATTCCACCCAGCAGGGGTCGATAGTAAAAGTCCGAATACTTTCACGCGGAAGGCTTTCGGCGCTCGTGACGAGATAGCTGAGAGGGACTCTGGCAAGAAATAGTTGGTCGACCACCCAACCTCGTATCGCAGCCCAGTCACTATCCATGGCTACACCAGCAAGATTGTCAAGGACCCCGAAGATTTGCTTCTCGTAGTCTTCTGACCGATAGGAAGCCATATCCATGAGGCGACGGGCTGGCGTCTGAGCTTTTTCCTCAGGCGTGCGGTACCATCGATCGATAGCCTTAGCCTGCTGCAACGCCGAAGTACTTTGTGACTGCACCACTGTGTTGAGAGAGCTTTGTAGATTCTTCAGGTAGCTCGTAATATCTAGCGGTCGGTCGACGTCCTGCAGTTGTGCCTGGTTGATAGCGGAGGAGTGAATCTTTGCACGCAACCGAAGGAGGCTCGTAGTAAAGGCACGATCGGCAATACCAAGCGTTCGACCGAGATTCCATGCCGTGCTATAAGATACATTGAACAATCCTGTAGCTGTATCGAGAACTTGAAGGTCGGTGCCAGAGAGTGACCATGGCTGAACACCTTGGTTATCTGGTAAGACTGGACACAGAGGCCCACGAAACAGAGCCGTCACCTTCTCGCCTGTGATTCTGGTATGAGGAACCAAAGTATAGCCTGCTTTCAATCTATCTACAAGCCACTGTTTTGAGGCTGCTTTTGAAGCGTCGTTTGGGTTGCCCCGATCATCAGTTTGGCTGAAAGCCTCAAGGTCCTGATCAGGGATGCGAAGAGGCTGGATGTTTCTGCCCAGGACTGCGACCTCATCGATGAAGCTGGCTCTTTCAGGTGGTGTACAGGTCCAGTGCCATGAATGTAGAGAAATCAGTGTAGCCCATTTGGCATTCGCATTTGTGTGAAGTTTGTCTAGCCCCTCCAAAGAGATCAGGTGTGATATCATCCTTGTTTCGCGATCAACCATCGGCGGCGCTGTTCGAAGACTAACCACAACGCCATACTGAGTTTGTGCCTGATCATTTGTTGTGTTAGCCATGAAGCCACCGTGAACCTCGCGAACGTGTGCCATGTAGCTGTAACGTCTCAAATCAGGAACCCCGAGCCAATTCTTCTGACCACTGGTATAGTCGGCGAACAGATCTTGAAAAAGCTCCGGTGGTATTGCAATGAATTCCACAAGATCAGAGTCCTGATAGTCTTTGCCAAAGGATGTGCTGTCCATAGCGGTGGTGATGGTACCTTGCTGACTGGCTGCCTTGACTTTGTCTGCCGAGGCTGTGAAAGTGCCGTAATGCGATTGAGTACCAAGGTCCCCGGGTGCATCGAGCTCACCGTTAGTGAGGAGGACCTCATTCTCAGTGAATGTCAGGACAGCAAGCCAAGGAGTTGGGTTAAACACTTCGTTGCCTGCTGCTGCCCCCACCGTTCTCTCCCAGGGTACTGTAGAGTCCTTGAAGACAACATGAGCCAACGTGTTGTTGGGAGCGGAATGCCCGGGTGCAGGATGAACGCTGAGAATATCGTCGCTGCCTAGCAGCTTGAACTTCGGCCCTTGAACATTGAATCTTCTCTTCAGAGATAGAACTCTAGTGGTATCCTCAGCCGATTGGTCTGGAAAAACAATTGTCTGATTGACATCTAGTGCGTATTTGCCTGCGGCAATGCTTGGCAAGATGTGAGAGTATAACTGAATTTCGTCAGGATCCAAAGAGGTGTCGAGATACCGGTCTGGAATCCGATCCGAGAATGCCGGAGAGCGGGAACTGGAAGAGGAGAGCATCCTGATTACCAAATATTTATCCCAGGTTTTGGTCTTTTAGCTAAAGGGTCGTGTTAAGGAAATCAAGCCTGTAGAGCAGCAGAGCTTCCGTTATCACAGAGTAGCGCATATTATGTACGGCGTTACAATGAGAGACGGTGACAATAATAGATTTGTGAAACTGTGCCCGTGGCAAAGCATGTAGCACCCAGATCACATGAATGGCATGTGATGAAAGAATCTAGGCTCAACACGCTTTTGCGCCACTGGATCAACCCCGCTGTGAGAGGCATGCATGGCTTAAACTAGCTCTGAGCTATAACGGGCGTACGCGCTCAATCGCGCACACACATTCAAGGGAGACTTTGGCCAAGAAACCGTAATTAAATTCCTCACCGAAAGACTTATCCTACTCTACTCCGTAGTCTGGGTCTTTCTGCCGTGACCCCCCGTCCTTGTAGCTATGAGGATTCAAGCTTCAAGCTGCTTTTGCACTGGCTTAGTGGTCCTCAAGATTAACTACTAACTGTGCTATAAATCCACCTGGCTGACATACCTCTCTCCTCCTACTACAAGTGACCAACTGGCAGACAAAGCACCGAACTACCAAAGCTTTACTAACTCGAGCAATAATACGTGAGAAAAGGCTCAACATGTCCAACCAAGTCCCCCAAAGCGTATTTGTGCCAGTCGCACTCCAAGCGCTAGTGATTGGAGAGGACTTTCCAGAAACCAAGTACCGAATTGCTCCCCTTATCCAGCCTGAATACGGTGCTCTTTGCACCGACAGGGGTTTGGTGAAGCATGACTTGATGGATGACATTAAGCTGTCGCATACGAGGCTACAAGCAAGATACAATTCTCGCTTTGTAGATCTGACTTCAGGTGAGGTGATAAGCGAACGGGTTGGTGTTTACCTGTCATGGTGTCTTCCCCGTGCCTACCGCACAGGGATTACTGCAACAGAGCATGCTAGGGCGGACCACGGAGATGCCAAGGTGCGCGCTGGATTTGAGAGAGGTTATGATTCCGACGAAGTCAGGACACAGGTGCGTATAATTCACAAATCCCATGAAAGCCTCATGCGACTTCTTCTTTGTCCTCTCCAAGTGTCAACTAACATGGCCCAGTTTCGTTCTGCCCCAGACCGCTGGCTTATTTTTCGCCTTCTAACCTCTGGTTCTGGGGTATCAAAGTCCTTCATCGTGGAGAGTAATCGAGTACGCAACATCAACGACGATGATTTGCGTGCCGTCATCCGGCCTGACGTGGAAAACATCACCTCCGCCTTTGTTGATCCAGCGATTCCTCTCAGCCGCCAGTCCGAAGTATTTCTAGGCAAGTCCTCAGCTCTGTTTGAATACAAGAACGACACGTCCGCCAACTATAGGAGACCTTTCACAATTGACGAAGCCGGAAATGAGTTCTTCGCCGACTATCAGCCTCATAACATCTCTGTCTTCTCCTTTTTTGATCCCGCACCAAGCGATTCAACAGCCACCTACACCTACATGGTTGCTGGCTTTCACAGTAGCCTAAATGACGATCCAATGGCTGTGTTTGATTCCATTGAAGAGAAGAAGCACCCAAAGTACGCTCAACTCCTGAAGGCCTGCCAAATGTCTCTTGACCCCGAGATGTCTCGCAGTTTCCTCGAGCAGCCTGCCAATAATACCACACGAACAATTTGCCATGGCGTCCTCCGGAATGTTGGGTTCAACAAAAGGAAATGTGAGACCATTGCCTGTTCAATCACCCTTCAAGACATGTTTCTCAAGAGTCAGCCTGTGGCCATTGGAACCCATGCGTTGGACGCCCTGGCTGCGTATCTCCACACAGAGCAGTCGCTTGACCCAGACCCCAAGAACACAGCTGTGAATCAGTTTCTTGGCCAGCTAACCATGCTCATTTCCCGTGAGGATGGTGTAGAGATGCAGAGAAAAGCAGCAGCAGATTTGGGAACTGGCGATTGGATTACGAAAGTGGAGGGATCTATATGGAAGTTCTCCCACCACGAAGACGCGGGGGACCCTGAAATGAAACAAAAGGTACCACAAAGTGGGCACCGCAAGGCGTTGTTGGAGATCAACGACTATCAAACAGCCATTGATACTTGCCAGCGTGAGCTCGGCCAGCTGAAACATGTACTGTTTTCCTGCTGGTGGAATGCCGTCTCCTTGAGTCAGTTCGATGGCTCATTACGCCAATCCAACCGTGCACAGGTTAAGAAAGCAGCGTTAGAAACCGTAGCGAGAATAAGGTCCTTATTGGGATCCATCAAATCATTTCAAGATGAGAGGGATCATCGGATCGTGCAGATCCAGCGGGAGCTTGGTAAACTAACTCAAACTTCGGCATCACCATACGGGGTGCATCAGGATCCGACGCTACTAATTGCTGGCTTATCATCTGGATGGCCGACAGGCTTCACCGAGGCAGTGCCAGTACGATTATCCCCCCCAGCGGCGAAGCAGGAGGATTGGGGCTCAATCAGCAGCTCTTTAGACCCAGCCAAGCTACAGCAGTGTCTTGAAGACAATTTTCCTGGCGTTTCAGCACCAGTCAATGTCCTTTTGAGGGAGTTGAGTGGCGATGAGATTATTAAGCGCTCATGGCAACCTTCTGCCTACGCCGGGGAAGATGAACAAAGAGGACAAGGGTGGTTTCCGCTATTTGTGGAATGGGAGCTTGAGTATTATCATGTTCCGTGGAATTACTGGGAGTTTCATGCCGAGCGGACAGGGGGGTGGAAGTACAGAATCAGCAAGGCGACAACTCTCTCCGCCACAAATATCGGATCCAGCCCGCGCATTATCCACGGCCGTACCCTCATCACACCGCAAACTACTACAACTCTCCGGTCTCGGCTGACTCAGCTATTCGCCCAAGCTGATGTAGCTGTGTTGGAAAGCATACTTCCCAAAGAAATGCGGGAAGATATCCTCCGCAAGGTTTCGGAGCTCAGCTTCTTCTCCGCGCCTTTGACTAGCTTTGCTGACAACCTTGCAACGATGAGGCGGGGAGGCCACCCGACACCCAGCATACCAGAGGACGAAAGGGAGGCTCAGGAACTATTGGGAATCGACCGCGAAGCCTTTGGGTTCATGCAAGACACCACGGGGCTTACCCCTTACGGCATCACCACGCCCGTCATACCGCCGGATGCAAGTGGCTGCCCGTTCAAGCCAGTGATCCATGGCCAAGCGCGTTTTACCAAGATGGTCATCGTGGACAAATTTGGGCAGATTGTGACGGGAATTGAACCGCCGCAACCCGACGGAACACAAGGCACAGCACTGTATCCTTGCATCTCGAATAATCTATCCTGTCAGCGTGTACCATCGACATACTTTCCAAACACTGCTGTCAAGGCAGACGATGAGCAAGGGCCGTGCCAGTTCTTCCAGATTCCACCCCGCATCAACCAAAAATCTCGTCTCAATGCGCACTACGTAGTACCTGATGGCAACGGTGGGCATCGAGAGGTTGCGGACTGGGACAATCCAGTCTGGGGATGGCTGGTCGTTAACTACGCCGATTCTTCAATCATGGTATTCAACCCTGACGGGGCTTTTGTTCGTGAAGTGTTGCTAGTCCGCGAGTCATCATCATCTGAGTCCTCTATGCGTCCGGACCCCGAGCATACTCCTGATCCTATCGGCCGGTTGGCGGATCTCATCAAGTCGTTGCGGAACTACAAATTTGCAGACGCTCTATACAGCATGCTCTCGGAAGCTACAAGGGGAATCGACTCAACACCCGGGGGTGTGGCTAACCTGGCTGCGGCCGCTTTTGGTAGACCCTTCTGTATAGCCGACTTTGGTTGCTCCATCGAACTGGCAGCGCGACCAAATGCGAACCAATCACTGCTTGCCGCAGTTGAGGTTCCAGATAAGGAATTGTTGGACTATGCGTTCAATATTACCGTGGGAAACCCCAATGCGGCCTTTGACGGCCTCGCTGGCACGTTTGTCTCAGACGGGCCCATCGAGGAGGTATTTACCGGGTATGGTAGACCGTTTAGCGATGAGACAGAGTCGGCTCTGATTCCTATGATTAAGCCACTGGCGTTGAAGCCCTTTTTTGTTGCTGGTGACGACCCCAAATTACAGCAACAGTTGCAGCAAAACACACGCACGCTCAGCGCTATATTGGATCCGGTGACGCCTCTTCACGTATACTCTGGAGGCGTTTGGCCCGTCAAAGAAATGCGTCTACCATCTTGGGCAATCGACACAGCCATGCGTCGTATACGGCCGTTCTTCAAGGCTGGCCCACTGCTCGTACCAAAAATGCCCGCCCCAGACAAAGTAAGGATCCAAACAGTTGAGACGGGCCCTGCCGCTGTGGCAGCTGTCAAGATGCCACTTGCAGGCATAGACCAGTGGGAATGGCTGCAGCCTCGGCTGGATGGTGAGAAACTAGTAATTGATCGGCTAGGGATCAGCAAGCTTGACGAGCAGCTGAATGTTGAAGAAGCGGGAGAATGGGAGCTTGTAGAAGGATACGCTATGATGCAGCGAATGATGCAAAATGCAGAGGCTAGTGCTTCGTCTACTAATGAGGCGTTTCCAGGCCCAATTTTCTGAGTCTGGAGCTAATGAGACATGCATCAACGGTGCGAATGTGATTATAACTGTCACATTCTTGATGACGTCTGAACTTAATCCTATAGAGGTTCGTTCAGAGGTCTGGAACACTATGCGCTTACTGTTCAGATGTTACGGCATGCTTATCCAAAAATGTGAATGGTTTGAAGAAATTATATCCTTAATCCTATTTTCCTTATCACAATATCTTAATAATGCATTTCAAACAGTAAATGTATTAAATACCAAACTTTAGCAGTCTAGAGATTCTTCTCCTTGGATTTTCGTCATTGAGTCATACAATTTCTGGTTTGAACATGGACAGTAAAGGATATGAGGTCCGCTCTTATTTTATCAATGTCGGCGTTGGTGATTGTGCCATCCACCTCTTGATTAGAGACAACAAAGTACATGGTTCGACTCTCATTGACGGTGGCCTGAAGACAGCCACTGAGCCCATTAAAACCACCATCAAGACTCTTGCCAAGTCGTTTGGTATAGAGACCATCAAGTTCGACTCAATTGTCGTCACCCATTGGGACGATGATCACTATCTCGGTACTATGAACATGCTTCTCTTGGATCTCCATGAGAACATCAAAGAAACTGGCCTGGAGCAGAGCAGCTATATTGATCCAAAAAGAACCGTCTTTTATCATCCCAACGCTGACTTGAACGACACCATCAAGTCCATCAACTATGAGTTGCTAGGAGATGGCTTTCTCAAGATGAAATGGTTGGAGGGCAAAAAGAAGATTGTAACTAGCCCGTTATGCGCCGCTAGAGCATCTGTCGACTGTCTTGGCTATGACCTCTTCCATACCCGGGGTCTTAATGCTCCTCCACTGCAGCGCGGCGAAGTTCCATCACTGGACAATGTTTGCAGGGAGCCAAAGTGCTTCTTATCCACGGATCCGCCTTGTCCTATTTTCCTAGTCGTTGGAGTCGACAAATATATCATCAGTGACAAGAACACCAAGGTGGTCTCTCCAGGCCACTACGCCGACGACTTGAATCCGACATCCATCATGGCGACCGTCATATGGCCAAGCAAGAACACCTTGACTAAGCCTCGCATCTCTCTATTCACTGGCGGAGATGCCGGAGAAAAAGAAGAAGTTAGATTTTTGGAATGGGCTGGAGATTCTAGTGTCATTGAGGTTGTTAAAGCGGGCCATCACGGCTCTCACTTCTCAACGCATGAGGATCTTTTCAAACATGGCCTGCGTAGCCTAGTTATCTCAGCAGGAGACGATCATGGACACCCCAGTATGTATGATCCGATAAACCTTGATTCATTATGAGGGTTGAGCCCAGTTAGGACAACTCTCAAAGTCTTGGTTCCAAGTTGTCCTTCGTTCACTTAGCTAATATCACAACACAGGCTTCTCTCTTACATACTATTCCATGATAGTGATTGCTTTTATGAAGAAGGCAGATTTATCAGCTCCTAAATTCTTAGCCATGCAATCTCCAACATGGTTGAAGCACCTGGGTTCAACCAGGACTCTTGACACAACCGATTTCAACATCCGAAAGGTCATTTCGTATGAAGCCAACGCGTTCCATATGGCTCTCGAGGCCGCTACAGATAGTAGAATCGTTCAGAAGACACTAAAAGACCCTATCGTTCACGTGAAGAAATGGGCGTACAACAGTCCAAAAGTCTGGGCTTCCGACACAATGGTGCAGAGAAAAATCCAAAACAAGTTCCCAACAAGGACATTAGTGCTCGATGATAAAATTTTCAAGAATCCTGGCTTTTTTACTGAAGGGACGGACGGTCTGACGGTTGTGCAGCAGGTCGGCAGGGAATTCGTGTTTGCGGAGCAGGCCACGTTAAAGACCATGTGGTCGATGCTCCAGGCTCACGCCGAACCTAAGCCTCAAAAGCCCACTGAGCCGCCTAGGAAGCAGACTATGTATATTGAGGTCGTTGCTTCATCTGCGGGTATCACTCACCAAGAGCTCAATCGATACCATGATACGACGCTTGTTACTGGCAGGCGATCGTGGTTCCGCACCAAGGATGGCTATATCGATTACATGGACGTGTCAAAGAAAACCAAGAAAGACGGATCAGCTGCATTCATTGTGCCGACGCTTAAGGTGATAGGATCAGGTATCAACCTGGGCGGAGATGGCGACGGTGACGAAGGTACTGATGAGGAGGACGAAGAGAAAACGAAAGTGAAGCGAGATACCAAAAAGAGTCGAGTAAAGAAGGGAGCTCGTAAAAGGGACGACGATGAGAAACAAGATTTCGATCAATCCAGTCTTCTGAACCGGATGGAAGGTGATCTACCGCCACCATTCATGGACAAACATAATTTCACGGCTACCGACGCAACAACTAGCTCTGGGAGAGAAGAAGAGCTCCTTGGCGTGTTTTTCACGGATCTTGAAGTCTCTTCGTCATCTAGGCCTGATTCCCAAAGCGGAGAGGGACCAAAGACCCTGGCTGAGGCATGGTTTGAGGATTCTATAGGGGCTTCGTCTATCATCATCGACAAGGATCCTAATTTTGCTGGCCCCAGTGGAGTGACCAAGATAACAATCTCCAAGCCTCGGAAACCAAGTCAGCCGAGCAGCATTGCAAGTGGCACTAGTTTCTCTTTTACCACCGACAAAGCAGTTCGAGAAAACCAATTCGATATCGGCAACATAGTTGTCTCTGGGGAACAAACTCCGTTGGGTTACGACCCACGCACTGACGGATTGATCCTTGGCCTTGAGACGCTACAGGACTTTAGCTTCTCGGATTTGCTGGCCATGCTGCAATACCCAGCACAACCCTGGTTGACGGACTTGCTTGAGGGTATTCCGTTGGCAGCTCCAGAGTCGGGATCTCGTTCTGGAGTGTGGTTCCAACCAGATGCAGACTTGTACACTGTTGTGCGTGTCCAAACTAGGGTCAGTGATATGGCTGCCGCAGGGAAGATCGTTGACCTGATCAAGAGGATAACGGACCTTGACATCCAGGACATCAATGTGGTTGGTTTTGCAAGTTTCGAACCAGCCGATATGATCGAAGAAAGCATGGTAATGGTTCAGTCAAGAATATCACTTCAGATATCACTGAAGGGCATTACCGGGGGCTCACTCGCTATGGTATTTACTAATAAGGGGATTGAGTTCACTCTACAGCTTGGAGGTATGCTCAATCTCTTGGAGTCTGCTTTGAAGTGGTTGGACGGTCGATTGTCTCATCTTAACTCGGAACAACTCGCCTCCCCTAGGCCAAGTCTTGTCAATGACGACTCCAGTGACAAAGTGGCTTCTATCTCTGAGCAGTTCGAAACCACACTTCGATCACTTTGCTCCGACTTCAAGCTTCGTCGCATTCAAATGGCAGTGGGATCTGATTATAAGCTGACTCACTTTTCCATCGACATTCAATCTGCGTTGAACAAAGGCGCCCCTGTAGGAAAGAGTATACCTATTCTTTTCAGTATTTACTGGACAAAGGGTCTTTTGAATATTGCTGGCCAAATCTGGAGGCAGCCTCAGCCAACCATACCTTTCAGCATTGATCCTTTCAAGGAAGACTTTCTCGACCTCAAGTTTGACCTCACTGATATTGCCGACGGAATATCCATAGCACGCTTGATTAACAGTGAGGAACCGATCGCATTTCCCACGGGCATACCAAGCGTTATAAAACGAGGATGTATTAGTGTCACAATCACGGAGGGATCACCAATTTTCACGTTAAAAGGCTCAGTCGTATGCGATATCCCAGATCTCAGCACCGACATATCAGCGATCTGGCTCGACACTCTGAATCTCCACTTGCAGTACCAACAATCGAAGGAGACTTTTGTCCAGTTACGTGGAGCGGCCAGTGTGGAAATGCCACCAGATACTCAAGGCAACTATTCCACGATCGGAGTCCATGTTGTGGTATCGTACGACAAGACTGATATGGGCAGTCAGTGGCGAATCACAGCTTCGGCCACGAATATACAATTTGCTGGCCTGTTTAGCTTCTTCCGAGAGGACGGTTCAAACTACAGCCTCACGGACTTCATGTCCGATCTCAACGTGCCCAGGGTGGAAGTAGAATACGTCTACACGTCTCACCAACCCACTGAGCTATCCATGTCAGGGAGCATCGAACTTGGCCCAATGATTCTCAGCATGAGCTATAAGCAGAAGAAAGGAGAGCAATGGTATTTTCAAGCCGACGTTAGACCAGACGCTGAGCTCCAACAGACAGAGGTGACGATGAAGTCATTGTTGGGTAACTTTGTGGACGACCTAGATAGCGTTCCCGAGTTCATCAAGAACCTCACTCTGTCCCTTGATAAGGTCAAGGGCGGTATCAAGTGCTACGCGGTGACACAAGAGTCGGCATCGGGCCAGCAACTGAAATATTCAGTCTTTTCTCTAGAACTGGACGTCGGAGACTTCTCTTTCACCTTTGCCCAGATCCAGAGATACGATACCTTCGAGACAACGGCTACCATGAAGCCGCCAACTCGTATACTGCGCTTCGGTATCTCTAACTTCCCAGAGATCACTGATGTTATCGTGATTGGAAGTTTCAAGCCTCCATTTGATGAGCTAGATATTCTGTGGCTGAGCGCAGATTTGACTCAGCCAGAGCTGGACGTCCTCAACCAACAGGCCTTCGCAGGTCACTCGCCGTTACTATACCAGGATAACGTCAAGATACAACCAGACGCCAAAGAAAACCCTGAGAAACCTCACGTTCTGCTTCAATCCGGCTGTCATTTCCAAGTGATTATATATGAGTCCAGTGCCCCAACCTTGGTATTGGACTATACCTTTCGCAAGTCCAAACAACCACTCCAAGATAGACTGACGGGAGATGGTGAAACACCTGACGACGCTGTGCAGGGCAACACCACCGTGGCACCTCTTACCAAGACCTTTGGCGCGTTGTCAGTGCGCAGCATCAGCGTCAAAGCCACAACTGCAAGCAAGATTGTGATTACCATCGACGGCTCTGTTAACCTAGGACCCGTTGGGCTTGCACTGGTCGGCTTTGCGGTTGGCCTGGATTTCGTGACCGTCAAGAGCCCATCACAGCTGATGAATGTGAAGCCGGAATTTAGCCTGGATGGAATGGCCGTCGATTTTGATCGTTCACCTGCCCGACTGACTGGCATGTTTTCCAAGACAGCCGTGCGAGAAGGCGCTGAGTACCGTGGTGGAGTCGCTATCACTGTCGGTTCCTGGTCCGCCATTGCGGTTGGTGCGTACGAGGAGCTTCAGACATATAAATCGTTGTTTGTTTTTGGGATGATACAGGGTCCTCTAGTAGAGCTTGGCTGTGCAGAGGTCAACGGCGCTGCAGGTGGCTTTGGCTATAATTCGTATCTTGTGCTACCCGACGTTGACCTTGTCACCGCCTTTCCTCTTGTTGCAATGAATAGAGGATTAGCCGAGCCCAAGGGTGATATCATGCTTCAGCTGTTAGACCTAACGTCGGGTCCTAGCATGCAGTGCATTAGTCCCCAGAAGGATTCTTTGTGGCTCGCAGCGGGTATGTATGGGCCTTTCTTATGGTGGTGTTGGTGTCAGAGATTACTGACATTTATGCTTGCAGGAATCTCGATCAAGGCCTTTCAAATGTTAGATGTACTCGCTGTTCTTGCCTTGGACCTTTCCTCAGACCCCAAGGTTGGTCTCATTGCCCAGGCCACTGCTATTATGCCGAAAGGAGTTGAGCGCGATAAGGCTTTTGTTGTTATCGAGCTGGATCTTGTTGCTGTAGCTGATCCCGGTCACGGTCTTCTCACGGTCACTGGGAAGTTGACACCTCGCTCCTATATTCTCAGCCCGTCATGCAGGGTTACCGGTGGATTTTGCATGGCATACTTCTTTGAAAATTCTGGACATGAAGGCGACTGGGTATTATCTATCGGTGGCTATCATCCCAGCTTCCAGATTCCTGCACACTATCCGCCCACGCCACCCAGGCTCGGCATCTCGTGGGTCTACGACAACGAATTGAGCATCACGGGTGAAGCTTACTTCGCCATCACGCCGGCTGCTTGTATGGGAGGCGGTCGCCTCGATGCAGTCTTCTCCACTGGTCGAACAAAGGCAGCATTCAGTGCCTACGCGAACTTCCTTATGTACTTTCGCCCCTTTCATTTCGAGAGCGAGATTGGTGTTAGTGTGTACGCCTCCACGGTCATAGGATGGCGCTGGTTCAGCTTCGAGATACAGGTCGAGATCAGCGCTAGGCTCGAGCTGCATGGACCCCCCCTAGCTGGTGTTGCCCACTTGCACTTCTGGTTTCTTGAGATATCCGTACGCTTCGGCCCGGAATCAGCTGGAGTCCCCAGACTGACCACCGCGCAATTCCTGACCATGATCAAGCAAGCAAGAACGGACGAGGAGGCCGCAAGAGTTGAAGACCATTTGTTCAGCATACAGGGAGGCGAAATTGCCAATGGTCAGAATGAAATCAAGAAGGATCCAGTCCTCGGGGAACATTGCTTGCGAGCATCGCAGTTGCAGTTCAAAATCCAATCGAGGTTCCCGATTCTGGTCGTTACCTGCAATGACAAGTCCTCTGTGATACATAATTCAGACAGCATCTTTGTCAGCCCGATGCAATTAGCAAACCCTGTCACAACGTCGACTCTAAAAGTAACGATTACAGAGATCGATACCGACAACTACCCTGCGTTTTCGTGTACACCAATTCTCAAGAATGTTCCTGCAGCGATCTGGAAAAAATGCAAGTTTTGTTTTGCTTTGATTCTTTGTTTTAATTTGATTCTCGCTAACATTTGCCGACTCTCAAAGACGATGGGAATATCGGTCCAAGTTCACTCAATGGCTCTCCTAGCAAGACCTTCGTGATGGGGATTACGGTTGAGCCAGAGAAAAATGCACCATCAAATGAAGGCCTTGCCGCATACTCTGTGATAAAGTTCTCGTCCGAGAGTATTTTTCATCCTGTCCCCGAAATCAAACCACTTGAGGAGGCGCAGATGGTAGGCTTTCCAAGTCAACAGAGCTCTCCGTATGATGCAAAGACGAGAGAAAGGGTAACTAAGATCCCTGGCGATGCACACGTTGAAGTTACACAGCAAAACGTCTTGGATTGTTGGGCAGTATTCAAGGCTAAGTATACAAGAGGAGGTCGAAAACCCCAGAGGAATTGAGCTTGTTATTTAGGAATTTCGTTGTGAAAGATTATTTGATGCCTACACGATTGTGGGTGTGATGGTAACTTGATCGCTCATAACGCAGTCAGTCGCTGAAAATCGGTTTTAAATGAGAAATAAATAAAAAAATATCCTGGTCTTTGCCACTTTTTATTCCTTCGATATTTCCATGCCGAGCCTGATCATATCGGGGCCGCCTCTCAAGTCCGGAACCTAGAAAAGACCGATGAGTCGGAGACGCATAAGCTTACCCGTCTCCGTCCTGGTCCGTGCTATCGACGCTAGCGTGCCACTAAGATAAGATCGACAACGGACGGTTCTTCAACCTTTACATTCTGAATCTCAACAACCCAAAGTCCTGTCATGGCCTCTCTAATCTCAGAGAAATCCTCTCCGAGAGTTCCGACGACTTCATCCGCTGCAGAAATTGCCAAAATAAACCCTACCTCAGACTCTCCGGTTGTAATTCCATCTACTCCGTCTGATCCACTTCCTCTACGAAGCTGCACCTTTTGCCGCCAGCGGAAAGTCAAATGCGATCGTCAGAAGCCCTGCAGCAACTGTCTCCGCGCCAACAACGATTGTTCATATCCCGCTGGTCGTGGTAGAGCTGCCAAGAAGTCTATTCGAACTCTAGATACTCGCCTCGTTGATCGGCTCCAAAAGTTGGAAAACATCATCAAGCAGCTCACTACTGAGGTCGATGCCACAGCTAATGCTCTTCCATCTGGAAGTTGTACGGATGGAGAAGATATTGATTCATCTTCAGGTGGCAGAAAGAACAACCCGTCAGGAGTGGACAATGCTGCTCCTCATGCTTCCATCGATCAGCAGCTTGGTCGTCTGATGATAGATGATAGCAAGAGCTACTACGTCAGCAACATTCTATGGGCCAACCTAGGAAACGAAGTAAATAATCCAGCGTCACATTGTATTTGTCACTTTTGTTAATTTTCTCGATATTTAGATCGAGGAATTACGTGACATGCTACGCGACCCTCTGTCTGAGGACGAAATCGATAATGCTATCCAGGCATCTAGGCTCATACCAGAAACGGCTTCACCTCTTGGAACAAGCGGTTCAGTCCTAGGATATCGTTCTCTCTGTCATTCTCTTCTTAACTCGCATCCACCCATGCACCTATCAGTCAATCTCTTGAATATCTTCATCGAGAATGTCCTTCCATTAGTGCACATCTTCCATATGCCGACTACGGAGCAGTGGTTCTGGGACTCAATTGTCTCACTTGACACCCTCGATAGAAACGCAGAAGCTTTATTATTCTCTATATACTACTCCTCAGTAATCAGTATGGATGATGGCCAGTGCTTGGGGATCCTTGGGGAGTCACGTTCTACGTCGCTGAACAAGTTCCGCTTTGCAGTCGAGCAAGCCATGGCCCGCGCAAATTTGTTGAATACACAAAGCCTAGTTCTTCTCCAGGCCGCCGTCTTGTTCCTATCTGGTCTAAGAAATGAAGACGACTCTAGAACGACATGGTCTTTGACGTCGCTGATTTTTCACATCGCTCAAGCTATGGGTTTACATCGTGACGGAACAACCTTTGGTCTCAAACCATTCGATATCGAACTGAGACGACGCCTCTGGTGGCATATCTGTCTACTTGATATGCGCTCCTCGGAGTTTCACGGATACGAACCTATAGTACGAGGGGACATGTTTGACACAAAGCTTCCCCTCAACATCAACGACAGCGATCTCACCCCCCATATGACGGAGGTTCCTTTAGAGCGTGAAGGATATACTCAGATAACGTTCTGTCTGATCCGTTGCGAGGTGATGAAAACTGGCTGGAAGGTTGGGTATGCATCACCAACCCGAAACTCGACAGCCACTGTATCACGAGGTGATGGTGAACTAATCGTTCAAGAACTCAAGAGTCGATTAGAAGAGCGCTATTTACGTTACTGTGATGAATCCGCGCCATTCATGCTGTTCACATCGAAGGTCGCCCGACTCATGATTGCCCGCACAGGGCTCATTATTGACTTTCCAAGGAAACAAAAAGAAGCATGCACCTCATCGATCATTCGAGACCAATTATTTTCCATCTCAATGGGAGTCCTTGACCTTTCGAGTTTTATCATGACAAACAGCAGTCTCTCAAAGTGGACGTGGCACTCCAAAGCGCATATCCAATGGCATGCTGTCATCTTTGTGCTGTCCGAGATCTGCTCCAGGCCAGCTTCCACGGAATGCGATCGGGCATGGGAGTTTATCAACACGGTTCATAATCGATGGAATATGAAAGAGAGGGGCAAGAGAGGGAACCTCTGGAGGCCGATTCAGAGACTCATGGTTAAGGCTCGTTATGTGCGGGAGATGCAACAGTTGGATCCGGGGTTTTATCTTGCTGGAAGAATGGCTATGCCTGATGCGACACCCATGCAGACTGGAAGTGTTGGATTGCAGCAGGAAACTCCAGTTTCATATGGTATAACTGACATGGCGAGTCCGAATGAGTATATGGATTGGATGCTGGGAGATCTTGGGATAGATCTGCACGGTGGAATGATGAATGGACCCAGTTGGGGATAGGACAAAGATGCGTATCAGGGTTCAGACTCAACTCCTTACCAACTAATCTACATATATACCTCCGATCTTTATACACCGGCACTGACATCAACCAAAATCTTTACATGGTTATCCTTATCATTAATAAGCGTCTGGAACCCCTCCTCAACAACCTTATCCATCTTGATGACCTTTGTAATCATCCCTTGAGGCGTAATCTTGCCATTGGAAAGCGCGTCAATGACCTCCTCAAAGTCACCAAGAGCATAAGTGGCGCTAAACAAAGTTAGAATTGCTTCAACGATGACAGAGAGAACTTACCATCCAACGTATGACCTCTCACGGAACACGATCTGATTCATGTTCAATTGAGCCCTCTTTTCCCAAACAGCTATGTTGACGAGTACGGCTCTGGCCTTGAGGCAATCGAATGCTGCATCAATGGCATGCTGAGAGCCAGCTGCGTCAAAACCGACGTCGGCGCCTAGACCGCCTGTCAACTTCTTGACTTCAGCCACGATGTCGTCTTTGGTGGGGTCGAAGACATGATGAGCGCCAAACTTCCTTGCAAACTCTCGGCGTTTGGAGCTGACCTCGCTCAGGATAATGTTCTTACATCCTCGGCCGATCAATGCCTGCACAACAGCCAGTCCAATTGGTCCACCGCCAACAACGAACGCTGAATCACCTTCTTGGTAGGGCGATATCTTGATGGCATGCCATCCGACAGCCAGCGGTTCAACAAGCGCTCCGACCTCAAGCGAAACATTATCAGGCAACTTCTTCACAGCATCCTGCGGAACGACCGTAGTTTCACAAAGACCGCCTCCCCAACCGCTCAACCCAATAAACCCATTCTTATCACAGCAATTGACAAGACCACGCTTGCATGAACGGCACTCATTATCGTAGATAATTGGCTGAACGCAAACACGGTCTCCTTTCTGGAGGCGCGTAACTTCACTGCCAACTTCTTCAACAATGCCACTGAACTCATGACCCAAAGTGAGGGGCGATGTTTCCCCAGTGATGCCGTGCGGGGCACCCGGTTTGGGAATGAGGTTATTGCCACCGAGATACTCGTGGACGTCTGTCCCGCAGATCCCGCAGAACTTAGGGGAGATGCGGACCGAGTTTGAGTCGAGAGAGGGGAGGGGCACGTCCTCTAGCCGGACATCTTGCTGTCCGTGGAAACGCACTGCTTTCATTGACATGATGGAAGTTGAAGTCAAGTACCAGCAATAGTGATGGGAAGAAGAGAGGGGTTGTATTACGAAGAAAGGTTGCTTTTATAATATCCTCAGCTGATGTACAACGTGACGCAAAAGACTACCTTCCCCTCATTGAACGTGTTTCCAGAGATAGTAATGCGAAGTCACAAAGTCACTTATAAGCCTAACGTGATGGGATGATCGGATTACCTGATGGGGATTAGGTTAGTGTTAAGATTGGACAGGGGGGTGTTTCCACAAATGAGGAGTGGCGTGGGGATGCGGGGGAGACTCGGCGAGAACCGATGAACGTGGAATCACTCAAACATTCAAGGATACAAGTTAAGTGCGAGTTTGGGTATATAGTAATCAGCTCAAATGTTCTCAATGAGGACATAGGCCTTAAGTAGCCATTCTCTAATTTTAAATATTGTCTTCTAGCGCTAACACCTATTCATAGAAGCCCTAGTATCTACCGAAGCATCTCCTCCCTGGCCCATGCTTCATCAGAATGTCCTCTGACTGCCTTCAAATACTTGTTGAAAGCTGCGCTAGTTCTCATAACCTGGCTTAATTGATCCCAGTTAAGTTGTTCGTTGCGATGCTTGGCCAGTTGTCTTGCCGTCAAGAGTGCGTTGCGAATCTGCCGCCCATTCATCTCCTCTTTCGCCAAAATGTCTAGACGACTCTTTAGTCCCAGCATGTCCACATCCTCCTTCGCCTCCTCGATCATTTCGAAGAAATTCTCCCAGATCTTCTTTCGTGAGTCTAGTGTCAAATCCTTGTAATGGATTGCTACCTGGATACGTGACTTAAATGCCTCGTCAAATGTTCCGACGCGGTTAGAAGTCAGAATAAGGATACCTTCGTAATATTCGAGGACACGGAGGAACACTCAAAGATAGCATTAGTCTGGAGTCTGGTATGAACCGACCGTTGAAAATGAGCTCACCGGAAACGAGGCTGTTTCTCTGCAGGTCAGCCATTGACCTTTCCTCGAGAAAGACGTCAGCTTCATCCATCAGCAGCACTATGCCAAGTTAGTGTAAGTGTCATCTCAGGACTGGTACTAAACCAACCACAGTCCCAAATCTTGCCCAAGTACAAGACAGACTGCAAATACTTCTCGACCTCCTGAGCTTCTGTACCAATGTCGCCGCAGGTAACTCGGTACAATGGCTTCTCAGCTATCTCAGCAACACTGAGTAAGGTCACTGTTAGTAACACGCATGTAACACTAGAAGGACACTTAGTACCTTTCTGCTGTTAAGGTTTTCCCCGTTCCTGGACTGCCATGCAAGAGAATGATCAGTCCATTGCCTTTGCCTGGGATGATATCATCCATCTTGTGCTCTTTAGATGTCTTTACGTCAATAAGGGCATGGATAAGCTGTTTAGTATCTGAGTCCAAAACCAATCGCTCGAACGCCTTCTTGTTCCAGTTTATGGGGCCGATTCTTTCGACATCGAGCGAAACTATACTAAGTCAGTGACCTGAAGGCCATCCCTTGAATAAGACAGAAGACACATTACCCCAATTCTTCTGCTCGAGGTTAAACCCGTATGCTGAAGGAGGAAGAAGCATCTTTTGTTCCCTGGAAAGTGTGCTATGCCGATTCAATGTGATAGGCCAACGGTCGACTTTCAGCGGAATTGGTACGCTCTCCAAACGGGAGAGATGCATCTTTTGGTAGGTTGACATGTCGATCATGAATCTCGCATTAGTCTAGTATCAGTTAAAACAGTGTTAGAAAAAGGCACCGGGGAATTATCGCACTTACATAGTAGTGGTCTTGATTCCAGTTCCACCCAGAATAGACACAAAAGTGCCGACCTTTCATGCTCCAAACCTTTTCGCCACGTGCCTCAAGCTCATCTTCAACACCCGCTTTCGCATAGATCAACGGATAGATCGAAAGTTTGGTTATATCGATCTCTTCCTCGGGGTCAATATCCATTATCGCATCCCAGGTCTTCCTCACCAGCTTCATGCCATTAACTTGCCACGACCATCCTTTAAAGGCAATCGTGCAATCGTCTACGGACGAGAAACTGTTAAGGATATATGCAGTACGAGTAGGTCCATGCTGTGAGACTACCATCCGGTTGGGCTCAAATAATTTACCCACATGCCGTGACGTAACCCTACCTTGCTCGAAAAGCGCCTCCGCGGCCTGGTATTCCCTCTGGTAATACTGATCCAGGAATGACTGCAAAGGTCTGACAACATCACCGTAAACCTTGGAATTTCTGTTCCAGTTCTGCAAGTTCCTTGCGGTGGTGGAAGAAAAAGTCATATGGTGCATCCATCTCCGATTCCTGATCTTCCAGAGGGAAAGGCATAATAGGCATAGTAGGCGAGGGAAATGGTGGATATTTTGCAACTCTTTCCACTGCCTTTCTTAAAGTTGGCGAAATAATCCGCATTCTTTCAAATCTCTTGCTAGGTAGCCGCTTTCGAGGCCTATCGAAACCCATATTACAGGTATGTTCTTGGATAATAATGAAGTAGAGTGAAGCGTGCTTGCTTGTATATCTCGCCAGGTTCTTGATGGGAATTTGTCCTGTCAGCTCATTATTACCAAATGCATCGTCGTTGATAAATTTTGGCTTATCCTCAAAGAGTTGGTTGTCATGACGGTGTTCGGGATCAGAGCAATAGATACGGTGCAGTATCCTGAAGTTGATGACCTTCTCTTCACGTTTATCACGATCCTCGCTACTGAGGTTCGAGACGCCGCGACTCTGCTGGTCAATCTGTTCGTTGTGTTTGTTGGTATGGCAGTTATAGCATTGCTGGCGATTGTCAGAGTCGTTCCGGGCCTGTGAGTAGGATAGTTGGGTTTGAAGCATTTCGATTGTATCAAGAAGATAGCCACCGAACCTGATAGCTTCTGTCGACTGGTCTAGCATATCTATCCCAAGGTACTTTTGAGCAATATAACTGAGTGACTCTGAAAGCCCCATGTCTCCTGGAAATGCGTTGTTGTCCACTTCTTTTGTTGCAGAACCCTTGTTGATCATGTCCTCCTGGGAAGACTCGGCATGAGTTTTCTCATTTGATAGCTCAGAGGTCCCGACCAGAGATCTCTCTGAGGCCACTTGAACTTGGTCAGGGCCTAGCTCTTTCCGAGTCACTGAGTTATCCTCTAGTCCGGAACCTGCAGGGCCCTGTATTATCTCAGCCGTGCTGTGGCGCCATTTTGCATCTTTATTAACCTTTTGCTCAGGGTAATCCTTGTTTTGTGCAAGTACTGAAGGCATTGGTCTTATTGGAAACATGACAGGGTCAGGTATGTGGCTAGACGGAGGTCTGCCGCGCAGCTGCGAACGCATATGTGCTGGCAAGCCAGGATAAGGACGCATTGGTGGCTGGAGGAAACCTGGGCCTGCAGCAGCGTGCATAAACCCTGTGGTGTTGAGAGAAATGTCTATCAAGCCATGTTAGTATAACATCAAAGCGCGCGCGTTGCCAGTAGCTCAATTACCGCCAGCGTTGTGCTTATTTTTCAATGGAGCTAGCTTCTTTCACTCCTTGAAACCTTTGCTCTGAGTGTCATCTTGTGAAATGGTCGAGCTGATATACAGGTCGCGACTGTCAGTCTCTGAGTCCTCCGAGGAATAATCAGATTCGTTGTCCAAAGACATCTGAGCCTCCTCGTTCAACCCCTTCTGATGACTCCCTTTGGCATTCGATCGGGCAAGGCTTGCAAGATCCATCTGAGTCAAGATGTCCTGCCTCAGACTTTGTCGACCTGATTTGAGTAGTACTAGATGGCGAATTGCGGCTTCAGGTCTCGCTGTCCTGGTTGCTCTTTCACTGTGTAAGAATAGGTAGCTATAGATGGTAAAGAGCACAATCTTTTTGCCCGCGCATCAGAGCTAAAGGTTCATACTGGGAGGTCAACCTTGCTGATCATTTGAGGCTGAGCAATGAAAGTGAGGCTGTCATTGCGGCCCAAGGTAGCACAGAGATAACGCATCCCTACCTAATATGGCTTTGTGATACGTAGGACAAGTCACCATGGTCCATAATTCTCTATTTAGGCACAATTGATTGAAATCAGCCTAACGGGGCACGAGACCAAGGATTGTGATCATCAGCGGGGAAACCTCATACCCATAGCGGATTGGCTGTTGGGTTGAAAACAGCCATGAATCATGCAGCCAAGTCGGAAGCGTCCGTCCCCGATGCTGCCAAAACAAGGGCCTGAGGCAAATCTGGCCCGACAAGTAAACTGCTGACTAGCATATTGATCCTTTCAATTAGGAACCACATATCAGACTTTTTAGCAAAACG
This sequence comes from Fusarium succisae, assembly GCA_013186925.1. Classification (NCBI taxonomy): domain Eukaryota; kingdom Fungi; phylum Ascomycota; class Sordariomycetes; order Hypocreales; family Nectriaceae; genus Fusarium; species Fusarium succisae. The sequence continues at coordinate 198,228 of JAAOAW010000069.1, read as the reverse complement.
ACTTCAGCGTACAGAAAACTGTGATCATGGCTTCGCTGGCTGCCTCGAGCCATAATTGCATTACAACAGTCGGTGCTGTTAACAATGACTCGATCTCTAGCCTCGCGATTGGATCCTCAGCCATATCCACTTCTCTCCTCCGGCGTCGTATGCGACTTGGGCGATACGAAGATTGGTATCTTGGGAATCCACAAGGAAGGTTCGTGAATTCAAAAGATTGCCAACACAATTAGACAAATTTGATAGTAACACCTAATCACAGATGGACCGATCCAGCAAAGAAGGCATTCGAATCTGCTGATAAGATACTCCGGGAAGAGCTCTCTTCCGATGATTACAATCAGACTTTCCTGAACAATCATTGTTCCATCAAGGATGTTGAGAAATCTCTGAAAGAAGCCGAGGAAAAATACAACAACAAGTCGAAAGCGTCTCGTATCCGCAGATGGCTATTGAACTGCTCCGAGCGGATAGTGTACTACGGAGGTAAGTTTAATCTCTCCTCGTTTGTATTGAAATCGAAGTAGTAATCTTATACTGTTACCCAGGTATCTTTGACGTATTTGTCCAGCATCACCCTGAATATGTGTCTCTCGCTTGGGGGACCTTTAAATTCCTTTTTGTCGTAAGTAATATACGCCGAGCAGAGACGCTGTAGCTAACCTCTTTAGGCAGTTCTGAGCTACGAAGAATTGCTTGCAAAGATATCCAAGGCTGTGTCCCAGATTGCAGATGTCCTTCCTCGGACAGAGCTTCATGCAATCCTATATCCGACAGATCGTATGCAAGAGGCTGTTTCCATGGTCTATGCCAAAATCATAGAGTTCAGTATCACAGCCATCAGGTGGTACAAGAAGAATAGTTTCAGGCGCGTTATCTCCTCTATTATTAGCCCTTTCAGTATCAGCTTTAAGGATATCATCGATGAAATTTCGGAACGGTCGAGAACGGTGGACCAGCTTGCCGACGCGGCGAACAAAGCGGAGACAAGAGATGTGCATACTGACATAGATGGCCTGCATGAAAGGGTCCATCAGGTAATGGAAATGATGCATGGTGAGTTGCAACCTCCAACTAAACCAGAACTGACCCGAGGAACCAGCTTCCCGAATACTACAAAACGAGATAATACTCAATCTTCGTGACTGGGAATCGCTGTACCGAAACTCCCAGCTTGAAGGCATCCGAGATTTACTGATGCTGCAATATACTCCTTTTCATGACCAGAGCCTGTCATATTGCGTATCGATGCGCAACCGTCGAAAGCTGAAAGCCCCCATACAAATACCAACATCCGAAGTCCTAAAGCTGAAACAATGGCTATCTGGTCCTTCGTCCTCGCTCCTCTTAGCTCAGGGCCAGGGAGTGAGAACAAGCTCCTCGGATTTTGCGGTTGACTTTGTCAATGCTGTTCGCGAGAAAGGGTATCCAATCATCTGGGCTTTCCCTTCTCCGATAAGAGAAGAAGAAGAAAGATTTTCAGCCGAGAGTATAGTACGATCGCTTATTCTACAAGCATTAACCTTGAATCCCAATGCTGTTGGCGAGGGCGCAAGCCCACTACGGACCCAGCACTTCAGAAACATTGCCTCTCCAGACGAGTGGATTAACATACTCAATCATTGTTTGGCGCTGATCCCTCGTGTCTTCGTCGTTATTGACATGGCATTGATGCAGCCGGCAGTGTCTTCTCAAAGCATTGATGGTCGATCCTTCCATCTAGTCGACTTTATACAAAGGATCTCCGAAATGGTGCATGCTAGACCAGGAGGCCACCTGAAGGTCCTTATTGTTTCCTGGCAATTCGAAAAGACCACACTGCTGGACAGCAACGAAATTTTCGGCAAAGAGCAGATTGCCACAGATGCAGGTCGAAGGGTAGACAGGCTCATGAGAAGGCCAAAGTACAAAGCGGTATTGAAAAGACGAAATGAAGACTATATCAAGACGTTCAAGTCAACTATGGACGCTGTGGATAAGTATTAGGAAAGGCCGGAATAAGGTATTGACGGACCTATGTATGTCGTTTGACGACCTGGGCGCTGTTGATGAATCGTGGGATGTAGGGTATTTGGCTACTAGAGAAAAATGCCAGTGAAATCTATCTGTTTTCATCCTCCTCCTTCTTGGCGCCATTTTCCTTCCTCGAATCATCCTCCTCCTCCGTATGTTCGCCCTTGTTAGTCTTTGAATCCTTCTCTTTCACTTTGCTCTTGCCCTTGTCCTTCACTTTGTTCTTCTGTTTCTCCTTGCGCATATTCTTTTGCTTTTTATCCTTTTTTTTATACTCTTACCCTCCGTCTCTAAAACAATCAAACCCGTCAACACCTCTCCGGCAGCATCTTTCAAACTCTGCCCAAATAACGCATCCGAGAGATGAAAACGCTCCCTTCCGAATTTGTAACTCGTCAAGTTCTGCTTATACTCTGGGGTAGGAAAGCCATCCCAACCAACCAGGTCTGACATGACCCATTTCCCGTAGTGGTTCTCAGGCTTTCCCACATCCTCATCGTTGGCAAAGCGGAGGAAGTGAGCGCCCAAGGTTCTCTTGTGATAGACGATCAAAGGGTGGCCGTCTTGTGTAAGGGGCTTGTCTCTATGGTGGTGTCTGTGGTCTGTGGTCTGATGAGACTACGACGCGCTGGATGGTGTTGTACTTGACAAAGACCACTACGTTTTTCCAACTGTGTCTGCGGCCAAAAAACATATTGCTAGAATGATCCACTTCAAAGTAGTAGTCATACCTTGATCCAGTCAGTTTGAACTCACGGGAATTAGAGGTTGGGACTTACATGAATGCGCACCAACCGTTGTTGCAGCGCTTCCTTGTGTAGACGTTTGCATTGTCGAGCCGAGATTTAAGACGGCACTCCTTTCGAGTCATTCCAAATGTGGAGAGACCTTTGTTTACTGTCCAATTCCTATCGATAGCTGCAGTGTTATAACAACCGTCCTTGTCAAAGTCGAGGGCTGGCTGGTATCGCAGACTGTCTTCGTCGGCATTTGCCTTTAGTTTGTTCAATAGAACGCGAGGATATAGCCGCTCTGGATTTGAGATTCGGCTGGGGAATGCCGAAGCAATCGAAAGTAATTGAATGGTGGAAAGGAGTAGAGATGGGATATGCATCTCGATTGCCGACGCGAGGTCTAGGTCGTTCGGAGTAGAGTCAAGGGAAGTGGCGCAGACCTACATTGGGCCCGAGCCAGGCAATATATACTTATGCAATAAGTAAGTTTTTGAGACGGCGATAAGGTTATTGCTTCAGCCTCATTCAGTACTACCTGAGGGTCTGGCCTCATAGCTGACAGAAGAGGCCAGTAAAAGCATCATCGACCACCAAGACTTGAGCGACACCCGCCACTGCAGGAATTGAGAAAGTTGACATTCATGTGGTCGGCAAGTTCAATATCCCGCAACATAGATCTAGGCTACTCTGTCGAATAATAGATTAGCTTTATCACTCTCTTAGGCAAAATAGGCTCTGATATTCTTTATCGACGGTTTTCTGCTAAAGCTGGGAAATTAAAGCACTAATGCAGCCAATCAACTGGATGTATGCCCAGCGCCCAGCATTTGTATGCTAAATTCGTTTAGCTGAACCGTCAACTTGGGTCTGGCGTTGCGCTAAAAACATCACTATTGATTCTGGCGTCTGTTAGCTCGATGATATCTCGTAGGCCCCTTTCCAATTGCCGAAGTCAAGATAATAAAAGGATGTATGAGACGCGCAGAGTTTTTCCTTCCCCATTCCTTCTCTTGTACTCACTTTAGTCACTCTTTGTCTGCTACAATGCTATCTGTCATTCATTTGCGAGTGGCATTTGCCCTATTGGCCATTAGCTCTGCTGCCGCAAGCCCTTGCAAGCCTCGTGAGTTTTTTTTTTTTTGATGGGAGTGTTTTAATTGATTGAGTACTGAAGTAAAATTAGTCTCAGCCGCAACAACTTCTGGTGCCATATCTGCCACTATCACATCCACTGCTGTCACCTCAGATGCTTCTGGCGAGACTTCATTGGTCACTTCTGTCGCATTCACCACTGAAGATGAAAGCGCCACTTCCTCCACGGTAGTTGAGTCCTCTACCAAGACAATTGTCTCTTCCGTTGAGACATCTGCTTCCTCGGTCGAAACATCGGATTCCTCCATCATTATTGAAACATCTGCAGCCACAACCACCACCGAGGCTACTGCAGAGACTACAACCGCTGAGCCAACCACCACCGATGCCACCACCACCGTCGCTGAGACCACCTCATCCGCAGCCATCCCTACCTTCACAATGTTCGCTTCCGGCTCGAACGCCGTTGCAGGTAGGAGTCTCCAAACTTACAACCGTGATGGCACCGTCGCCGTATTTGACCCCGCCACCGACGACGATAATCCTTCCGTTCGACAATACTTCATCGACGCTCAAGGCAGGCTTGTGAATGATCTCGGCTGGTTTCTCTGTGGATACTATGGTGCGACGAACGATGAGCTTAACAAGCCTGCGACAGTGGCGGTCTGCCATAGCGAAACTCCCTTGCAGACGGCTTTCCTCACTTGCGAGTTGGACGGTCCCTTTGCAATTGAGTGCTCGGTCCCAGCGATGTCTTGTGTGTCGAGCGGATCTGCTAGCATGCCCCCCACGTGTATACCTACTGCCGGTTATTGGAGATTGAATTCTGTCGGTGTTCGACCGTTTGGTCACACCTGGCAGATTGGAGGTAGTGATACGCCCGATAAGTATGAGCGAATGACCATGAGCATCCGGGAAGTCTGAGCATTGGAGGTGGAGTTGAACAGCCAGGTCCGTTTTACCAACCTGAGGAGATTTTAAGAAGTTGAAACATTTGGCTTTGAAAATCATAATCACAGGACCTCGATATATAAAACGCTTTAGCAGGCAGAGTAGCAAAGTCGGTATTTTCTAAATTAATTGGTAAGACCTTAATTTATATAATTCTATATTATATATAGTTTATGCTTCCTATGTTTAAATTTATTATACTATATAAGATAGTAACTAACTACCAAATCCTAGGCCTTATTACGTAGAAATGTTTATAAAAACTCTTTTAAAACTAAAGTCTAATACTCTAGTTAGCTATATATTAAACTGCATCCCATGTTGTTTCCATTTTGCTTCTATCTCGTGAGTCAACTTGATCTTCTACCCTCACTACTACGTCAGTAATCACCTGGATACCTTTGTTATCCACGTGCCCAAGCTCCAGAGATTCTGTCGTCACGCCACCACCTGTGACGATAGCTCTTGCGCTTGCGCCATCACTCCCGGGGTCGGTGTCAGCTATGTGCGGCTGCCTGATGTATTGACTTGCGCCAGGTCGAGTTCCAGTCCGAGTTCCTCGAGCGGGCGTCTTGTCTGTACTATACAGGTGACTTCGAAGACCGACCTGGTAGGAAACGAGGCGAATCAGAGGCTGAAGAGCCGGGAAGCTGCCACACCAAAGTCCAACGTGTAATTCAATTGACACCCAAATGGCAACTCGGCCCATTTTGTAAGTCCTGTGAGGAAAGTGTTAGTAATAGGAGCAAAGAAGCCAAGGCAGGTAACCAACGTGTCAACGCCAAAGTCGGTAGTCATCATGAAGCCAAGTCGAATAATGCCAACCACGATGGCAACTAAGCCAACACAGAACACGAGAATGACTTTTATAGCCTGTGAACCAAGCCTCATGTTTTTGTAAATGATCCATATTGGTATTCCAAATAGTGCGGCGTCGATGAAGATCCCAATAAAACTATGCGCCCAAAGCAAGTGAGCCTCCGCTTTTTGGTTGACACAATGTCTGTTGGGCTTCATGCGATCAAATAGGTCCCTAGGGTAGTATTAGATTACCGACTGAACGAAACAATAGAAACAAACACACGTACGCGATAGGTCTACACTCTAGGAGGAAGAAGAGTAATGCTGCCAGAGTGGTCAAGACGATGATAGCGCCGATGCCCCATAACCATCGCATGAATGCACCTATCAGCAGATTGAGGGTCAGTTTGTACCGGCAGTGGAGAGATAGTACACGTACGATCTCGGCGAAGACGGGGAATGAAAGCGAGAATTGACAGGCGAATGAAGCAGAGCGCCGGGAAAAACAGCATTTGTTCGACAGGTAGTACCTTGGGTTTTCTCTATTAGCCTGAAACAAAAGATGAAGCGGTCATGTGAACATGGAATTAATCGGCGCATACAGTGAAGAAAGCTTTCAGCTGGGCGGGAGTGAGTGTACTCATTGTAGACCCTGATCCGTTTTGCACTTGGGCGATCTCGATGGCGGAAATAGCGACAGCTAAAGCCTAAAGCACACACACGTCAACGCTAATACAATGGGGAAAGGTTCACGGGGAGTCTCACGAATCCAAGTATTGCCAAAAAGTCATCAACCCCAAAAGCCCTGGTCATGAAGCAACGAGCGTACAGGCGCGCCATCATGATAAGAGATGACAGAACGATAAGGCATACATTTAGGCGTAGAATATCAGGCCCTTGAGACCCAGCAGCATTGCCCGAGCCGCTTGCCATCTTGGGCTTTGGCGCAATGCAGCAGCAGTGAGAGTAGTCGGGGAGTTAGAGAGGTAACTGAGTGTCCCAGCCAGGGACGATATCCCCGCTTTTATAGCAGACACGACTTTCAGAGCACGCAGGAGTCTTAATGGGCCGGAGAGTGCCATCTTACAGCGCCTTTAATCATTAACGGAATAGCCAAGTGTAAGCAGCCACAATCCAAAGAAGACAAGCTCGTCTATTTAACAGCGACAGGCACGAGAAACTGGCGCCAACATATCACGAAAGCCGTCTTCCCCGTACCCACATGGCATGGGGTAATTTCGATCTAGCGGGGCAACCCATCCAATCAAGACGTGGAAGCTCAATCAGCTAGTTGGATCGGAATGTGGAGAGCTCCGGGCTTACTCGGGCCCACGCTCTCCTGAAGGATTCTTGTCTCTAGCGTGAACCTCCCCTTACTGTAGACATCAGTAGCGTGAAACCCCGGATGACAATGGCATTATGATAGGATCGGAAGCATCGTACTCCAGCTTAGCGAGCTTTTGACTTTGTGTGGCGCTTGTCCGAGTCAGCACCTCGGTACGGTTTGTGGAGATTGGAAGCCCGTGTTTTCGTTTACCAGCCCGAAATGATGCCAAGGCCTGTGACATTGCGGGGGATTTCAGCGGAACTAACGCATTCTCAGCCTTGATCCGGGGCGGCGGTCCCAACGCCGCTAAATACATACGAATCAGTAACTTTGCCAGATCTTGGAACGGTTGCATGCATACTATTCTGTTTCCTTACGGTGCAGAGAAAGACTCTCAGACGATAGTTTAGATAAAATGCTTTGCTAACGTGTTGGAAAAGCTAGCATGGCTTTGTCTAGTCCTTTGGAAGAAGGTGTTTACAATCCTTGCCTGCACATGGCTTTTTACGAACATCGCAAGGAGAGAGCAAAAACATACCAACTGTTTCGGCATGAAGTATATAGTTTAATAATGTTCAAGAAGATTACAATTATGCCCTTCAATATATCTAATCCGGACCCTAGGCGGTTCCTATCAATGCCGCTCCCAAGTCAATTCCAAACTCTCCCAACCATCAAAACAGTCAATCACGATGAATCGCTGCCCTCGCGGAATTTAAGCGGCACAAGAGTACAAGATACCGCTGTCCCATCCCTCTCGCTCAGATGAGGTGACAGACTCAGAGGTACTCATGAAACACGCACCATCCTCCCGTCTGCGGGAAAAGCCAGTGCATGTATTATCATACGCACAGAGCTGAGCACACTGCGCGATACTACCGCCCCCAGTAAGTGTCAGACCATTGAGACCAACGTCGCATTGGATTCTCGATGTCTCGATGCACATACCAGCCTCGAGAGGACAGTTGTCCACCGGTGCCGCTGCAGTTGTAGTAGTAGCCGCCTCGGTTGTAGTGGTTTCGGCAGTGGATGTGAAAGCCGTAGTTGTGGGCTCAACGTCTTGTCCGCAGGTATGCTTGATACCACTGTCCCAGCCATCTCTGTCAATTTTGGTGACGTCGGCAATTGCAGCAATGGCCTTGAAGCATCCTCCGCTCGAGCGGACACGGGAGAAGCCGGCGCAATCCTCATCTGCGTCGCAGAAGGAAGCGCACTCAAGGATGTCTTTGGAGAATCCTGCGAGTTGCAAATTGTCGAGCTGCACATCACACAACACGGCTGAGTCACCGGCGCATTGCTTAACTGTCGAGGGACAGGTAGGATCAGCAGGTGCCAGGGTTGTTGTAGTAGTTGCCGCTTCAGTAGTCGTAGTTCCGGCGGTGGATGTAAAGACGGTGCTGCTGGACTCGGTACTTTCACCGCAGGTTCCCTTGATGCCAGATACCCAGCCACTGATGTCTACGGCAACAATCTCTTGGGTAGTGACAATGAAGCATTCATGACTGTACTCATTATATGTAAAGGCTCGGCAAGAATTGTCAGAGTTGCACCGCTGAGCACATTCGTTCATATCAGCGACAATGCTAGGGCTGTTCAATCCTCCGAGGAGCACGTCGCATTGAATCTCCATAGTGCCAAGGCATTGGTCTACGTCGGAGGGACAGGTGACAACGGGACCGGAGGCAGCTAAAGTGGTGGTTGTAGGTTCGGTAGTAGTATCTACATTCGACGTGGTGAAAGAAGTGAGGAAAGTAGTGGGCTTCGACTCCGTAGTGCTGCCATCGGCAGAGGTGACGCTGGAAGCAGTGGACTCGGCCATGCTCGTTTCAGCGGTGGTATCGGCCACAGTGCTAGAAGACTCGATGACTGTGACTGAGGCCGAAGCGCTTACTGAGGCCGTATCACTGGAAGCAGTCTCTGCAGCAGATTTGGTAAGGCTCGTTTCCATGGTTGTATCTGGCAGCATAGTAGTAGAGTCGACCATGCTGACACTGGCGGAAACAGTGCTGCTTGCTACTGACCCGATGGAGCTTGAATGGCTTTCAGGCTTGCATTTTCCAGCAGACGCAATGCCGACCGCAGCGGAGAGGATAATAAAGGAGCGAATGGCGACCATGGTCACTGTTAGAAAGTGAGACGGATGGTAAAGATCGGACGTCAAAGAATTGACAATATAGGGATGAGAGAGAAAGAAATCAGGAGTAAGGAATCAACAGAAGGATTTCCTATTTATGAAATGCATGTTTTTCTGGTGGCGCTCTCCTGAGAGGACTTTCATTTCTTTTTGGATCGAGAGCTGAAAATGGCTTGAGGCTATTGATGATTATAGCGACATTCGGTTACAGAATTGAATAGCGTGGATTAGCGGCACAATAGCCTACTCACTAGCGATAATTCTGATATTAACCTTCTTTTACGGTTATAAAGTATTATTTTCATATTTTATACTCAGTGACTGTCGCATTCCTATTTCGACTTGTGAAAAGCTCGGCTGACGTGGTCATGAAGCGTGGTGATTATCCTGTACTTGTGGCGCGCAATGAGGTATTCTGATAAGCGCAATCGCGACAACACCATTTGTTGGCAATCGAATGATCTGGACACTGAAACTAGTTACTCGGGCAATCAGTTTTCAACCATCAACATATATGTGACTGAAACGCTGAGAGCAATTGAATGGCATACTGTAGGGAGCGGTGTCACCTTTTTGGGTACGTCATCTACTCGGAGCCGGTGCTTACTATGCTTCCCGATGCCCGGTCCGAGAGGCTTATAAATCTGTTCCCCGCCTGAATAAAAGTCCATAACTGTAGGACACTACGGATATACAGAGCAGATTTCCTGACGACGCTATCAACCATGAAATCGGAGACATTGGAGCCGCGGGACGTCACGTTTCGAAACTACACTACCGACCAAGCTTCCGACTACGCTGCGGGGAGACTCGGATACACCGACGCCCTTATCGACTTCATCCTCAACTATCATAGATCAACCAATGGCGAGACTGCGTGTGTATTGGATGTCGGCTGTGGACCAGGCACCGCAACTCAAAAGCTTGCGCCGCACTTTGATCTAACTTACGGCGTTGATCCGGGAGAGTGTATGATTGCAACAGCTACTGAACTTGGAGGAAGAACTCGCACTGGCGATCCAGTGATATACAAACTGAGCACGGCAGAAGACATTGACAAGATCAATGACATTCCCCATAACTGTGTCGATATGATAACAGCTGCGACTGCGGTATGTATATCTTTATAAATCCAATTGTACTCACTAAAAATCTCTAGGCTCACTGGTTCGATATGCCGAGATTCTGGGCGGCAGCAGCCAAGGTGTTAAAGCCAGGAGGGACTGTCGCGATATGGACAGTCTTCAGACAACAGGGTATGCAGGAATACTTCTCTCTCGGCTTCTAAATATTAATCGAGACGATCTAGGCTCATTCAACAGTAACACCGAACTTCAATCCATCTTCAATGACTTCCTGAATACTCTTGCCCCTTACTCAGCTGCAGGTACTCACCTCACTCAAAGCGGATATGTCGACCTGCCCATGCCTTGGGATGATCCCGATACTTCCAAGTTTTACGATCAGCAAGCATCTACCCGTCATGTACTTACTGCTGAAGATGGCTTCGTTGCTAATACAGGTAGAAAGGAAAGCGGCCAGGGTAATAGTGACGAGTCCGTGGATAAGCAAGTCCAAAGGATACAGAGATTAGTGGGAACTTTTGGTTCATTAAGTCGCTGGCAGAAAAAGAATCCCGAGCTCGTCGGGACAGAAAAGGATCCCGCTCGGATCTTAATGGGTAAAGTTCGCCAGGTGTTGGAAGAGAGTGGACAGCCAATTGAGTTGACAACCTTGGCGGCCAAGATGGCTGTTGCACTAATTTTGGTAAAGAAGAAGTGAGAGCCGGATCACTCACAGGCAGGGCAACGGAGTGGGGATTCTCATGCAACTGCCAATAGTGGTTAAGCAAGATCTATACTTTCGACAACCACTTTCTATTATGGGCTTCTTTATCAGTATCGTGGTGCCTCAAGATCAGTTATTCGCCTCCCTCAGACTCCCTGATAGGTCCTGTATACCCATGTCTCCCCTTCCATAACCAGTAGATACCCAGCAGCAAAGTCGAGCCACCCCAAACCAGAGAGGCATAGTTCATATTCTGAGCAGTGACAGGTAAGGAAAAGGGTAAGCAGTAAATAACAAAAGCAATCACCATATATGCGCTCGCAATCGTGTTGACCACGAGGCCCAGCTTTCTACCCATTCGTATCGGTCCATAGACGACATTTCTTCGCCCTGTGAGAAGATGAGGCAGGACAGCTGCCGTGTATGCTGACGACGACATAAGTACGTAGGAACCGATAATAGCGTTAAACGCGGTCTTGCTTGCGACGTAAATGCACCCCATCAAGGTTACAAGTACCGCAGAGGCCATGGTTGCATTGATGGGTACATCGAACTTGAGGTTGAATTTGGAAAAGACTGATGGCCATGGCGTTGCCCCGTCGCGGCTCAATGTCCACAAGGTTCTTCCACACGTGATGTAAAGACCGATAATGGTTAGTCCAATACATATCTGCATGAGAACCAGGAGGCAGATTGTTCCGTCGGCTGATCCTGTAGCTTGAAGATAAATCTCGGCAAGGGGGAACTGGCTCGCGAAGATCCTGTCGTAGCTATGGATGGAATACATGAGAGCGATGAGATATGAGAAGCCGGTGATAAATCCCGTGATAACCTGAAGGCCCATTGCAAGAGGCACATTCCTCTGCGGACGGGGTATCTCTTCGGCTAGATGACTTACAGCTGCAGGACAACCGACGCTGTAAGCGCCGTTCAACATGCCGCAAAGGAACACTATAACGTTGGGGTATCCGAGGTCAGCTTGCCACTCAAGCCATACAAAGGATGAAGTTGCATGGCCACTTCCGCCGCTTCGAAGAGGTACAGCTGCGAGAACCACGATGGTTATAAGCAGACCGATGAGAAGCCAGTAGATGCCGAATTGGTTGAGAAGAGGCATTGCCCGGCCAGCGAAACAGACTGAGAAGCAGGCGAGCCACGTGGAGATGACAAATACCACAAAGATATGAACTTCTTTGACGATGTAATCGGGATGCTTTAGTGCATAGATCTGGATGATGCTGTTGCTCCATATCGCAGCCATACTTGCACCAGCGCATATCCAGCCTAGATAATTCCACCAGCCGGCGAAGAAGCCAACGACACGGCCATATCGTTTGCCTGGGGTTACAGAGGCCCAGTAGTATACGCCCGCGCTGGAGGGCATGGCACTGGCGAGCTCGGCGAGGGATGCGGCGACGAAGAAGTAGAAGAAGGATACAACGATGAACTCGTTTAGTACGCCTGTAGCTGAATCAGTCACTGTGAGTCGATAAGTTGGGTGACATGCAACATACCTGGGGATCCGCCATTGAAGATAGCAACTTGGATTGAACCACCGGAAGCAGGCCAGACAACTCCTATGATGATGCCTAGGCCTGTGAGAGACAGGAGACCAAAGCTCACTGGTACCTCTCGGGTATGTTCTGCGACGATAGAATAGCCATCGTGGTTATCTGAGGTAGCCGTGCTGTCTGCATGTTTCTCTCCAGGAGATTTGTTATCTTCCATTGTAATCGATTTTTATTGAGAAGATAGACTTGATTGAGAGTGATGAGTTAGAACTTCAGGCGACAACGAGAGTCCTCTCCGGGCGTCTTATGAGAGGCCTTACGGCCATTCAAAGCATGGCCTTATCTATAGCGTTATTACGACGCCCATCCACGAATCGGGCAGGGGAATAACAACAGCGATAAAGGACTCTAAGGATTACGGGCACGTATCACGGTCTAGGTCGCAGGTGTCTAAGTTACCATAAAATTAAAGCTAGGTCTAGCCAGGAATTACTAGTATAGGATTGGCCTTATCTATTACCGACAGATCGAACCATGCTCTCCCGATGAAAGCAGCCCCGGTGCCAGGCCAGCGCGGGGAAGTTCACTGATGGTCGGTGGTTGATACAACGACCCCGAGTGTAGATCTTAGCCGTCCCGTCTTTCCCTATTAGGCTACCAACGTCTAGCTTAACCATGTTTTAGCGTCACAAGGCAGTGAATGTAGAAGACACCTGACGTAACTGATTCGGTATCTTCATTTTTCCCGTCTTGGGCATCTCTACGATTTGAGAATTGTATTTGAAGCGACTTGGCCAGTAACAGGTACACCGAATCGACTGTTCGCTTTTTAGCAATACCACGCCTTGGAAATGTCTCTGCAGGTCTCATCTTCGACGTTTCTTAGCCTCGAGAGCTGCCATGTGTTTGTCACGGGAGCGGCCGGAGGGGTAGGCGGAGCTGTCGTCAAGGAGTTTCTTGGTGAGTTGCCAGCCAGCGCGCCCAAAGTTTCTTCACTTTTGCTAATATTTGCGACTAGCCAACGGATGCCGGGTCACTTCTTTCGATCGAAACCCGCTGAATATCGAGGCCCTATCTATTTCAGAGGAGCAGAAGACGAGACTGCACCATATTTCGGGCGACTTGAGAACCGAATCATCCATCGCGCAGGCCTTTGACGAAGCCACCAACAAGTTTGGCCCGGTCCAAATCCTGATTGCCAACGCTGGCATCACAGACGAAAGCAGTCATCCATCGATCTGGGATATCGACACAGAGCGATGGGATGCGGTCTATTCTGTCAATGTCCGAGGAACCTTTCTCACCATCAAGCACTTTCTTCGTTCAGTCAAGCAAGCGCAACAAGTATCTGGGAAGGAGCTGGAGAACGTCGCCATTGTCGTCACTGGCTCCGAAACAGGTGTCTTTGGTCAGGCCGGCCACGCTGAATATGCGTCGGGCAAAGCAGGTCTCCAATATGGACTTGTGAAGACTGTCAAGAACGAGATCGTCAAGCTCAATTCTAAAGGTCGTATCAACGCTGTTGCACCTGGATGGATCAACACTCCATTGATTGGAGACCGTTTAGATGACCCGAAGGAGAGATGGGCTGAGGCAGAAGCGACTGTCGCGCTCCGCAAGATTGCTGAGCCCAGTGATGCAGCTCGTTGCATGGCATTTTTGGCATCTCATAGAGCTGCGGGCCATATTACCGGCCAGTGTATATCTGTTGACGGAGGTCAGGAAGGTCGCTTGCTATGGAGAGAGACACAAGATGAGCTTCAAGCCAAGGCCACCAGCGATTCTTTGACGCCTAGAGTGGGCGTAACAACCGCCTCCAACTCTCCTGAGAGACGCCGAAGATTGAGAATCTGTCTCTCAGTCGACTTCGACGCGGTCTCGGGGCTGATTGGAACCGGTCATGTTCCAGAGAACAAACTCGCTGACTACTCAGCTGCCCACTTTGGTGGCAACGTCGGCGTCGATAGGTTGCTGAGGGTATTTAGCAAACACGGCATTTCCCAACATGTTTCTTGGTTCATTCCAGGTCATTCGATGGAAAGCTACCCCCGACAGACCCAAGCTATTGTTGCGAGCGGCGCGGAGATTGGCCTGCATGGATATAGCCACGAAGGTGCATACTCGTTGTCTGAACAACAGGAACGGGACATACTGGTAAAGTGCATCGACCTAGCCACTTCTGTCTGCCAGGGCAAGAAGCCTGTGGGCTATAGAGCTCCCCTTTACGATATCAGGGAGTCAACAGTCCGGTTACTGAAAGAACACGGATTTCTGTACGACGCCAGTCTGAATTCCCACGACAGCCTGCCTTACTTTCTCCCTAAGACATTTGCTGAGGGCAGGCCGGCAATTCCAGATTATAACCAACCTGCTAGCACCTGGATGAAACCAATAGCCTTCACTGAGCAACCCGAGCCCGGGTCCCAGGAGGCGGAAACATCTGTGGTAGAGATTCCAGGTAGTTGGTACACCGAGGACGCTACGCCTTTGTGCTTCTACCCGCACTCGGCAACGACCCAAGGCTACGTGAGTACAGATGTCATAGAGAAGATGTGGATGGACCGCTTTGAATGGCTGTGGGAAAATGAGAGTTTTGTAGAGGAAGGTCCTGGCGCTGGATATGGATCTATCTTCCCTCTCATCCTACATCCGGAGTGTGCTGGGAGGTCGCATGTCATTGGCATGATTGACAAATTTGTCGCCAAGCTTAAGGCAAATGCGGGTAGCGCTGCTGAAGGCGAAATTACTTTTGAGTGCATGACAGATGTGGCGATGGCTTGGAAGGCAAGGACGCCTGGCTCATAGATCCAGTAACGTAGTCTTTGAAATGAACATTCAATGTTGGGTTCTACCTATATCAACGTGCGCGACTCTCTTGTCAACTTGTCAATCCAGCTTGTACGCGATGGCACGCTTGGCAAGCTCTTTCAAATCATAGGTCAAGTCTAAATGATTGACTACAATTTTATCTCGTTCTTTTCAGTTGTCCCTAATTGTGTCCCGGAAAATTGCTCACTATGAATACATATCTGACTATCCATTGTCACCACAAAGCATCACCATTCTGACTCCAGAAAAGCTTCCCACTCTTTCCTCCATTCAGCCTTACATTTTGGCCAGTAACTGAAGGAGACCACTTTTCACTCGCCAGCACCAGACACATCTTGGCAATACCCTCTACATCCACCGCCTTCTTCTGAGCGACCGTCGCCTCGGACTCGATCCACTTAAGTGCACCAGAGCTGTCCTCTGCACACTCTGCACTGAATCTCTGGGTGTCTACAGCTCCAGGGGAGATGGAGTTGACTCTCGCGGATGGGCTAACGCGAGCGGCGTCTGGGGCTAGGGATAGTACGAGACCGAATTGTACTGCAGCTTTGCTTGCTGCGTAGTCTGGGTTGCCGACGACTCCGAAATCGCCAGCCTCTGAACCGATAATTATCAGTGAGATGTTATTTGCTTTGCTGTCTGATGATATCGATGTTGCTGCATGCGAGCCATTTACGCCGTTTGGTTTCGCATCACTCTCTTTGACCATCATCTCCACGTGTTGAAGCCATATTTTTGCCGTTATAAAAGTTCCTGTTGTGTTCTATACGGAGATTAGAGCCCCTCTTCGCAGATAAAAAATTAATGGAACGTACTATGTCGAGAGTTCTGCGAAATTGACTGGTCGGCATCTTGGTAATAGATGAATGATGTTCGATGAAGCTGAGATCAACTGCAGCTGCGCAAACGCACAGTGTAGGGGTCGCATTAAACCGCTCCTCGACGCTTTTCCATGCGACATTCATGCCCTCTTCGTCGGTGGTGTCGACCGCAACCCAGAAGACATTGTCATGCTCCTTGACAAATTTGGACTTATCGATGTCAAAGCCGCCAACGAAACAGCCAGCGCTCAGAAAGGCTTCTACTATGACCTGGCCTATTTGACCACCTGCTCCTGTCACCACCACCACATCGCCTTGGAGGCCTAGCCCGAGATCCATTATGATTGCAGTTGGCTCTTGGCCGAGAAGATGAGGAGACGTGTGAGGTTAGCCAATTTGATAAGCGTTTGTTGGGCTGGTGCGACTTCTTTGCCACTGCCACGTTCGTTTGAGCTGGCTCAAGGTATACCCGTCACGCCAAGTAGAAAGGACGCTTGGCCGGTCAGCCCCTCACTTCTCCCCTCGTGTCTGCTTATCTCTTTAGCTCAAAGGAGGAGTCAGAGGCGAATAGCTCAACATTCATTCAGCTTAGTTGGACCTGAAGCAATAAAAATTACCAAGTCTGTGCTAGCAGAAACTCAGCCACCGTCGCGAGTACCGGAGTTCTTTGGTTATACTGCGGGGTCCTACCAACAGACTAGCTTCGTCTTGCCAAATAGAGCAGAGCTAGGCAGACAAACAGGCTTACAGGGATAGAGCAGAGAAGTGAGGGGCTTAATGCGGGACCGCCTAGGATAGCTCGAAAGGGTAATTCTCATGTCGATCAGATCTTGTCACTCTGTTGGCTCACCGGGTGGCAACAATCTAGACCAGAGACGCTACGACACGCAGCAGGCTTTAATGGTCGAAGTGTCGTACTGAAGATGATAAGGCGCCGTAAGTTCGTCTAGTGTTGTTATCGTTCAAGCCATATTCGCCAGGGTCTTGAAGATAATGGCTACCCTACAACACCGTCTTCAGTAGCCTTTTCTATGATTTTACCAGCTCATACGCTTATGCAACCATGGGCGATATTAGAATTATCCTGAAACACCTTTACTCGGAAAGAGACTCGATTTCATCAAGTAAATAGTCATGTAACACAGGAAATGGATCTACAGACACTGCCAGAGTCTTGTCCATCAACCACTTGTTGCTGGGGAAAGCGGGGCTGGGTTCAGAAATTGCTTGGGCTGCGGTAGCTTTGATGTGTGTAGAACTAATAGAGGCTAGAACTGTTCATACAGTTAGCCACAGCGGGGTTATGGCACTATGGCTGATTTTAAAGTGTCTCGTAGGCCAGTTGTTGTTCAATATTTAGCAATAATAGAGTCTCGAACTCTCTAGGCATCAAGCCACAGTGGGGTTTAGAGTGACCTGGATGCTGAAGAAGATTTCTAACGATAAGCATAAAGCTTATATTATGTGTAATGCCTGGTATCTAATAAGTATAAAACATAGGCTGTTCCTCGAGTTCTGTCTCTATGTAACTTACTTTACATTCCACCTTTTTGAACGTACAGTTTTGGCAGCAGATAAGATGATATCTCAGGAATTTGACGAAGGTCTCAAAACAACACACGCTGTCCTTAAAACAGCATCTGTTGATAAACCAGGTCTATATTTACCTGATGAGAATATCAACTCGGATAACGTCAACGACGTGACCAAGGTTGTTGTCTGCGCGGCTTTGAGCGACGTGCCTTTTATTGGCTCATTGCTCTCGGGCTTGCTAGACACCTTCTGGCCAGGTGGCTCAGATATCTGGGACAGTATCAAGGGCAAGGTGGAAGCTCTTGTAGACGAAAAGATTCAACAGCATGAGGCCACTACGATGAAACAGAAACTTCACGGTGTCTACCTCGTGCTCAAGAATTGGACGGACCAGCCGCCAATTAGCCAGGCCAGGAATTTTCACTCTACGCTCACCTTTCTATGCCTCGAGGCGCCTTCATTCATCGAGAACGAATCACCTTGGTACTGCCTTCCCTATATTATTCCCTTTGGTACGCTGTACATCTCTGCCCTCTGGACTCGCTGGAAGTACTGCATGGACATCGACGGTACAGATTCTTCGAAGGCCAAATATGAAAAGAATCTCGTAAAGGCAATCAAAGAACTCCAGGATTCAGTTGCAAGAGCGAGACGAGAATGCATCGAGAAACGGAAGAAGGAGATTACCCATCAAGAATGGAAATACATGAATGGGTCTACATATTATGAGGTGGAAGACAAGCGTGCCAATTCCAAGCTTACCATTTCGTCGGATTGGGCTGAATCCGAGAAGAGCAAAGCCAAATTGTTCGAGCAATTCAACTATGATATCGATTCCCAATATGGAGTGGAGCTTGACAAAATCCTTGCGCCCACTCGCCTCTGGGAACGATACAACCCTGGCTATGTAGGCAGTGTCCAATACTACCAGCACCTGGAGTACCCTCGATGGTTATGGGACGGCATTTCTCCGACAACAACGCGCTTTGAAACGAGCTGGTTCTCTCGGACTAAGGGAAAGCTGGACAGGATCATTTGTTACCACACCGAGACTGGTGGCAATAAGCAAGTGGTAGGCATGCAGCTGTGTTACGGGGAACATCACCAGCTTAGTATTGGAGGGAAGCAAGGTACATGTACTTCCATGTACATAAATTACAACGAAGAGCTCGTCAGCGTGCGCGTCACAGTTTCAAAGCAGCACAGGCTGGAAACCATCCTGCTCACCAAGGCGCGGCAAACCTTTGACAGTCAAGGCCGTGCAAAGTTTGACAATTACACGAGTATTGGAAATGCTAGAGAACTGGTTATACCCACGGGGCTAGGACTCGTGGAATCACTTACGTTTCTTGTTATTCAGGCCGATGCTCAAGAGCCTCACTTTGTCTATAATAGTGAAACTTCAAAGCTTCATACTACAAGCATGGTCGGAGCTTCTGGATGGTCTTACGATAACGACACTGAAGGGTTCATTGGTCTATTCCGGCCTATCTTTGGCTGCTGGGAGAAGGTCGCGCGGGATGGAGGGTCTACCTGGTCGCTAAGTGATCCTCGTCCAGGATTCTGAGGTATTAAACAGGAAGGAGAAGCAGGGTGGCTGAGACTAGAGTCGGTCGACTATCACAAGAATATAAATGATGACGAAGACTCAAAACTATATCATAATCTCTTGACTCAGTAACGTTTGCTGAAGTCGTTACCACGAAATATAGCTCAGACTATCTGCGCTCTGTTGTGTCAGATGCAGCCATACCTTCTCCACTCTTGCTTCCGTCCTGGCGATGAGTTGAGCTGGCACAACTATAACTACAGCTCATCTTTGATAGCCTTGTCTGACCTTCCAAGATCCTGCAATCCTCTCTTGACCATCGACGTCAAAATCTCATATACGACTTGCGCAGCCGCAAATGTCGTCTCTTCACCTGCCCCTTGATAGATAGGTGAAACCTCCACAACATCAGCGCCAACCAAGTTCAAACCCTCAATACCTCTAAGAATATTTATAAACTCCCTAGTAGACCAACCACCAGGCTCTGGCGTGCCTGTTCCGGGCGCAAAAGCTGGGTCAAGGACGTCAATATCCACCGAGAGATACACCAGGTTCTCGGTGCCTAGAATCTTCATGATGCCATCGATTATACCTTGAGTGCCAATCTTGTCGATGTCATCAGCTGAGAACCGGATCCAATTCTGCGCAGTATCATCTTCGTTGTCTTGGATGCCTGTGAGTCGTGTTCGCAGGCCCGCGTGGACGGAAGGATGGGACGATGAGTTGGAGAGTAGGCCTTCTTGGTTGGCTAGCCAGAACATGGATCCGTGGTTGAAAGGTGTTGTACCCCAGTACGAGGGGTATGCGTGAGGGTTCCAGGTGTCAAGGTGGGCTACAGGCATGCGTTAGCAAGGAAAATGCGTATCTAGACGGGGTTCCATACCATCGAAATGGAGGACTTGGATCTCACGATCTCCATACACCTTCTTCAATGCGCGAAGAGCAGGCAAAGTCAAGCTATGGTCGCCCCCAAGCGTGAACAGCTTCGGCTTCGAGGAGATAGACGATACAGTCCTGCGCATTCCCAATTGCTCCAGAGCCTGCGTCATCTGCTTCTGGGCGATCTCATTATCGATGGGTGTTATGGGGATATCTCCGCAATCCACGATCTTGGCCCAGTTTTGATATGGATTGATATCTGCTCGCGGATTGTAGCCGCGGAGGGAGTGCTGACGCCCTGACGCATGTCGGATACTTCGTGGACCGAACCGTGCACCGGGACGATATGTCACAGCGGTGTCGAACGGGGCGCCAATAATGGCGATGTCATAAGGTTCGGTTGGCTCTGTGAGGCATTTGACGTGATTGAGGTGCGCGAATGTGCCAATGCCACCAAATGCCCACTGTCTAATTGTAAGTCACAATATATGGGGAAATGTGAAAGTAAGACCTTACGTCGAAACCCCATTTTGCCTCGAGTTCAGCTAACTCTTCAGCTGTCCATTTCTTATCGTCGTGATGATGGATGCAGCCAACTGTCAACCCAGTAAGGGAAAGAATTGAGAGCACTTGGGTGATTCTCATTGTAGTTGACTAATTTTGCTTGCTTAGACCTCTGCTCTTTTCCCTATTTCCACAAGAGACTTATTTATGGTCCTGGTAGAGCCTTTGCTCTGCCCGACATCGAAATAACCGCCTAGCTTGATAAGCATGTGAGTTGTGACTGGGCGGCTCGTATGGCGGAGCACAACCGTAACGACTTACTAGAACAGGACATTCCAGGCTAGTCACCCTCTGTCCTGGCTCGGTATGTACATCCACTGGAGAAACGATCTGTGGCGTGGCAATCACATTGCTTCCTTGTGTCATGTCACATTCTGCACCGATTACAGTTAGATTAAGCGGCCGAGACATTCCTGAATTGAGGCATTTCGCATACCCATCGCGAAAATGATGGCTGATAATTACTGCTCATTTTTCGCATCGGACTCATTGCCGATCATGCCATAAAAGTCTCCCAGTTATTCTGCATCATCACATCCATCCAGTACGCAGGTCGTCCCGAACTCCCAGAACGATTATCTGTCTCTGCCCAAGTAGCTTCAACAATGTCAATACAGCGCTGGATTGGGTTCTTGGGAAGAGAATGCAAAAGCAGCTGCAGTCGACCCCTCAAAAAACCCCGCGCTCGATGAACATCAGCCGCCACTAGAGCCAACGAGTTCCCCAAGCCCGCCATGCTCTCCGGAGAAGCTGATACTTCGACTACTGGAATGGTAAGTGCACTGCAGACTGCGACGATTAAGAAAGGATGGAAATCCTTGGTCCCGGATTCAGCAGGTATTGAGCGAAGGATCTCGACGGCCTTGAGCGTGAACTGTCTCAATCTCTCCTCCGCTTCATGCGCAGATACTGGAACGACTTCGCCCCCAGCGTGTGAGTTCTGCAGGTTTATCCTCGATACAAGAGTGTCAGGAAAGACATGATACAGCTGAATGAGGCCAACGAATCGATACACCTCCGCAAGGGCTGTGAGATGCCAGGTCGGTGTTTGTGAGTCACCCGTTTGCACTATAGCGGACTCTAACGGAACTTGCAGGTTGGTGAGAAACATCTCCAATTCCGCTGCTTCATCAACCTCGCGGTGCGCCTCCAAGATACTCTCTCGAGTGAGGAACTGTTTGGACATGGCACGACGACGATTTCTTCGGACCAAACGACCGACTCGTGCGAGAGTTGTGTGGATCTCGTGAGCGACTCCTGTTACAGGATGGGGTATCTGGACCACAGGGAATATCGATCCAGGTTCTGGATCTGGATCTGCCGGTCTGATCAAGTTAGAAAGCATTCAGTCGTGATTCTCCAGTGAACTTACAACAGCGGTAGATGTGGCGAGTCGAAAACTTCGTTCTCATCTTCATCAACCACAAAGGCTAGGAACATTTCCCAGCAAGCCAAAGTATTCTCGAAAAAGGCTTGGCTATGCCCTGTAGGTGATATGCGACCAGAAGTCTTGAGACTGTGTACATGTTTCTTAAGCCGGGGAAAATACTCTGAACCAGTGTCATTGATGTCGAACCAACTAGCTGTTCCACCGATCATGAACAATGCAATCAGCGCCTGTTCATGGACTGCAGAATTGTCAAGGTCATCGAGAAGTCGAATGGCCTTTTGGCGAAAGTACAGTCCGGTATTTAGTAACTGAGGATAGACATTGGAGAGAAACGACGCAGCCATGCTCTGCAGTGTACAGTATATAAGCTCGGAAGATGCCCATACGCGAGACACGGTTGAGCGGAATGGGTTCATCTCGCTGTCGTATAGGGCGAGGATAGCGGCTGTGTCTTTAAAGTAGTACTCGACGAGAATGGTGCTGTAATCATTGAAAGGTCGATCGACAACTGTCGAAGTGTAAGGTTGAGGCGTCTCCACGACCTGCACCGATTGAGATGAGACGGTTTGCGGTCGAGTCGTATCAACTGGTAAAGATGCCATGGGAGATGCTAAGATATCGTCCTGCTGTTGTGATGATCTCTCTGGGCTGCATTCGTCTGCCATCTGCAGAAGTTCGGGCGTTTGGATTGATGTCGTGGTAGGGTTCCGTATGAGACCAAATGACATGAGATCCGGCATTATGCCTCCAAACGCTTCGTCGATCCAGCCATCATCGCCGTAGCTAGGCGAAAAGGCAAAATTTCCATCTTTCTCCGAAGTGCCAAACACCGACGGCAGCGCAAAGTCCTGAGGAGCAGCTTCTGACTGATCTGGAATGGCAGAGTGTTTAGTCGTCGATGGCTGTAGACTTTGCTTTGTTCTCTTTTGGACTCTGTTATCAGGATGTGCTTGGTGTTTTTGTGACCATCTGAGACGAATAATGGGTCCTGAACAGTTCATATCGAGGCGAGTACATCTTCCGCAAGACGGCCAAGTTTCATCACACTTCAACTACCATGGATCTGTCAGCGTTTGTGCATGGCCGTCAATTGTTCCGTGACTTTGTTTACCCGCTGGGACTTGCATGCGGCGCATCCGCTACGAGATCGAGCCCCGCTGGGCATTTCCAGCTTTCTAGATACGTAACTGGAAATGGTTGTTAGTTTGTCACAATTTGGCGGAAGCTGCTGGATTATCGCGAAATGATCGTCATGAGAAGTGTATGTAAGAGCATGGTCAGAGCTGGCTTGTGGGGAGGCAAGAGCTAAATACGTCCGGATTCGGAGTGACATTGGTCTCTGACTCAAGCCATTTAGCGTGCTCAGACTTACGCCCCAGTATCCCAGTAGTCCTGACCCGCGCTATAATTGAGCGAAGCCAGTAAGTAGCCTGAAGCCTATCTTGCTATCAAGACAAGATAGCGAGAAGTGGATCTGATCCTATTAAACAACTCCATCATAATCTAACGTGAGTGGTCTATCTACCTTAGAACCGTGGCAACCGCTAACATCCGCATCAGCGCTACCAACTCATAGCTAACACTAGAATAGGCAGGAGTTAAAAGAAGCCTAAGAAGGCAAGAAGACTTCTGGTATTAAATTGAGACATTAAAAATACCTAGAAGACCCTCTAAATCTACACCTAAATATGTTAAATTTACGTAAGCTTACCGAAGGCTTTTTGTCGCCTAGAAGGGGTCCTAAGTTTTATTACATCTCATTACTTGGATATCAATAGCGCCAGCCTTATGGTTGAGACAGGGATACCTGCGCGGGCCTATCAGCTACACCACCCTCTTGCACATTCTTGGGGGCCTCAAAAATCAAGCGGTGGCTGTGCCTTTGAGACATGCAGATTCCCAGGACCCCTCTCCCCGCCTTTTCGTCTGACATCTCTTGCTTCGTTCTGATTATCTTGCTCTCATTTCTACAACTCCACAGCGCCTACATGCACTAGCAACGTGCGCAAAGGATATCTGTCTACTCACATTATTCGACATCTCTCCGGCGCAATACACCTACACGTTCTCAGTGCTCAACCCACTTCGGCATCATGGCTCATCAGCCTCAGAAACGACGCTTGACCCTGAAGAGTGGCCCAGATCATCGAGAGCACAAATCGAAAACAATATCTCTGGCTTCCTATGAACGATATACAATCGCCTGGATATGTGCACTGCCAGAAGAAACGGCCGCAGCTGAAGCCGTGTTGGACGATGTCCATGAACGCTTGTGTAGGCCTAAAAACGATACCAATTCGTACATCCTTGGCAACATAGGGTGCCACAATATCGTTATTGCGTGTTTGCCCATCAATGGGTACGGAACAAACAACGCGGTTAACGTGTTGACTCATCTTACCCGCACCTTTACATCGATTTATCTGAGCCTCATGGTTGGAATCGGCGGCGGGGTTCCGTGCGAGAACTATGACATTCGGTTGGGCGACATAGTTGTTGGTACACAAGTGGTGCAGCACGACCTCATGAGGATTGGCACAGATGGACAAATTCAGCATACTGCAGTCCCGAGGACTTTGTCACATCTGGTGAGCAAAGCCTTGTCAGTCCTAAAAGCGTCGCATCAACCTCACAGCAGTCGGATTCCCCGTATATTACAGGAAAGGTTCTATGAACTTCCGAACTACGCCCGTCCAACTACAGTAGATCGTCTCTTCCGTGCAGCATATCAACACAGCTCTCAAGCGTCAAGCTGCGATGAATGCAGTCCTTCAGAACTTGTACAGAGATGGGAGCGGAGTCAAATGATCCATACATCCATTATGGCACTATCGCCTCAGGCAATCAAGTTATAAAAGACTCAACGATTCGCGATAAGGTCACTCGGGAACTCAATGCTATCTGTTTCGAAATGGAAGCGGCTGGCCTCCCTGATCTTGGTCCCTGCCTGTCAGTACGGGGCATCTGTGATTATTCCGACTCTCACAAGAGCAAAGAATGGCAGGAATATGCTGCTGCCACCGCTGCTGCATTTTCAAGGGAATTCCTCGAAGGGCTTCCTCCTACAGGAGAAATCCCTGCAAGCAAACCGGAGACTGTTCGGCATCAGGAATGCTGGCATCAAGACGAAAAGTACAACAAGTGTCTGCGCGATCTGCGCGAAACCGACCCTCGTGATGACAAGAGCCGTATCGAAGAAACAAAAGGTGGGCTGCTTAAGGATGCGTATCGCTGGATTCTTGAAAACGACAAATTTCAAGAGTGGTATAAGGCTTCACAGAACCAGCTTCTATGGATCAAAGGCGACCCTGGCAAGGGTAAAACAATGTTGCTATGTGGACTCATCAATGAGCTTGAGAAGGAACACAGCAGTCTCTTGTCTTACTTCTTTTGTCAAGCCACTGAAGCACGGTTGAGTAACGCTATATCCGTGCTCCGTGGTCTGATCTACCTTCTTGTTGTTCAATGTCCTCCGCTTGTTTGCTATATGGAGGAGAAGTACGATAATACGGGCAAGCAGCTCTTTGAGGATAGCAATGCATGGCAAGCTCTATCCAAGATCTTCATGGCAATGGTGGAGGACCCAAACCTGGATGGTTTGCTCCTGATTGTTGATGCTCTAGATGAGTGCTCCACGGACCAAGAGAAGCTTCTTGACTTGATAGTAAAGTCTACCAATGTCAAGTGGATCGTAACGAGCCGTAACTGGCCGGAAATCGAACAGGTGTTGAATTGTTCCACGCAGAAAGTCAGGCTACATCTTGAGTTGAATCAGGATTCAATTTCCAAGGCCGTTGAGGCATTCATTCAATGGAAGGTGGAGGAGTTGGCCGAAAGAAAACAATACAACACAAAGCTTAAAAGTGACGTCAAGAGCTACTTAGTTGAGAACGCTGATGGCACGTTTCTATGGGCGGCTTTGGTATGTCAAGAGCTTGCAGATGGCAAGGTACTCCGCAAATGTCACACCCGCAAGAGGCTGAAGGCATTCCCCAAGGGACTTGACCCGCTTTACGGAAGAATGATGAAATATATCTCTTCTTTAGATGATGCAGAGATATGCACAGAAATACTGGCTCTTGCGTCTGCCGTGTACAGACCGGTAACCTTGGCTGAGTTACAAACTCTCCTTGGGTCACATTACGAGGATGAGGATGGTGACCTGCAAGAGTTAATCCGTTGCTGTGGTTCTTTTCTGACACTTCGGGGAGATGCCATCTATTTCCTGCATCAGTCGGCCAAAGATTTCTTGGTCAACAAGGCGTTAGACCAGATTTCACCTTCAGGTCTTGCATGTCAACATGGAATGATCTTCGAGAGATCACTGCAGGCACTATCATAGACCCTGAGACGTGATATCTGCCAACTAGGCCATCCAGGGTTTGACATCGATGATATCTTACCGGATGACCTCGAGCCACTGGAGTCTATTCAATACTCTTGCGTTTACTGGGTAGATCATCTCCAAGGCTCTGAGCCCATCAGGGTCAGCAGTTGTCTGAAGAACGGTGGTGATGTTCACATTTTTATTCAGAAGAAGTACCTGTACTGGCTGGAATGTCTCGGTCTATTGGGCAGCACAGTAGAAGGAGTAAAGGCCATATATAAGCTCGAGGATCTAGCCACTGTGAGTTGTTCAGAGCGTGTTTTGGAAGCAAGCTAACAATCAAACCCAGAGATTCAACGCACCAGACCCAGTATCGAAACTACTTCAAGATGCGCGCCGTTTTGTCCTGACCCATAAGCAAGCGATAGAGATTGCCCCATTGCAAGCCTATGCCTCAGCACTAGTCTTGAGTCCAGAATGTAGCCTCATTCGAGAACTATTCAAGCATGAAGAGCCGGACTGGATAGTTCTAAAGCCAAAGATGGAAAGGGACTGGGATAATCGCCTACAAACCCTTCAGGGTCATGGCCATCCAGTAACATCGGTTGCCGTCTCACCAGACAATCAGCTTTTTGCGTCGGGCGGACATGATGAGACAGTCAAAATATGGGATATAGCAACAGGGTTATGTCTACATACTCTTGAGGGCCATGACAATGCAGTCTGCTGTGTCACATTCTTACCAGATGGGCAAAGTCTCGCATCGGCTGCGGACACTATCAAGATATGGGACACGAACACAGGCTTATGTCTGCAGACTATAGAGGGCCACTACCAACTAGTGAACTCAGTGGCTTCATCTCTAGATGGCCAGTATCTTGCATCGGGATCTTCTGATATGACGATGAAGATCTGGAGTCTAAAAACGGGAAAGTGTCTAAAGACTGTTCACGATCACTCCGGCCGGGTTACTTCAGTAGCCTTCTCTCCAAATAACCAGCATCTTGTGTCAGGCTCGGATGATAATACGGTCAAGATCTGGGACATGAAAACGTTCTCGTGTCTACAGACGCTACAGGCCCACGAGGATACAGTAAAGTTAGTAGCCTTCTCGCCAGATAGTAAGCGTATTGCGTCAGTCTCCATTGATGAAACGATAAAATCCTGGGATACGGCTACAGGCTCCAGTCTGCCAATACTCGATATGCCCTCGGTATTCGGGACCACAATAGCTTTCTCAGGGAATGGTGAATTTCTCGCCGCAGGTGGGCTTTATACAATAAAACTCTTAGGTGTGGAAACCGGCATGGTCCTTCGGACTTTGAAGGGCTGCGATGGTCTAGTAACTTCTCTGGCCTTCACGGCTGATGGGCAGCATCTTATGTCAGCTTCAGAGGATGGTCTTGTCAAGATCTGGGCTCTATCAATCGACGCACTCCCGCTAACTATTGAACATCACGATTCCATCGTGAACTCTATCGCCATTTCGGCAGATGGCTTGCGAGTTATATCGGGATCAAGTGATTTTACAGTCAAAATCTGGGGTACCGAAACAGGAACATGCCTACAAACGCTTGAGGGCCATCGTGGGTTGATAGAATATATCACCTTTTCTACGGATGGCAAGCGCTTAGCGTCATGCTCAGAAGATAAGATGATTAGGGTCTGGGATATCGTAACTGGTACATGCCTCTATACACTCCAAGAAGATGGGTGGGTAGAATCAGTGACCTTCTCGGCAGATGATCAATATATTGTATCAGGTTCAATTGGAAAGACAGCCAAGATCTGGGACGCCGCAATGGGCGAATGCTTATATGTATTTGAGCATGATGATGAAGTGGACATAGTCGCCATCTCAGCCGACAATCGGTGTCTGGCAACCGGCTTAGGCGACGGGACGATTAGAATTTGGAAAGTCAGAGAGCACAACTTTGAAATGATCAAGGGACATGCCTCGGGGATATCTTCGTTAGCCTTCTCGGTGGATTCCCAATACCTCGCATCAAGCTCGTTAGATGACGAGGTTAGGATCTGGGATACAGAACAGTTCACGTGTCTACGCACAATCAACGTCGGTAAAGACTTCCGTCGCCTATCTTTCGATTTATGGACCAACTCTAGACTCTACACGGACATCGGTATTCTGGACTTAGAATTACCAAAGCCAACGCCCAAGGTTAACGCCGAGTCACTTGGGATAGCTGCCTTACCAGCTTCCGATCGGTCCAGCCACTATATTAAGATTGATGGGGAGTGGATTGTGAAAGATGGCGAGAACGTACTTTGGCTCCCTCCCAGTTATGGTTCTGCATTATCGGCTGTCTTCAAATCAACTGTGGCTCTTGGTCATGTATCAGGCCGTGTACTTATAATGAGATTTTCTAAGGATGGATACAATTAGTAGTTATAATAATTGGTTGACTTTGTATTATTGCGCTACATAACTATAGAATAAGATGGCGATAACGATAGAACAAAAGATCATCATAAAATGGAGCAAGCTCCAGATCGAACTTCACTCGACCTTTTTCATCTATCTGTGCTCCATCGTGCGATATTGACAGAGGCTCTTCAATCTCTGGGGTTTCTAAGCTGCTGTTAATAGCGCCGTCCTCAGGAAGCCAAAGTTTTGGTTTCGGAAGCCATGTCTCGGGAGGCTGATAACAACTTGACCCGTACAAGGCCATGAACTCATCCTCGGCATGATCTGGTGAAACATTCTGCTCAAAGTCCTCAAAAGCCGCTGTGCGTAAGCAACTTCCACACATACGACTTTTGACTTTTTGTTGAGTGTTCCAAAAGCTCTTATTGAAAGTGGATGGCGGAAAATCCCTGAGACTTTTTGTTGAAGTCGCAACGTTTGTAGATGGCCCATATTGGTCGACGCCTCTAGCCGCATTATCTCCGCCCAGGTGAAGCCTCTTAGATGCGCCGTCATGATTCAGTGTGCTGAAGCTATCAATGCGAGAATTCATAGCTTTTCGTAGGGACAGGTGCATGAAAAGAATAACAATGGCCAACAACACGAGCAGGGAAAACTGGCCCCATGCGCGATATATGAGAGACAACAGAATAAGATAGGCTTGCGCTAAGTAAGGCCCCAGTAGTATATGCATTATTGCTCGCGGGTAAAACCGTCCAGTCGTATCCAGAGTTTCGGTATCATATATATGGACCAAGGTATACTTATAAACGAAGTAGACAAATCCGAGGCCCGTTAGTGCGAAGACAAGGACGAGTGGTGCAATGCAGGCATAGCTAGTGGCTGTAGAAGGTTAGTGATGTTTGATATCTTTGTTGTTTGAGATACTTACCGATAACCCCAACAGTTGTCATGACAGGATACACACTGCCCCAATGAACTGCATCGAGTTCATAAAACCTCTTGTAGGTCGTCCGAGGTGTCCCAGGACGTTTTGTTCGAGTAATGTTGAGGAACAGCTGCCATAGCTGAATGAGCTCAGTGGCACCAGCCGAGAGGCACCGAACCAAGATATATGACATATACAGATTAGAAGCCTTGGGCACATCTTCATTCAAGAAACGGAAGTCGAGGAAAGACCTAGTGGGCGCAACGGGCCTAGTCCGGATCATTGGACCGAGGAAGATTTGTAGTGCTTGGAAGATGATGTATCTTTTGTGAACAAAGTGTTCGACAGCGGTCAGAGTAGGAACTCCTGCAAGCTTGGCACATAGTCTCATGAGAAATGGGACGAATTCAAGTAAGATCCACATGAGGAGGGCTCGTCCCAAGCCAGATATGGCATTAACCGCTAGTTGAGGAAGCTCCGAAACACCGGGCACTTTACGCACCATTGGGGCAGATGTGTATCCCTCAACAAGAGCAATTGGCATGATCCAGACGATAACACATCCGCCGATCACAATAGCTACCACGAATTCTCGCAGAAGACGCTCCCACCATTTTATCCTTAGGGAGCTCCAGACAATTTCACCAGGTTTGACTCCCATGGCTTGTCGGCACATTTGGAGTGGTTGATGCTGGGGTATCGATTGGAATGCGGCTTGAGCATTAGCAAAGGAGTCGAATTCAATAAATGCTGCATTCATGTGCTTTCCCTGGCCAGCTTGGTATTGCTGGCGTAATTTATCAATTTGTTGGTTGAGGACGTGCAGATCCGATCGAGTCGACTTGAGTTTACCAGATTCAGGACTGGGCGGCTCAAAAGCTAGGTTTGAACTTTCGTGGCTCGATGTTTGTTTTCCGCCAGACTGAGTATTGGCGTCTTGTGTTTTTGGAGCTGTCCTTTGGAAAAGTCTATCCTTCTCCACATCAGGCTCGTCAGATCGTCTTTGTCTCATCCAGTTGAAATTGAGGAGACTGGGCCGTCGAGACAGTCTTACACGGATCCCATCATTGATTCGGTCAACTTCTTCGTTTTGTAATTGCTGCGCCCTTTTCTCCCTCTTCTTGACTAGTTTCCTCAATCTCCGTGAGGCTCGTGGTATCCAACATTGAACGAACGAATGGCCAAACAGCTTTTGGAAGACTTTTTCATTTAGACAGTGTTCGGGAACCGAGGTAATAAGGATAGTTCTGGATGTCCTTCGCTCGTAGTAGCCTGATTGTGAGAGGAATAAATGTCGTAAGTTGATATAATAGAGGTTTTCCCGCCATAGAATGTATAGGATAAAGCCTGGAATCTGGTCAGACCTGTCAGGTTCGATATGATAAATAACTTACCAGTAAATACCCAAGATATGACAACATGAGCGTAGAGATGATCGCGGTTCTCCACATTCATAATAGTTAAAGACTTGAGCAGTGGCAAGTCCGAGCCCGTCGCGTGTATCGGAAGTATGACTGGCCAAGTGAGGACAATGCCAACGAAGCAGATCAGACTTAGAACTTTCAGATATCGCAGAAACAGAAACCCATCGAAAGAGCATTTCGCAATAACGTAGGAATCTGGAGCACGAAATGAGGAGATCCAGCCAGTGGGTAGTTCAAACATAGATGACCTATTATCGTAAGCATATCTACCTCGGGGTATCCGTTGAGTTTCTCACCTATATAATGGGTTGATGCTCTTTGGGGAGTATATTCTCGGTATGCGTCGACGAAGAATAAAAAACAGAGCTAAACACAACATCGAGTAGATAATTGTAGGACCAGCAGCTATGAGGAGAGGGCCAGCAGGGCTCCTTAGCAACGCGGGTAGATCAGCCCTTAACGTTCCTCCTGGAGCTCCGCCGCTCACTCCCTCTCTGGCTTCTCCCACCCGAGTATCGTTTCCCTCGGAGGGAATCTATCATATCATCAGTACCGAATTCAACGGAATTACTGTTTGAGCCAGCCTACCTCATACATTCTGATAGCCGTGTCGGAAATTTTGTCTTGAACAATGACAACTAAGCTAGCTTAAGCAGAATGTGGCCAAGAGGACTATTATATAAGAAAGGAAGCTCCCTGGCATTCTCGGCCTTGATTACATTGCCAAGCCAGCATAAGCTTGATCCTGGTGT
The DNA here is from genome assembly GCA_013186925.1 of Fusarium succisae. Classification (NCBI taxonomy): domain Eukaryota; kingdom Fungi; phylum Ascomycota; class Sordariomycetes; order Hypocreales; family Nectriaceae; genus Fusarium; species Fusarium succisae. The sequence goes on along the minus strand of JAAOAW010000069.1, from coordinate 166,495 downwards.
TCCTGAGGGTTCAGATTACTGCAAGGAGATTTGACCCCCGCATAGCTGAAAGCTGCATCGGGTGTCAGCACAGCCGCAGATCGGCGAGCCAGTAAAAGCTTGAAAGTTCCCCAATGATGCAATCGGAACAGGGATGTTGAATATTGTTAAATAAGACATCAAGTGCAATGAAACAGTGTCGCAGATGCCTGGGGCAGTTGTAATACGGTGTTCGCCCCCAGAATGCAAGTTAATCAGAAAGCTCGAATATTATCGCCGTAAGCGTTTGCCAGTCGGGTGAAAGATAGTGGGTAACTCTCTACTCTCAGGCGTCATTTTGCAAATTCTAGACAATGGAGCGATCGAAGTGAAGGTGGCTGTAATGTTCCACAAGGCTATGTCTGTACGAATTATGACAAGTGACGGCGTGGAGACCGCCCGAGCAGTAGCTAAGGGAAATGGCACCTTCGGAGTAATGGCATTGCAATGAACGGTCCAGTCTTCCTGTCTCTAAATAGACATTCGCAGAAATCCATACTATCTCGTCTTATGGTGTTGACGCGAGCCTCTCTGGAAGATAAGAGAGTCTTCGTCAAGCTCCTTAAGCTCCAGGGTGAAGCCGTCGCGGGGGCTATGCATTGGAGATGCCGACGTAGGTTTCGCAAAAGGAATCAAAGTGAGTGATATTGCTGTCGAGGCCTCAGATGTCATTTTGATGGATGACAACTTTGCATCTATTGTACTTTGTATCTTCCGAAACCGTGCTGCCAAGGACAGCATCGCGAGGCTCATGCAGTTCAAACTAACTTCTATTTGTTCTGCTGATTGTCGGAGAGATATAGGACTTTCTAGTTATTGCCAGAAAGAAAGTCTATTGTTGCTGCTTCAACAATGGTTTTAGACTGTATATCATGAACCATATCAATATATCTACTAGAGAATGGCATCAACAACCTGTTGCCCTCCAGGTATCCCTCGTCATATAGTTCCCAAGCGTCCTCCGTGACTGTTGAACTAGACGAAGAGCCAATTCCCGAATCCGTTGGAGACGAACCGTTCCGACACGGGCGAACGATCCATGACGACCGGATTATGTTGCCATTTATGGCCAACACACGCAGACGAACTCCATCGGGTATAGACTTATAAACAATAGGCCACTGCATCCGCGCCGTGAGCCCAGGGATGAGCGCATAGACCTCATCGACATAGTATGTCCGGACCGTCTCGTCATAAGGTCCAATGAACGGATCGTCAGCAATTGAGGCTGGCAGAGTAGAGATTTCTGCAAATGTGACTACTGAAAAGTTTTGTTTGAGGGTTGTCGTATATCTCTGAAGCCAGCTAATGAGGAATTGAGGCGGTAGGCTGGGAGGAAGTGGAATTGTGACTGAGAAATGGTGTTGCACCCGCATTTGTGGATCTGGCTCCTTGATCCAATTTGTCCGGCAATTGGTAGACGGTTGTAAAATGTTGGCCGTTCCGCTGTATGTTCGAAAAACAGTAGTTTAAAGTGAGATCTGGTCGGTGTTTTTGTCTGCTAGGTTATTGGCGCCCATATATTTTGTAGCCCTTCATCAAGGGACGTGACACGAATAATAAATAAGTACTCCGTAATGGGCTTGTGGATGCGAGTCGTGCAAGCCCTTTAGGCTATCAAGATAAGATAAGGTCTATTCTAGTGCCTTCACTAACACTATCTCGGTGCCTAGTTACTAGTCCGGGCCGGTGATCTCCGATTGCTTCGCCGACGTTGAGGTGAACCCGGCCCTTTTGCTCAGCCAGTCCCTGATTCAGACCACTCCCTGAATCCTTAACCCTCTATGAACAGCAGTTTAGCTTAAAGTAGCAAGAACTCAGCTCTGAGGATAAGAAGAGATTTGAGTGTGCTTGAGTTGTGCAAACAGTCATAAACTCTATTGTAGATAAGAACAGAGTCTATTCCAAGATTAAACAATGTAATACTTGGCATTCCTGTTTGTCCTATTTGTTTAGCCAATGCTATTCTCTCAGTTCTTCTGTGGCTTCTTATCAAAGAAGAACTCATTGAAGAGATCATTCGAGAATCTCTCTTGCAAATCCTGCAACGACCAACCAGCTTTCTTTCCAATTTCAGCAAGCGCCTGAAGAAACTCTTGTCTCTCGTCCTTATAGTCCACTGCCTTGAGCCTCTCAACCCACGGTTTGCCATCAACCTTGTACCCATGCCACTCCTTAGCCCAATGAGGGCGAGTCTTCAACCTTTCGCCTGTCGAGGGATCCTTGAGTGCCATCCATTTATCCAAGACCGATTGCGCAAATGGTTCCCAAATGTCTGCTGCGCTGTGTAGGGTCAACACCTCGATGCTACACGTACCAAGCGAGTTTCCGCGCTGGGGTGCCATAATCACGTCGCTGCCGCCCATGATGCGCATTTCAAGAGGCATGCGCATAGGACATTGTTTGCTGTTCTTATAGGCAAGAAGGATAGCGTCCCACCAAGCTTGCTGAACAGGAGCGTAGTCTATGGTGCCTTCAGGAGCGCCTTTCCTTTGCACAAGAGGCATTTCAACTTCGATATCTCTGACTCGAACATTCTGGATTGCTCGCTGGAAGTGCAAGGCATCAGGAAGGAAGGTCTTGACGTTCTGCTCTGGGAGTGCTTTCATGGCAGCCATTGAGATGAGGGTCACGTAGGATTCCGACATGTTTGTGACGTTAATGAAGTCTTGTAGTAAATCTGCATTCTGTAGAATGTTCATCGTGACGGTTTCCACGAATGAAAGCCAGATATGAGCGTCGTCCGGGAAGGAAACTGCCCCGGTACCATCCATGGTGTTGTCCCACGTGTTCACCCATGAATAGTCTGAGTACGGGAACCAGAACCACTCAGCGTAATAGTCATTAGTGGCGCGTCTTTCGAACTCTGCCTGACATTTCTGCTTTTCAGCAGCAGACAAAGGCGTCCAGTACTTGAGAAGAGCTGGAGGAATGGTCTCCTCATCAAAGCCTGGTGGTGGAGGCACTGCCTTGATGACAGGCATCTTCAGGGGCGCAAGTTTCGCATAGCTCATGGGTGGAAACTCCATTGTGATGTGAGTAACAACGCCCATAAGACCAAAACAGCCACTCGCTGCAAGAAGTTGCTTGGGGTCATCAACCGCCTGAGGGTTGCCGTGTGCATCGACATATTCGATCTTGCGGACAAGATCGCTAAGTGTCATGTTTCTACGGCCTGCACCATGGCAAATTGGAGCGTTGCTACCACCGAGTGTGATCTCAACCATAATGACGTTGAGAGGGATGGTCACGGTCTTTTTCGCAACGCACCATCGGCGCAGTCTTTCATTTGTCGCCGCGCAACCAATACGAACAAGGGTGTTACCTGCGATTCGAGGCTTCCCTGTTTTTGCTTCATGAATTACCTGCAAATCATTGGGCGCTGTCTCTGCAAGTGGTAACGCTGCATAATTGGGAAGGGTAGTGACCGTCTCGATGTCAAGCATTGAGATGAGGACTTGGCCATCCTTACCGAAAATGGGCGACCACGAATGGCCTATTAAAAAACATATTAGCCAGCTGGGTACCAGAGCGATAGAATAGACTTACGATATCCTGAGCACCGAACACTCAGATTTTGAGCTTTGGCAAGTTTGACGATTGTTTGAACGTCTTCGCTCGTTTTAGGGACGTAGGTAAGATGGGGAGTGTTGGTGATATTGAGTCCCCAATTCTGGAATGGGGCATTCTTGTAAACCTGCAGCATGGTCAGTTAATTTTATGTCCCTTAATGAATGATCTATTCGTACAGTGATCTTCTGGTTGTCTTCCTTAGTATCGAAGAAATCTGCCAGCTGGCTAACAGCTTTGTGAAACCAACCATCAACCTCTTTGGTGACATTGGCAACACCAAAGCTTGCAGAGTCATTCGGAGGCGTGTAAGAGGGAGTTGGAGGGGTAATATGCTCTACGCCGCCATGAGGCGTAATTTGAGCAATAGAATCCGCATGCTGGAGTTTCTCGAGCTCTTCACGGCAACCAAGACTTGGTCCGATGGCAAAGTCCTTCCCGAGGGCTTCAGGACTAGCTCCCGCGACAAATTTCTTAATATGGTCTTGCTCCTCAGGCGTGTACTTGCTCAGCGTCTGCGAATAAGTGCCATCAGTCTCTGAGTTCTTGAATACTTGGAGAAGCCGACGATGAAAATCTTCGCCTGAGACAAGAACATCAGGGGCCGCAAAGTCGGTTAACAGTTCCTTGAGACCAGGGACGCTCTTTTGAGCGAATTCGGGGTTCTCATCAAGCTTTTCGACGATGTGGTTAACACGTTCGTCTACTTGGTGGTCCCAGACTTTGGATGGGGGGGTTGAGGTGGTCATGACAAGTGCTTGATAGGAAGTGACAGATGTTTGTGCTGAATTGTTGTTTGTAATTTCTTGATATGTAGTAGCACTTTATATAAGTAGACTACATTGATAAGAAACCGAACACGGGGAGTCTTGTCCGAGACTTCCGGTCGACTCTGGCAATACTAGATCAAATAGCGGTGGGGAAGGGCTTTTGGGGCTTTCAGCCGTAGTATGCAGTAGCCTGTCAGGCCCCGTCCTTGGCTTTCAAGTTCCGTCACATTTTATCCCATGCAGCTCAGCTGCGTCGTTCACCGTTCTAAGCTATCGCATTCTTAACGTTGAGCTTATTTAAGATCACTTCAGATTGTGGCCGCTGTGATCGTCTGTTGAGAGTGGCTTTCGTTCGGTCTAGACCATTTTGTTTGCTGTCCATGCATATGCGCCTCGGGGGTCTCAGACAGGTCCGGGTAGTATAGCATGCTTTCCCCGCACATAAGCAGCACATATTGTATCCAAGAACGAAGAACTTGAACAAGAAAATGGGTTTGGCTATTTCATTTTAGATATCAACCATAGTTTGCATTGTGAAAGGAAATATGCTACATTCCATTCATTTTCCCATTCCCTTTGCAAGTCATTTGCATGGGCGGAAGAAACTGAGGGGCTACCCGAAGCATCGAAATGCAGATCGCTATCAGGATACGCCTCTTTGGTGCATCTATTTCCGTATTGATCATCGAGGTGGGCAGATGTCTCAGCCACTGCTGCCACAGCGATGATCCAGGCTCAAAATGGACTTCCACTAGCCCAGAAGATGAGCAAACCCCTCACTTCAGCCAGCCACGGTGAAGAACACATTTTGTTTTCATTTGAACTTTAGTCTCTCACTTCAACGACTGCATGAAGGGGGAAGTGTTGGAACCGAGAGGGCTTTGCTTTGGGGAGGAGGTTACATGGACAGAGCTGGAAGAGCGGGTTGGGAGGTTATGCCTGGTCTTGGCGAGGAATTTATCTCAGGCGTTTAAATGTATTATTCTCAAGGTATATGAACTTTATGCTACTGCCATGGAATATGAGAAAGGATTTACCCTTCTCTCGAGCTTTCTTTTACATATGCGAGGCTTGGCAGTATAGACCTAATGTAGTGAACGCCCCCCACCGACATTCAAACGCCTTATATAAGTCTAAAAATGGCATTTAAGCCCATAATACTCACAGCTCAAGTAACGCGAGGCACTAATAAAACTGGTGGCAATCAACATATTTCAGCTAGTCCTTACATGAAATGCAGTTGGGATGGCCTAAGGCTGCACGAAAGTAAGTGAAAATTGTTTTTCTGGGTTTCGCTCCCTATCACCACCAGCGGTCCTAGGAATCAGCCCGCCTTTCCAAATCCACCATCGAAAGTCGTAACCATAACTACGACAGGTTCCGAGGCGATCGAATCCATAGACTCATCTTCCATCTGGGGTGGCTTCGTAGACTCAAATGGTGAGTGTGACGTCGAAGATGCAGGCGAACTCGTGGACCGATATTCAGAAGGGCTTTACCTCCCCATCTATATCGGCGAGGTTATCGCAGACAGATGCCGAGCACAAGCTAGGTCATGGTGGATACTCAACTGTCTGGATGGCCCATGACATGAACAAAGAAAAAGATGTCGCCCTCAAAATCATGACAGCCGACTTTGGGGATGAGTGAGAATTTCTTAGGCAGAATTAAATCATCAGTTGTGTGACAGACACTTCGCGTCTATTAATTTACGAGGACAAGTTCTTAATGCCCTTCGCCGCCAGCAATCCTCATTGAGTCCTCGTTTTCCCGTCACGGGCCCCAATCTAAGAGATTACGCCCGGAAGACTTCTACGATCATACGTAGGTGAGCTGCCAAACAGCTGCCCCAAGCATTCAAACCGCTGCACGATGGTGGAATGGTACATCGAGGTTGGTCCTATCTCCTCGACGATCATCTCCACGGAAACCGACCGTTCTTGACAGACCTCAACAGTGCCAATGTGATGTTTGGTCTTTCCTCGTTTGAGCCTGGTGCTGATATATCCGTGAAGTATCAAATTCTTGGTCGCGCTCAGAAAATGGAATTCCCACGGATCAAGAGATGTGGAAGAAGGGGCAATTGGTCGCACCAATGTCTCCAAAGGACAGTTTCGTTGTTCAGGATACCATAACTCTCTGTGACTTTGGGCTCGCCCTCCGATCTGGCACCGAAGTGGACTTCAAACTTCAAGTACTTGCCAGATACTGCGCGCCTGGGCGTATGCACGGTATAAATCCGACTTTTGCTTCAGATATGTAGCCCCTCTTCGGTGGTGGGCTATTTGGTGGCGGATTTCGCTATGTGGTTGGACTTTTTGTCAGAGCGCTGGGCCCTCTGAGCAACAGCTAGTGCTCTCTATATTACGACGGGGCTTTTCTCATCTGCCTGAGGAACGGCATCCTTCAAGGCGCTTATGGACATGTACGTGCTTTAGAAAGCGCAAGCAGTAATGGAACGATCATCTTTTGCTTCTATTTCAGACTAATCCCCAGATTGGTCTATGCCCGCCAGATCAATAACTCGTCCCTCCTCGGCCATCGTTGCGACGGGTTTTGCGAACTGCCGAGAACGGCGCCGGGTAAATCCGCACAAGTTTATCTATAAATAGCTACACGCAAAAATTGGGTCAGAGGACGGAGAATTTGCAATGTCTCGAAAGCTTGGCTTCAGCCAAGAAACCCGTAGCTTTGGGACACAAAATTGGCATGCATTCAAATTGATGAAAATACCCATTCTTACCTGCAGGCGACGAAAATATTACCAGGAGCATGCTTGGATAAATGTCTATCGCGGGAGAACATAGATGGAAATTGTGAGGGGTTTGGAAATTGCTAGTAGCGACATTGCAGCTCTCCTTTTCAGTGCCATTTGAATGTACCTCGCTAACTCGTTCTAACAATACGTGTCCCACCAACTCTTTGCAAACTACCCTAGGCTCAGAATTTACACAAGAATCATTCTTTGGACAAGCTCTACAGAAACCATCAGGCTATAAGGTTAAGTATGACTTTGAATTCACTAGCGAGCTCTATACGAGGATGACGATTAGTAGTCCTGATCTGGCATGTTCGCCACGATCGATGTCACGGCGAGAAATCTTAGTAACCTCGCGAGGTTACAACGTTAGGACTTCATGGTACTTTATGCCCATGGATGGAAACCGGAACATACATACCGAAAAGATAGGCACTTAAACGAGTGGAACCTTATCGTCCATGTTGCATTGATATAGAGTTGGCATCATCCTCACCAATGCATAAATGAGAAGACGCCATTGACGTTCCAGACGATGGTTTGACGATTGCGTTGAAAGGTGACATTTCATTGAGGAGCACCTGAGATCTTATGGCTATATCTATACAATTCTACTACACGTTACAATGTTCCTTGCCTAGCTTTCGCCTACAAACTCTCCTCATCGGTTGAACGCAAGGGACTCGAGGCCTCAAGTTCTAGAACCTTGATTTACCCAATCCCAGAGCAGCATCCAACTGCCGATCACTACTGAATAAAAAAAATCAACGATATGAGACAGCTTTTAACTTTAGCATTGCGTGACCAAAAAGCAAATAACCTAAACTCTTGCTAAAACAGACCACAATTCGGCGCCGTTAATGTCCGTGGATCCGATAGCTTGAATGCCCTGTTAGTTCCATGCATAAGTGAAAACCTTCTTGTCCCCCCCTCCCATTAACACGGCTCACCTATCCTTGCAGAATGTAACCCCTGATTTTGCTTCTGCCGGGTGGTATTCGATCTGAGTGGTCAGTTGGGCAGAGCTTACGCCGCGGTTGACGGGACGTTCCATTTATCGCAATCCGTATTCCGGATCATCCCATGAGACGGGAGATGCGTGTCGCTTAGGGCGTACGAGATCGATTGGTTCTGAAGCGAAGGAGTCGAGATTTGCGTGCTAACGTCTTTGATGCTCTTGACCGAGGACGTTGTTTTCTGTTAGTCAGGATTAACATGTGCCGAATCCACAGCGCTGAAGGCTTAATTTTGCTTGACGGGCCGTTTATATACAGCTTCTAGAAGTGAACTAGACGGCTCCATAGATTAGCAATGGAATCGTAAGCTTGGACGGAATGTCATTCCAGTGGAATAGACTCTGCACTGACAGGTCTACTATTCCCTGTCAGGCAGCCGCGTCGGCCGCGGAAAAAAAGCAAGGGCACGAAATCTACAGGGCTGTTAGTAATAAAGTTTAAGCAGTGTAAACTCTGATTACAGGAGGTAACGTATTAACTCGAGCCGAATATATTTCTCTGGGGAGACTCGTCTCGGTTAGACACGTGAAACACAACCGACACTCGTAATAAAGCATATATACAATGCATCACGGTATCCTCAACAAACAAATGACGAGAGAAGAGAAAGGGTGTTGTAATGCCCCCTGTAGCTTACATGGTACGATGAATGGAGGATGCCGAAACGCGGCTGACCTCCCTGTTACGCGGTCACGAAAGGGGCAAGGGATCGGCAGTTGAGGTCGAGACCTTTGAGGAGCCCTTGATTGGTTTCCGGACCCCAGATCGACGACGGCTGTTGATCCCGACCCCCCACCCAGCGAAGGATTTACCCATCTTGGCTCTGTGATCCCACCCAGTGTCCGAAAAATCATGAGATAGCGCAGGGATCTGCCCTGAAATGAAAGAAAGCCTCAACGGCTTAGAACAAAGTAAATCTCCGGGTCTGATGCCTTTGATGCAGGGGTTATATCAAAGGATGAGATCCTGTGAGCTGCCCGACCAACACTGTTGTGTGTTTTGGAGTTGACCTGTAAGTTTAATGCGGCATGAACAAAGAGGACTCGGTGGTTTCTTATCGAGTGCTGGTATGCCCGGTTGAGATAAGTTGTCCTCCGAAACACATGTCTTAAACGCAGGGTCGGGGGAAAAAACAAGGGAGTGCATGCCATGGTCCCAGTCGCATCATTGCGTTAATTAGATATCAGTGAGAAGCTTTATCACCCTAATCCACCCCATTCTTCGGCGCTGCTTTCATGTGTTTGATCTGTAATTCATCAATTTTTCACAAGTCGTCGAGATGCTTTTGCCTCGTGAGCATGAGACGCCGTTTAACAAGGCGCCTGTTATCCGGGCGCTGTCGATGATTCTCATGATTGTTACCATGTTTTCGGTATTTATTCGCGTTCTGACACGGATTGCTACGATGAGGAGATTGCGATGGTCGAGTTTGTTCAAGTCAGATGATATTCTGATCTTTGTGTCGATGGTGAGGAATTAAGCTTTGATGGCTGATAATATTTGCTAATACTTTAGATCTTTGTTATTGCTCAATCGGCGGTGGTTTACTCACAGGGCGCGAATGGGATGGGAAAGCTTGATGTGTCTTCTGGGCAAACATCGTTGATTCTGAAGGTGAGTTTGACAGCGAATGGATGCGACTGGTCTGACGGTAGCAGGACCAACTCGTATCCGATATTCTATTTTACTTAGCATTGGCATTTTCGAAGATCTCAGCCACGACGACCGTGGAAAATATGTCACCACTGTCTCACAAGCGAATACTGCCGATCCAAATTATCATTGTAGGCTGGGCCATTTCTGCGATATTCGTACGCGCATTCGCATGCTCATTACCATCATCTTGGGACTACATCAGCGGTTCATGCGTCGATCTGGTGGCATTCTGGGCATACGTCGATGCTCTCAACATCATTACCGATCTTCTCATCACGGGTGTCACTATTGAAATTCTCGTACACCTGCAGATGCCACTTGGCACAAAAGCAATGGTGGTTGGTGTTTTCGGCTCACGCATTCTGTAAGTCATCTACGCCACGCATCACACACAGACTAACAAAATCTCAGGATGATCCCTCCCGCCGTGTCTCACATCTACTTCTTCAAACAAGCCCTCGAATCGTCCACCCCAATCTTCACAATGTGGAAGCCCACCGTCATCGTACAAGTGACCCAGTGCGTCGGTATCACCACCACCTGCATCCCCTTCTGGTGGCGCTTCCTCAAGAGTCTCGAATCAGGGCAGATGGGCGCCGGCGACATCTTCGGCGCCCTGAGCAAAAGCAACAATAGCAAAAGCGGCGGGACGACCAGAGGGACGGGGAACAAGTCTAGGTCTAACCACACGCTGACGTCGGGGTCGCAGGCTTTCGAGCTGACGAGCAGGCAGGGGGATGTGAAAAAGTTTGCGCACATTGTGACGGATCATGGCAAGGGAGGAGGTTCGTGGGATGCGGCGCGGCAGAATAGCCAGGAGGCCCTTGTTGATCCTGCTGCTGGGGTTGCTCACTGAGTGACCACTCGGATCTTAATTGCGGTAGGTACCGGTATATTTCTTTTTAGCAAATGATAATGCTAACGTTGGGCGCGGGCCGAACCCTTGTAAATAAAGTGGGATGGTTTAAATGGTGTGGCGCAATGCATGTCCCTAGCGTACCTGGTGAAGATAACAAGGGTCACAGACCTCAGTCCACTCTCTCTCGTTCGTAGTTTCATCCTACGCGATATGCACGTCTCATGCAAATTGGGAATACCTCCCCTACTCGGCTGTAGCGCCAACAGATGGTTCTACTCGCGTTCCACCTGTACCGTTACCACGAGTGTTATACCGTCCAGGGATGGATATGCAAGTTCGCCGAACTGTTTGTCATATCTGACAGGCATGGGGAGGGTTGTATTTAACTTTTTTGCTGCAGACGGAGGTTCTTTTTAACCTTTCCCCCAACTGCTCCCCCATCTTGAGGGTCATTTATTTGCAGCGCAGACTGCATACTTTCTTTTTATCCATTCTGACCCATTTTGACGACGATCAATATGGCTACTCAGTACGAACTCAACGACATGCCTGTGGCCAAACATCCCCGATCGACGGTCGAAGATGCTTCGGTGTCTAGTGATCAGGATCATATGGACAATGCGCAATTGGCAAAGCTTGGAAAGAAATCAGTCCTCAAGGTATACAACACCACTTCACCCTCGTGAAACGCAATTGACACAATGTAGAGAAACTTTGGAGGCTGGACAATTCTAGGCTTCAGCTGCGCCGTCCTCGTCACCTGGGAGGGAACCCTCATGAACTTCGCTCCCGGTCTCAGCAACGGAGGCAGCGCGGGTCTCATCTACGGCTACATCTTCGTCTGGATAGGCGTCCTCAGCTCCTTCGCGTGTCTCTGCGAACTCGTCTCGATCGCCCCGATGGCTGCTGGCCAGTACCACTGGGTCGCTATGCTTGCGCCTCCGCGATACGCGAAATATCTTAGCTACATCACGGGATGGATGAACTTGGCTGGGTGGCAGGGGACGTCTGCTGCTGCAGGTTTCCTAACTGCTACGATGATTCAGGGTCTGGTTATCTTTACGACGCCATCTTATGATGCAAAAACGTGGCATGGTAGTTTGATGATCTGGGCTTGTGTACTAGTCGCTATCATCATCAACACTGTTGTCAGTGCATTGCTGCCAATCTTGGAGGGGATGATCTTGATTCTGCATCTTATCGGCTTCTTTGCCATTCTCATTACACTTCTTGTCTTTCGCGATAATGATAATGGCACTGAAGTGTTTACCGAATGGCGCAACTCGGGTAATTGGCCCACTCAAGGTCTTTCATGGTTTGTTGGACTGTTGGGCTGTGTCTTCTCATTCACTGGTACGTCTTGATCCCATATCAATTGCTCAATCAACTAACGTGTATCAGGTGTCGACTGCTCCTTTCACGTAAGGACTACTACTCTCAATCGGTGTCTGTGTTACTGACCATATCACAGATGTGTGAAGAAGTACGAAACCCTTCCCTAATCGTCCCTCGCTCTATCATGGGCAGTATCACCATCAACGGCCTTCTCGGCTTTGGTATGGTCATTGCCATGCTTTACTCCGCGACCGACATTGATGCCGCCATCGAGACACCAACTGGCTATCCATTCATGGAGATCTTCTATCAAGCCACTGGATCAAAAGGCGGAACCGCCGGAATGGTGTCACTCATTATCGTCATGACCCTTTCTGCTACCGTTGGTGTCATCGCTTCGACATCGCGTATGCTTTGGGCCTTTGCTCGTGATAATGCTCTTCCTTTCTCCCCTATTCTCTCAAGGGTATGTTTACATACTATCGCTTTCGTAACAATATCTAACAGACTCAGGTCGAGAGCCGTACCAACGTGCCTGTCTGGTCCATCACTGTCACCTGTCTCATCTCCTGCATCATCGGCCTCATCAACCTCGGCTCTTCAATTGTCTACAACGCCATCATCTCAGTCGCCATCTCAGGCCTCTACGCATCATACTTCATGCCCGCCATCCTTCTTCTCTATCGCCGCTGCGATAAGAACTACCAGATCCGAAACATCCACGGCGACGGACAAATTCTCGAATGGGGTCCTTGGCACCTCAAGGGAATGTTTGGCATCATCAACAACACCTTTGCTTGCATTTTCATCACCATCGTCTGGTTCTTCAGCTTGTGGCCTCCTCAAACTCCCGTCGATGCTAAGAGCATGAACTATGCTTCTCTGATGACTGGCGGAATTGGTGTTTTGGCTACCATTTACTATTTCCTTCGTGCTAACAAGATCTACGTGGGACCCAAGAAGGAGATTTAAATACACCCAGTGCGCATGGAGCCTAATAACGTCTGCTCCAATTGTATCATTGTCTAATAGCTCTATAGCAAAAGTTTGTCTAGACTGAGATTATATCATACATTATTTCCAAGGCATGATTGTCAGTTCGGGCCATAACTTTACCCAACGCTGGACCTTCTTGTGGTATGTCTCTTCCGTCATGATCAATTGATTCGGGCGCACTGTGAGTGTGAACATGTCCGAGAAACCCCATGGCGCAAAGATATCCCATTCTCCATCGTCTCTTAGCCTAACGCCGATAAGTGCAGTGTTGGTCCCCCAAGTAGTCATAGATGCCTCGCTAGAGCGATGCTGCGGGCACGGTTTGCCAAACTTCTTCTCGTACCAGAGATGCACGCGTGCTTGATTGCGGATCTCAACTTCGGTAGGAATATCCGCAAAGATCTTCTTTCCAGCCTGAATAACAGCATCCTCAGCCTCCCACGATAGATCTGAGTCGTCAAAATAGATCAAGTCGTAGTCGTCAATGCCAAGTTCTGGGTCGCGGTTGGTGACAACGTTCCAGACGGTTTGCGTGAGTGCACCAGCTGCGAGGTACCAATTGGGGATGTTCATTTCAGCGGCACGCGATAGAACGGTCATGAGTGTTTTGTTGCATTCGATCGCTTGACGAAAGCGAGCGGTTTGCTCATTGATTGGAAGGAGAGCGGCGTCCATTTTGTTCGTAGAGTTGAGGTTTGACGTGTTGAGAAGGATGAAAAGTTCACGCTTGATCACGGCTTAACATAAAAGACAACAGCACGTGACATGTATCATCCTGCATCACATTTAGGCAGCAAACTGGGACCGCGATGAATTTTCAGCAAACAATACCAAGATCAAATTACAATATCTATGTCTACTGCAATCTATATACAGTTTTTAGCTTAAGGGAGGCCAACTAGCAAGTCTCGAAGCTTGGGAAACTTGGGAGAGCCCATTCCCGAGACCGGATCCCATCCCTTGGCCGCCTTGAACCCTGCCATTCCGCAACCAGGATTGGAGCCTTGGGTGATCTACGAACGTTAGTAAAATGTACATTGTTTAGACAGTAATGCACTTACATCAGTGAAAACTTCAGGATGCTGATACAGAATCTGGTTCAAAAAGCCGATTGGCTTCTTCCCCGCCAACAACCGCTCATCGTTGATTCTGTTGATCATAGCAGCAAACATTGGTGTTGCAGCGCTGGTTCCTCCACTGATCGTAGTCTTGCCATCTTGCAGGAAAGTGACATTTGCTCCTAAAAGCGCAACATCAGGAAAGGCGCGTCCTGAAATGTTGTATGTTCCCTTGGGGTAGTGAGGGTTGTTGGCCGCGAGATAGCTAGCGACAGCCTTGCGCTGGTAGGCTGGCTGTGCATTCATGTTACTGAAACCGCCTGGGATATGTCAGTAAAACCCTGCCATTTTATGATGACACTTACCTCCAGAGTAAAAGTTATGCTTGGGATCGAAAACAGCAACTTCATTGGTTCTGCTGCCAGTGAAGTTGACCTGTGTCGCTCCAACTGCTGTGACATATGGACAGGATCCAGGGAAGAGAGCGTTGAAAGCCTCTTTCTTTGCATCGTAAGGGTTCACAGTACACTGCGTAGCACCCTGAACTCCGCGATCACCCGCGGCAACGAGAACACTGACACCACTGAGAGCCAACTTCATCCACTCGTGACATTGTCGCTGAATGTAATGCCGAGGCAGAGTCTGCTCATCAATCGCGAAGGAGATTGAAAGAACGTTTGTAATCTGGTACTTGCCGCACATAGCAGGGCCCTGGAAGCCGCCACCAAAGACAGGGAACGTGGGATCAAGATCAGGATCATTGCCTCCGTCGTACTTACAGTAGCTTGCGTCAACAGCCGCGAGGAAGTCATTAGCAAGACCTCCTTTGTTGTTGTAGTCTACCTGGAACATGGTAACGGTCTGGGGGTAAACGATTGGATATGACATCTCAATGTCGAGTAACTCTTCGCCTTCAATGGGCGTACCTTCTGCCACGGCACCATTGATGCTGTTGACTTTAGGCTTGGTTCCTTTGGGAATGAAAGGTGCGTGCTTTGCCCAGAATTGATTGAGATCAGCTGGCTGGTACGGGCCGCCGTATCCAAAGAGACCCATGGAGTTATTCTTTGCAGCCTTGGTGCCAAGAGGAACGCCGTAGAGCTCTATGTCGCCAGTTAGTAGTGAGCGGCAAAGTCTTGCTGTTGACTTACTTCGGATGCAAGCTGGAGTCCAGCTTTCGCTACAGTTGCGCAGGTCATCCGCCACAGGAAGCTTGTACGGTGGTGGTAGGGTATCCAACACGGGCTTGACTGCACGGCTGCGCTTCGTTTTGCCAGTCTTCTGAGATGGAGCCAACGCAATAAACTCAACATCATCCTCAATTGCAGACGGAACTGCATGGTCGGTAGGTTCGAGGCGAAGCTCACCAGTCGCATCGTTGTGCATAACATGAACGCCAGCTCCGAGCATCTTTCCAAGCTGCTTGACCGGAGCAGAGAACTCTAGGATAGCAGCTGCCTTCTTGAGATGCACGGAAGATAAGTCGACACCTGAATCTTCGAGCCATTGCAGGACCTTTTTCTGTGAACTGTCGCTGGGTTTGAAGAAGTCTTGCTAGAAGATCGTCAGGTAGGAGAACCATTGAAGCAGATTGAGGGGAAACGTACCACTTCCCTGAGCTCAAGATAGTGACCAAACTTCTCTGACTTAGGATCCGAAATATCCATCAACAAAGCCTCAGCCTCCGCAAGCTTAGGCTGATGGAATGCGACAGCAGCGCGAACCACTTCATCCCCAGACACGGCCTTCCATTGCGATTGAGGAAGCGCACTGACGATCTCCGCACTCAGAAGCGCGACGAGTGTCGCGTAACAGTGCATTGCTTTATGATCTTGTAGCAACACTTCTTCGCCAAGACGGGAAAGAGATCTGTAAGTTAAAGACAGGTCTTGGCGGGTTAGAAATTACGGAAGCGGAAGGGGAAACATTTTGTAGTTGGGTGAGATCGGCTAGAACGGTTGGGCCCAGTTCCTGGTTTCAAAACCTCGTATTTGAGCCGGAACTAATTTTAGATGGTTCTCGTGATCGTAAAAAGCATAGCGTTGGTGATAACAGACTGATTAACCTATAGCGTCCGGATATGGAAAGATCAGTAGACTTTTGTCTTCTATCGCCTCGTATTTCTACACAATCCTCACTTAAGTCGAGGTCAATGCGTAGGTCTTTTGAAGATCAGAACAATCGTAACCAAATGTGGTGTTGATATATAATTGATCTATTTGTCTAAGACGAAAGGAGCTAGAAAGTTGGAGTTCTTAAGTTAGGTTATCCACATCATGGGATAAACATCTCTTGAATATAAGTTTAATTAATTAACTGACGAACTAAATCCACAGTCGAATAAGATCACAGATTGATTGTGTTTATTCTGTGGGTATAGGCAGAACCTCAATTGGACCTAGTCACAGGCATAAAGCCAAGTGAAGAGCCATCACTGCAATGTAGCACTGAACTGACCTTACGAACGCTTTCTGGGCTCGCATGTCGATCTGTATATGGTTTCGATTTTCGCTCGGCCCTTTCTATGCCGAGACTCCCAAAATGCTTCAATGATGCCCCCAACAGACAAGGTTGTACGCGGGGAAGCTGGTCTTTCTTTTAGCCTAATATTCGGATATAGTATATTCATTTCAAAAGCTATTGTCGATAACCTAATTGCCACAGGTCGTTCAAAAAACCTCCAGGTAGCTATTTTGACTTCGATCAATGCTGGGTAATGGTTCGGCCAGCAGCCAATTGTTCCGCAACCTTCTTAGCCAAGATTTGGTGAAACGCTTGTGTTGGATGAGCGCCATCGATATACATGTACTCCAACGCGCTGTATTCACAATTATCAGACTTGAAGTCTGGTGTAATAGTACCGCTATCATTTATTAGCCTAGATCATCGCAAATCGACTAGTAGCATGTCTTACCTCTTGTAGTCTGCACAGAATCCCGTACTCTTGTACACCGCGGTCTCTGGAAACTGACTCGGATCTTCGGTAACGGCAGTGATCAATGGGACAATGTCAAACAAGAAAAAGGTGCTGTCGGACAACTTGCGGTCGAGCTGGTTCAAGAGTTTGTGAAGCTTCTTGTTCCAATTTTCAGATGCTGCCTTGAGAGTTGGAGCGATGGGCTTTGGAACGTTGTTTGGGAAAAGAGACTGCGGCGGGGTTGAGATGAAGAGGAACTGGCGAGCGCCGTGGCTGTGTAGGTCAGTTGTAAGCTGGTCTAGGCGCTCCATGATCTCGGTGACCGTCTCATTCTGGTCAGCGTCATTAATGGTGCGGTATATATCGTTAATACCGATAAATACTGTATAAAGTGTATGTTTTGGCTGAAAGAAGTTTGGGCCTAGTTGTTGCAAATAGGCGTTGAATCTGCTGACTTGGGTAACCACGTCATTGGGTCCGGTCTTCACAATGTTGACATCAGTGACAGCACCACCGACTGCCATGTTATATAGTAACACGGACGACTGATTATACTGCGTGGTCAAGTACATTGGCCACATTTTGCCATTGGAGCTCGTCTTGCCGGTATTTCCGAATGGGTTGGAGATGGAAGGCTGAACCCCAGAGGTATTGAATCGAGTGTCCGTCCATGAATCACCGCTAATTTCATAGTCAGACTTAAAACAACTACAAGTAGAGGATTGTAAATTAACTTACAAAGACACGATTTTGTTAATCTTGGCAAAGTCAAACTTCTTTTGAGAATGTTTGTCCGCTGACGGTGCCGCTACTGCTCCGTGCAGCGAACTAGCAAGGGAGATCAAGATAAACAGCTTCATTTTGGAACATCGATTTTGGACAGTAATAAAGCAAAACAAAATGTATAGAGAAAATCAAAGGGCCAACACAAATCTGGGGCTTACGAGGACTTAAAATAGGAAGCCATTTATTATATCTCGGTGGCCGATCCCCCGAAGACCAGATTGGAATATTTCCAGAATGCGGAACATTTTGGGGGTGAATGGTGCTAACCCTATATGCAATTGTAGATACCGAGCATGGTTAACATAAGTAGTAATCAACCAGGTATCATGCGTGTGTATTTATGATTAGCAAATTTGCAGCGAAGCCTGGTGACTGAAAGTTTGTTTACGCTTTACAGCAACATTCAAGCACCAACACCAAGACCACCAGTTCATTGCGTCTGAGACGCTCTCCTGGCCGTCACATCAGGTACCCTGAGTCCCCTGACTAATGCAAATGGTTAGTGGGAAGCTTAGTTACAGTCGGGTGGAGTCTAGCGGGGGGCAATGCCGGGCCAAGGAATCTACAGTGAAGGCTTCTATCTCAACTCAATCGGAGGTCCAATTCAGCGTCATAACATCCGTCTCCAAAATAAACAGAGATTAGATAAAGCCCATCTTGGAGACCCACGAAAACCAACGGTGACACGATCGTCAATGTCTCTGATATCTCGCTCCGATAGGCTCCAACGATAACGGTTATCGGCCCCGCCAACGCTGATAAGCCGTCACAAGACACTCTCAGTAGTAGAGTGCGGGGTAATTGTCGGTCTGTCCCGAACGGAGGCGACCGCTCTTTGCTCCTATATCGGGAAGGTTTCCGCCTCACTATATCATCCTATCCCTTTTTTGTTTCTTCCATCTACCAACAACATCTATCCCAAAATGCCTTCAACTTCCATCTACCAGTCAGTCATTTATCCCGGCAACCACGAAAAGTTGGCCAAGCCCAAGGACACACAGAACTTCATCGACAACAAACTCGTCTCTTCAAAGACGTCGTCATGGATCGAAGTTCATGACCCTGCGACCAACAATGTCATCACGCGTGTTCCGGAAAGTACCAACGATGAACTTCAAGAAGCAGTCAAGTCAGCTAAGGCTGCGTTTCCAGGATGGAAGAGAACGAGCATTATTAAGCGTCAGCAAATAATGTTTAAGCTGACGCATTTGATCCGCGAGCATATGGATAACCTTGCGACAAGCATTGTCACAGAGCAGGGAAAGACTTTTGCGGATGCCAAGGGCGATGTTCTTCGGGGACTGCAAGTTTGCGAGACAGCTTGCGGAATCACTACTCAGCTCGGCGGTGAAGTCCTCGAGGTTGCCAAGGACATGGAAACAAGGTCCTACCGAAACCCATTGGGTGTTGTTGCGGCTATCTGCCCTTTCAACTTTCCAGCTATGATTCCGTTGTGGTCTCTTCCTGTGGCGACTGTCACAGGCAACTGCATAATCGTCAAACCTTCGGAACGCGATCCCGGCGCTGCTATGATGATCGCTGAGCTCTGCAGAGAAGCCGGCTTTCCACCAGGCGTCGTCAACGTCGTCCACGGGTCAAAGGATACAGTCAACTTCCTTCTTGACGAGCCTGAGATTCAAGCTATTTCCTTCGTGGGATCCAACAAGGCTGGAGAGTATATCTACCAACGAGGATCAGCAAACGGAAAGCGCGTGCAAGCAAACCTCGGAGCAAAGAATCATGCTCTTCTGAGCCCCGACGCTAACAAGGATCATGCCCTTGATTCAATTGCTGGAGCTGCTTTCGGTGCCGCTGGACAGCGATGTATGGCTTTGAGTGTTTTGGTTACTCTTGGCGACGCGAAGCAATGGTTGCCAGATCTTGTCGCGAAAGCGAAGAACCATATCGCAGGCAGTGGCTTTGACTCAAAGTCGGATTTTGGACCTTTGATCACTCCCCAGAGTCGCGATCGCTGCAATGCCCTGATCACAAGTGCTGAGAAGGAGGGTGCCAAGATTCTACTGGACGGTCGAGGATATAAGCCTGAGGGCTTCCCCGACGGCAACTGGGTAAGCCATACATGATCCATAGACCAGTGATTCCTAACATGATACAGGTCGGTCCTACAGTCATCTCCGGCGTCCGCCCCGACATGGAATGCTACAAGGAAGAAATCTTCGGCCCCGTCCTCCTCTGCATGGAAGAAGAAACCCTCAAGGACGGCATCGATCTCATCAACTCCAACGCCTGGGGTAACGGAGCCGTCATCTTCACAAACTCAGGAGCCAAGGCATCTCTCTTCCAACAAGAAATCGACGCTGGACAAGTTGGTATCAACGTGCCGATCCCTGTTCCTCTGCCTATGTTTTCATTCACAGGAAACAAGCGCAGTGTGGCTGGAACTGGTCTTGCTAACTTTTATGGAAAAGATGGATTGAGGTTTTATACACAGTGGAAGACTGTTACTTCGCTTTGGAGGGCGGATGAGGCGAGCACGGGAGAGAAGTTGACGAGCATGCCTACAAACTCTTAGATCTCCGTTGGTGGTTGTTCTGGGCAAATTGTGATTAGTTAGAATTTAATCCAATGTTTCCCAAGAAATGCATTGGTTATCTATAATGCACAAAATTGAGACCAGCAATGAATACAAGGGAGTTTGAACAGCTGAAAATACCCTGGTCCGTGGCTGCACACTCATAGCAAAGCATTGGCTTATAGCATCCGTGACTGCGGGTATTAATCAAGGCCATTCTGTCAGCAAGCACAATCTTCTCAATGTATTTCCTCTCCTTCCTTTCACACCAATCAGGCTATTGGACCTAACTGATCGGATATTCTACCTCGCTTCTCTCGCACCAACATTATGGTTTGAAGAACACACCTGAGAGAGCCGGTGAAGAATCCGTGTGCCGAAGCAGCCAACGGTAGCTTTGAACTGGTTAAATAAGAGCAAGGTAGATTGAATGCAGAGAACATGATGTGCTAAAATGATTGCAGTTATTCATAGACCACTGCTACATACATGCTAATCCACACACTACCCTTATGCTCTCGGGGTGACTGTCCAACTCTGAGCCTCGAATACTAAATCTCCACTCTTGCGCAAAGCCTCCAGATCGAGGAAAACCCTCAAACCAACTTGGCCTGACTCTAAGCCGTGTACCCGGAAAAGGACATAGACCTTCCGGCGTTGTGTATCAGTATTCAAGCTTTTGCCAAATGACTGCATCTGCGAGCTTGTTAGTGGGAACACATGGATACAAGGAACTGGAAATATTACCCGTGCGTACTGATGTTTACTCATGTAGAACGGCGTGTCGAGACGTGCCGATGTTGTGGTCTTGACTTCGATATAGTACTCCGGTCGCTCCTTTCTCCAGCTCTCCTCAAGATAGCCTTTTTCAATCAAGTAACTGGTAAATGTTCCTGTCACATCATCAAAGAAGAGGTCCCCTTGCTCTGTCCCGTACCAGCTACCAAGGGAGGTGTAGTCAGGGTGTATGCTGGCATGGTGTCTGACAGTACTTTGCCAGTTATCTCGAGACCATCCAGGCAGTGCATGGGGTAGAGTTGAAAGCAACTCAAACACCTAATTCTTTTTTAGTAACAAATGATTATTACATGAGAGGAGCGTACTTACGTATAACTCACCAGCGGCACCGACCATCCGCTGCCATTCTGTCTGGTCTCCGACATAGAATCTAAACAGCCCAGATCGAGCTGTACTCTCCGCAAGGCTTTGTGAGATTGCAGTCATATCAAAGACTGAATTCTTGTGAGGAAAGGTCGAGATGCGTGCAATATTAACAGTTTGAACAAGCAAAGCCTGGTATGGAGTAGTGGCGTCGCGGATTACCTGAGCTGCGCTTACAGCGGGGACAGGGGATCTGATAACTGAATGCGGTGATGGGGAAGGCGAGGGAGCTGCGTTGTCTCGTCGCCTCTCAGGTGTACGTGGTGGTTCCGGTGTATACTCTGGCAATGCACCCGCCTCGGATATCCCGTAATACTGGAGGATACGTCCAATGTTGGAGAGCTTAGCTCGAAGGACACTGGCGACAATCATAACCGCCTCAGTGTTGACATCACGCACTGTACACTCTAGGAGCTGAGCGGTGAGCATTCGCGGAAACTCAGTGACCATGCAGAAATCGGCGTCTTGGTCGTCTTGTGGAATGTAGTACTTCCATTTGGAGAATAGAGCCAGATGGAAGTGCATCCCACTCCTCGGCAGCGGTGCTGTACTAGAACTGAATCCATGATACCAAGTTATACTGGTCTTGATGTCTGGATGGCGGAACACTTGTACCTTGCGTATCGTGTCCTGCAGGTTGTAACTCCGTACCGTAGGTTGGCCATTTCTGAAGTGAGCAGCAATCCTGTTTGTTTCATTAGCTTGTACAGGGGCTGAAAGAGTAAGTAGTTTGACGAACATGGCAAGTGCATCGGCTTTATCAGCGATATCCCGCGTGAGAACCTTATCCTCCACTCCTTGCGATTCGTCAACAGAAGTCTTCTCTGTTACTGTCACTGACTTGGAGAGGTAGCGATCAGTCAGGCCCAGCCACTCGATAACAGGCTTAAGATGATGCACTTCCTCGACAGAAAAGTCGAGAATGTTAGCCTTGCCCTTCATTACAGCCGCGTATATAGGTCGGTCATTTATGTAGAAACTTCCCAAAGCGGACGCGGGTTGGACTTCGCCAGATAGTCCCTTTACAGGGAAGACTCGGCATGCCCTTATCTTGTCCGCATAGACACTTGATGGTCCTCGGTTGGTAGTCAAGCTATCGAGCAGGGACCAAATGAGCTTCTTGATTTCTGGAATAGGTTGGGTAGTGTTCCCGATGTTCAGAATATGCTGATAGACAAGCGAAGCACTTATTTTGGGAACATCGAGAAAAGATACGAACAGAGTTGAAAGGTCTGTGTATAGTGGTTCCAGGCTGATTTCATCTTGACTGGCACCTTCGCTAGACCATATACACTCTGAGAGTTTGTACCACTTCCTAGTCGCTTGATGAGGGACATAAATGAGAGGGGAGTCTCGAAAGGCTTGCCTAAAAATGCGTCAGGTATTGCTTTGGTGATAGAAACGGGTAACATCTACTAGTACTTACTCAATGATAAGTGTGTTAATCTCATTGAGGTTGTCCGTCTGCGTCTGGAGAATCTTATAAAGCTCCCTCGCTACCATCGAGTAGTCCTTATTTTGATCCAGCGACCGAGATAGGGAACTAAGCTCACTGACAACGTCATGTTGGGTTATGTCTCGAATGGCAAGTGTGTTGCTAAAGAAGTGCTCCAGCTTCTCGCGATCTCCAGTGTCCATTTGTTCGAGTACAGAGGACCAGAATGACCGCAGAGGGTTGTAGACTTGAATACCCTGAGGTGCATTCCATAGGCATGCGGGCTGGTTAACCCAGCGAGCAGGTTTCTTTGCATCCGAGGATGCGAGCGGTGTGCAGAGGATGCATTTGTTGTCGGTAATGGATTTTCTGTCCTAGTTAGTCTGCGTCCTAGCCGAGAATGTGAGATTTAACTCGCCTGATCTGTGTTTGTATTGCGAAAGCAGCACTCAAGGATCCATTAGGAACCTGAGATTCAAGCTTAAGATACAAACCAGTCACAGCCTTCGAAACATCGCTTGTAATCTCCTTGGTGGTCTTGGAGATAGAGCTGAGTATCGCCAGAGTGAATTTGGTGTCGTCTTTAGTCCCGATGCCACAATGCTCTGCCAAGTCGAGCCATGCCGGAATATCATCGTCTTTCACAGGCTCATCAAGCTTAAGAAACGGCATGCTATCCACTGATGCAAAGCTTTTCTCACAGCTGTCTAGCAGTTTTGGCAGCGGAAGTATAGTCTCCTCAAAAGGATGTCTTACGCCATCCGTGCAGAGAAACTCCATCCTTCGCATAAGAGCAGTACCCTTCTTATCATCAATCCACTGCTTCTTAACTTCTGGCTTTTGAAAGTTTAGCATGAGTCTATGAAGTGTGAGTCCTGGGTAGGCTTTGACGAGGAATTTATACTCTGGTGAGTAAGTCTTGTCAGCTTCTGCTGGCGGATCTCGAACAGAGAACAATTGGATCTTTTCTTCACAGTAGATAATGTGATATAGCCATTGAGTCCATGATTTCTCATTGCCAGCTGATGGGGTCGGCGGATCTTCAAGATAGGCTGGATGTAGAAGGGACACATCTGGTGGCTCGAGCCCCTCTGGGAATGGAGGATTGAGGACTTTCCCAGGGGCCACTGGTCCTTCGCCAGGAAGATAGACGTACTCATGTTTTGGACGCTTGATGCGTAGTTTGTGGTCAAAAACAACCATGACTTCTTGTTCCTCTTTATTGATGAAGTCTTTTGGCTCGATCCGATAAAGAAACACAAGATGATTTCTTGACTTAGCCGGGTCGAGCTTCGCCGCTTGGGCAGGATCTTTATAAATGTTTATGATCTTTTCTCGGACTTGCTTAACAGCAAGAGTCTTCGGTCCAAAGACTTCATAAAGCTTCCGACAATCCGCATTCGCTGTGGCGGCGGGCAGAAGCATTGGGAAATCCAGATCTCCGGGGATGGAGATGCCTTCGATCATGTTGTCGTAAAATTCTTCGTTCTTTCCGCCTTTAGTGGCACTCTTCAAGTCTCCTGAAGCAAGCGGAATGAGATCCAAGCAGCGAATGGCCTGCTTCCCGTTGGATTGCATGTCATTCCACATCTTGAGGACAAGACGCGCCAGTCTAGCATGCCAATCTTCATCTCGATTCTCAAAGGTTCTCGTCCTCCAATCATCAGTCTTGGTGAAAGCTCCTAGCCTTCTCACTACTTCCACGTTCGACATATAGGTTAATCCATACTGACTGAGAATATCAAGATCCAGCGATTCGTATCCCGAAGACAGGTACAACTCTTGTTCCAGATCAGGCAAAAGCGGCGCGCCATTTTGGTCCAATTCATCCGCAGAAAGGCGCTTGAGATCAGCTATCTTGGAGAGACTGCCAAACTTCTGGCTTCTTGGGCGTAAAAGTGGTATTTCGGAGAGTTTGTACTGCAAAGTGTTGTCCAACAGAATCCAGAATGGGTCTGTACTCTTTCGACCGACGTGGGGAAGGAAACGCATCCATTTGTGTTCTGTGCCAGGCCTTTTACAGAGGCCTTGGACTGTCTTTACGACTGCATCCTCAACTGCCTGTTTGATACGAAGGTTCCTGTCTGAAAATGTAATAAGCTGTTGCCTCGTGGAATCGGTGACAAAGTCAGAGTGGATAAGAAACTAGACATACTGATTAGCTGGGTATCGAAGCCGTACGGGCGAATATACTGACGCTCAATCCGGTTTCAGAAACCGGCATGAAGGCAAATAGTTTTTGATTCTCAATAATTGGCTCGCCTTTCTCATCAACGGGGAACGCTAGTACAACTTCTGCGCTGGTAGTATCTGCTGACGATTCCGAGGCAGGTCTCCGGTTCGGGTTGGCAGGCAACCCTGTTGCTGTTGATCTGTAGACGAGATAGCGATTCCATATCTTGAGCTTCGCTGGTCCGAGCTCCTTCGTCGTTGAAATTCGACTTTGAGGGCCGAATAAGTCTCTATCCAGGAGTACATCTTTCGAACGCTGAACTTTGTTGTCCTCACCAAGTACCGTGATTTTCAGCGACCGTAGGTTCTTCATGAAGAGTAACACACTATCAGGCGTGTCCCAGAGCTGGTTGATAAAGCTATTCCGCAGATTTTCTCTGTTCTGCTCCTTCAGAAACAAGATGATTCTGGTCCGGTTTCCAAAGAGACCGCCATATGCTTCACGGTCCTTCACATGGTCGGGAAGAAAAGGTGGCTCGGTCCAGTGAGGTCTAACCATTCCGATGCCAGGATCCCCGTCCTCATGTTGAAGATAAAATGAGTATGGGCCAGATTCTATTTGAACCTTGGAAGCGATAGTGAATACAGACTTGAAGCCCACCTTTGGCTGTCCGACGTAGCCAGACGCGCCGGCCTTGGTAGACTTGTCAAAGTCGCAAAGAGCTTTGACGCTGCCTTCTGTAAACCCGTCCTCGTTGCTGCCGATAATTACCATATCTGGAGTCACGATGAACTGAACACCTGGATTCGCGCATGCGGCCTTTGCGCGGGTATATTGATTGTCGTCTGCATTCTGGAGCAGCTCAAAAGCGACGTTGATGTTCCCCGCAGCTAGACTCTCTACGAGCCTACCGACAGGTTAGATGCGGTCAAGATCTGAAGTCGACGACTTACTCTGTAGCAGCGGCATGAGATTTAGAATTGCTCTTCAGAGCTTCCTCTACTACAAGTCGTATATCGGCCGGCATCGCATCCAACTTTGCCGCCTCGATGTAGCCATGGCCGACGGCGATCTTCTCTATAAGCTGTTGCGCTTCGTCACGGGCTTGAGACCCAAAAATGGCGCTCATGGTGATTCCATGCGTTTTGCGAGTTATACTCAAGATAAAATGGTGGAAGAAAGTCAAGGCTGTGGAGTGCGGGAACTAATACTTAGTTAGGTGGTTTCAAAGCTCGGCGCATGCTCATCCCAATCAGACCATCTCCCGTCTGCCTTGAGAGCCCTCAGGTAACCTCTCTGGTGAACTGACAGCCGCTGTGATTGCCTATCGAGGCGCAGTGGTGTATTACTCCAGATGGGTTAGTGTAAGGCAGGGATGTTTTCAGCTCTCGCTCAATTCCCAGGGTCTGTAACAGCCACTTTCTGCAGGAGTCTGGTCTAGCCTCCCGCCGACGAGTTTACACTGGCTGAAATTGAGGATCGGCATTATCTGGTGTCCCGTTGAGCGCGTAGCTAGCTCATTTCATTGGCGCCGATTCCGAGAGCAATTCATCGTTATCGACTAGCTTTGGGCCCTGTAACCGTACCTGTGACCGTTGAATTTCATGGGATTAAAGATTCTCCACTTCCCGATGCCGCTTCCAAGCAGCAAAACAAGGGCCCCTAATGGGGCTAACTTGTTCCAATAGCGTCAGTTTAATCCCGTGCTGCAGCAGTGCAGGCGTAAAGTCTACGAACTATACCAGCGACATACGGTCTGGCACTTCAGAAAGATTAAGAATGGATTTATGCCGGTGCTAGATGTGTCGTATATTACATAGAAAATTGGAGAGACTTCGAATTCGTATGTAGTTTAAAACTCAAGACACTATCGAAAGAAGCATAGATATCATTCCTATCAAATATATAAATATCAAATGATAGAGGTTAACCCTCAACTTCAACCGAGCTTGACTCCACAAACGCAAGTGTCAAGATGCAGGTTTTCTTCCCCAAAGAAAATGAACAGGGAGATAAAGGTGAATCGAAGGATCCTTGATCTCATTCTTGACCTTTGCCATGAAAACCTGTATTTCCTCCTGCGACCATCCAAGCACGGCCGAAAATATCTGTGGTGTGTATGACTCAATGGCTTTAGCCTCTTGGATAGACTGATATTTGCCAATTTCCTTGAGCTTCGGGTCTTTAGGCCATGACCCAAGTGGCATCTGTTGGAATGTTAGCTATTGTCAAAATGGTAGTTGAGCCTCGTTTGTACCTTGCGTATCTCTTCCCGTACGTTCTCAAAGCCAGCAGCTATCAGTTTATCCTTCCACAGGGGAGCACAATCAATTGGTTTGCCAAACTTGGCAGATCCCTCACACAGAGTCTTCAACCATAGCTGGGCATTGACGGCCTTCTCGTCCGTACCATCATCTGATAGAAACGGTGCCGCTACTGCTTGCATTTCGATATAGCCGCCAGGAGCTAGGTGTTGTAAAGCCTGCTGAAAGAACCGGTTATCATCGCTAATGCAGCCTTCCAGCTCCCGTGCGTGGATGAAGTCAAAAGCTGTGTGATAAAGCCACTCAGCCTCGAAATCGTCTACTTCAAATCGACAATTTGGCGGCGTCCTACAATTTGGTAAGTTAGCTTCAAAATATAGACACGAGATAGTTGCCATACCACTGTGGTTGGATAGGGCTAAGGTCAGTCCCGAGGACATCAGCTGAGGGAAAGTCACTGAAAAGCAAAGTTAGCAAAACATGCCAAAGAGTTTCTGCCACGTAATAATTGACTCACTCTGCGAAGTCCATCGCCCATATACCAGTGCCAGTTCCCAGATCTAGAACACGCTGAGGATGGTCACCAATAGGCGCCAAGAATAAAGCACCGTCTAGCATCAGAGAGTATATGTGATGCACCAAGTCCATCCGCGTTTGCTCTTCTTCATCGTTGGGCTGGGAGAAGTAATATCAGCCTTTATTTCTCAATGATACTTATTTGTCAAAGTTCTGCGTACCACGAAGTAGGCACCTTCACGAAAAGCATGATAACGGCGGCCGTTCTTGTCATCTATTAGTAAATGGGATGGTTGGGCCATCAGGTGAACACTACCATGTATCTATAATTGAGAATGCTGGAGTTGATTGACGACGTCTGACTGGCTGATCCCTCCCTTTGCGACATTATGTTAGTCGGAGCGAGAGCTATTGGTGTTGTGATAACTCACGACAGATTGTATGTGGAATCATTATCTTGAGTTTCCTCTTCCTAGACATAGTTAGCGCGATGCTCAACAGAAGTAGTCCATAGGAACACACGTCAACTTCCAAAGGGTCTTCTCTTGGCGGAGACTGGGTTTCAGCTACAGGGCCCTGGTTCGGGCTTGGACTCTGTTCATCTGCCATGGTCACGATAAAGTTGAGTAAAAATGTAACATTTGCGGGGTTTTTGCAACCGGCCTTTCGGTCTACATTTATGGCCCGCTCCGTTCATCACATATCACATTGCATGTCACCATCCCTGCAAGCAGCAGCCAACCGAGAGAAACCCAGCCCGCGCTACCGGGTTACTGGGGAGATGGCGGTCAGCATGTGGATCTTCTTGGAGCTGGATATCCAGCCATTGGAACAGTAACTTGAAACTGACATCAAATTTGTTTCATTTTACCTGGAATGCTGTGACCTCATTTGAATCATCCCTACCGTCATGTCTCGTCTTCCTGTCAGAAGGATCCTTCTTACCGGTGCAACAGGCTATGTCGGTGGTACAGTTCTCGACCACCTCGTAAAAGCCCAAGATGAGGTTCTAAAAGCCCTCACCATCGACCTCCTCATCCGAAGCGATGACGCTGCCGCGAAACTTCGCTCCGCTTACGGCGACCGAGTGAATCCCATTCAATGGGCTGGTCTCCATGACGTCGACTACATCAGAGATATCGCATCCAATTACGAGCTCATCATCAACACTGGCTCGGGTTTTATTCCAGACGGAGCCGAAGCTTTTGTGCGGGGCCTCGCTCGTCGAGTTGAACCAGGTGTTCCCCCGCCTTGGCTACTGCATATTTCAGGTTGTAGCAATTTAGCTGATCGGCCGCTCACTCAAAAGGCGTATCCAGATAGAGAATGGAATGATACGGACGGGAATTCTGTCTACGAGTTTTTGAAGTCTGAAGACGCGCGAGAACCTTATCCTCAGAGAACCACCGAGGTTCGTGTCTTGACTACAGCTGAAGAGACTGGTGTGCAAGCTGTCAGCCTCAATACACCAGTGATCTTTGGGGCTGGCAAAGGACTTTTCAACCAACAGGGTATCATTATACCAATTATCATGCGATACATTATCCAGCACGGACATGGATTCAAGCTGAACGAGACTGCGAACTGGGACTGGGTCCATGTTGAGGACCTTGCTGATGCCTTTGTGCTCCTCACTCGAACTATTCTGAAGCGGGAAGACCGTGGAGTAGGCTATGTTCCAACCGGGACGAACGGCATTCTATTTCCAGCTGTGGGGAGAGCTCTTCAGACCGAGATCATGCAAAGGTGTCTCGATGCCGCGTTCGATGAAGGAATCTTACCTCGTGAAGATACGCCTCCGTCAAAGGAGATTCGGGATGTTACTCTACAAGAGCTGGCGGATGAGATCACAGCTGGCCTTGTTGATATGGCAGAACGGGGATGGGCGGGTACAAAGTCGATGAAAGGTACTGAGTTGAAACGACTGGTTGGTTGGAATCCCAGTCGTTTGGAAGATGCCTGGAAACAGGATTTCAAGGATGAGCTTGAGGCATTAAAGACCGGGAAGAGGCCATGGACACTGGAAAGCTGCATTGGCAAGGCTGGTTAGGTCAACGAAGTACTGCTTTGATGTGCTTGAGATCAGCTACTGGATATAAGATGAGTTGGTCCGTATGATCCTACTCGTATTATTCTTACAGCCTAATACGTCACGCTCTAACGCATAAATCTCTTCGCATACTAGTGAAATGACCTTTCCTTCTTGGAAGATATTGCAACTGTTTCCGGCACCCAGACGTGTTGCCCAGCTACTAAAGGCCAAGATTAGCCATAGAACCACAAGGAGCATTCGCGGATACAGAAAGCAGGCATGTTAGGGTAACTATAGTATAAGCCCTGTGACCTCTAGCCAGCCACAATCGTGGCAAGTTCAGATTGGAGGCTTGCGATGTACAAGAGCGCATGTTTCACTGTAGGCATTATATTTGCGACAGGTACTTTATCTGCTGGCCCTGCGATCAGCAAAACGAGTCCCCTGAATGGGATTGACTTACTCTAATAGTTTCACTCTAGCCCCGTGCTATGGCAGCAGCTACAGGTCCAGACTACTCCAATATTCCGCATCCGTGATAGTGCTTCACTTTGCATTTTATGGCTTTGCCTGGCCAATCAATAATAAATACAGCGGTCTTAGGTTCTCCAGTTACCTGTAATAACACGTGGTATTATCGACCTTCTTAGCAAGTTCTCTTCCCTTTCCTAAATAAATGAGAGGCACTGTTCCAATGATAGTTCATCTCGCATTGCCCTTACGCACTCCGAATATCTCTTAATTAATGCTTTTAAAATAATGGCGTCGATAGACTCCGGCGTAAGACGACTCGCCAAAGAAATCGCGGATTGTCAGGCCTCCGGTGTTGATTTGTGTTCCTCCGACCCAAATGACTTAGCTCGTCTCAATGCTCCTCTGCCAATTCCGGCAGATACACCCTACTTCGGAGGCACTTACACCATCAATATATTGGTCCCGAAAAATTATCCTTTTGCGAAGCCATCAATGAAGTTCAGTCAAATGATATATCATCCGAATGTCTTTCGTAAAACGGTACGATATGGTATAACGCAGCGTGTATAATGCAGAACTGATGATGCTAGGTTGAGATTGCACCAGGCGCTCTCGGCTCATGGGACCCAACTCATTCTATCAAGATAACCTTGGACACAGTTGTCCAGCTACTTCAGCATCCTAACCCAAATTTTCCTGTCAACGAAGAAGCAAATACGCTTTTTTTGAGCAACAATCCTGCCTTCAGAGAAAGGGCTCAGGACTGGGCCGTGAAGTATGCAGGTGCCCCAGCTGCGGAAATAGATAGGTTTTTTTCTTATATGCCCCAACATTCCCTTATGGGTAACAGAACTACTAACGGTCAGTAACTCAGTTAACACAACTGTAAAAGCTTTCTCAGTTTTATATTGCAGATACGTCGATACAAACTCTTAATAGAGCATTCTGTGCCCAGCTGCCTAGGCTGCTTACCGCACTGCAGACATCAAAGGTCTTAAATATCGATCGACATCGAGTTGCTGTTTACTTATTAGCTTTAAAGTATATTCTACTTACAGGTGGGTCAATCAAGAAGCTGACGATTAATTGATTAAGCCTGGTGGCTTCCTTCTCGTATTGGTGCATGAGGCAAGGCTCACCAGATGGTCGGTGCGGAAAGTAGGCAAATTCTGTTAACTGCCGTGAACTTTAAATCGGACAAACACGAGGCGGTCTACGGACAGAGGATAGGAGCTTTGTTCAGCTATTTCTCTTATATAAACTCCAGAAGTGGTCCTCATCGAAGGATTCTTTTCATCATTCATCATAATCCTTCTACATCAGTCGGCATCATGAAATTCACCTCTTCTCTCTTCCTCATTGCCCACATGGCTACTGGAGCTCTTGCTCTTAGCGGAGATGGCGCTGCGTGTCAATTGAACATCGACTGTCTCAGCGGATACTGCATGCCTCGTCAAGGCTCAGACAAATACGTATGCTGGGGTCAGCGTCGCAAGGGAGGTCGGTATCATCTTGACATCTTCTGTCGACTTCACTGTAGGAAGTTACTAACACTTCACTTTTGCTAGACTGGTGCAACGTCAACTTTACCGGAACAGTGTGCAACAAAGGACTGACATGTAAATCTTACCAGGGTAAGTTGCGTTTATTGGCTATAGCCGTCCTGCCATACAAGTAGATGCTAATTCTATTCTAGGAAGCTGGTTCCTTGGCAAGTGCACTTGAAGGCAGCTAGAAGGTCCTATATAAATAGACTGGTAGTAATACTATATACGCTTATCCCTCTTAAGATTCTTTCGCCTCTGCGGGGTTGCATTTGGTGGCGCAATGACATTTGCAGTGTCACGCAGGTGATGTGCCTCCAGGTCTACAAGTCTCGCCTGATGATGATTGCATTGGAACTTTATTTGGCGTACCTCATCTCCATTGGCAAACATACAAATAAACAAACAAATATTGTAACTGGGTGATGCCTAATTGTGTCACGCCAACACGCGACCCCGGCAACGCGATTTGAGTCTCGAAAACAGAGCCGAAACTCTCTTTCGTGTCAGTATGGTCAATCATCGTTGCAATACTCTCACTCTGTACGAACTGCGGCCGTCGCGTACGTGACGATGGTGTCGCAGAACCTGTACCTCTCTTACAAGAGGGACACAAAATACTTGTTGTATTGGATGATCAACGTGTCCAATCGCCTACTCAGATCCACTGATGGAGGAGCTCAGTCCGCCGACTCTGTCAATACGACAGGTCAGACGACAGTGAATGGCCTGATTTCCATGTCGACACTCATTTCCCAGCATAAGGAACCCGTACCCAATGTCATCTACTGGCTTTTCGGTTCCATCATTCAGGCGAGATCTCTCGTTAGCACTACGTTTCAGGAGCTTATGGGGCCTGATTCGGACGAGGAACTCAAGCGAAGTAACGAAAGTCACCGACATTTCATAAACACTCTTCGCAGCGCCTTCAAGATTCTCGGCGGCGAAGAATGGGAAAAGACGAGCGCGACGACCAGCGACGATACCGAGGACGTTGAACAGATCCTGTTCGCCAACAAATTCCAAGAATTGAGCGTCGACAAGGGAGAGTCGAGCGATGAAGAGGATGATGTTGCTCAACCACAATCACCAGTCGCTGCACGAAAGGTCGCGCGAAAGCCAAAGGGCAAGGGCAAGAAGGCTAGGAAGTACAAAAAGCCGAAAAAGGGCAAGAAACAAGACACGAAAGATCCCGCGACCTATGAAATACCAATCGAGAGCATTCGCATCATCGAGCACAGTGGTGAGGTCGGTCTTGTCACAGACTATCTACTCGCTGTCTATTCGACTGTCAAAGAATGGGCCGACCTGCGCGCTTATACCCAGCGTCTCTGGAAAGAGGTTGCATACGAAGGCCTCAACAGCGCTGTCGCAGGAGCTGTAAGCAACTTGACGATCTCCATGGTCAAACGCACCAACGCAGCTATCTTTGTTGACTTTCCGGGCCACGACACCTACGAAACCATCATGAACACCATCACTCGAGGAAACATGGATAAAGCACAGGGAAATTTTAGACTTGCTCTTTTCGCGCTGGGCCCAGATGGTGAAGAGCACAATCACAAGGAGACAGCCGTCGATATCAAGGAGCAGTTCCTCATCCACGCGTATCAGGATCTGAGGGATTTTGTTATTGACTTTCAGGCCAATCGCACTGGCAAGCCCACAAAGGCCATGCAGGCAAAACTCGTGAAATGGGATCCAAACTTCAACTTGGAGCGGGCTACGAATGAGGAGCGAGTCAACTGGCGGCGCTGCTACACCATAAAATGGCTCTACGATCTTGTCAACGTGTTCTCATCTGTCGTCGTTCAGAGAAACACGGTCAGAGGAGAGAAGCATGTCTACGAAGACGTGGACTGGTCTGCCAACGGTCCCTGGAGCGTCCACCGACTCCTCTTCGGCCTAAATGAATTCGCAGGCGATATCACGAACATGGCTATGAAGAAGCCTGGCACCGATATCACCAAGATGATTTATCCGCATCACGTTTTCCAGATGCAGTGCATCGTCGACTCATTCACTGTTTCTCGAGGTTGGTCATTGAGTGCTCTGCACGGCCATATGCTTCAAGCGCCAGCGAAGAAAGGCCGTGCCAGACGAGACGTTGACCTCTTTCTCGATCGACAGAACAAGCGCGTGTTTGCCGGTTACTGTCAGACTGTTGATCTACTCAAGCAGATTCTGGAGAAAGATGGCAAGATGGAGCAGCATAAAGACTTTTTCGAGATCATCAAGATAGCTCAGCTTGATTTCGTCGACTTTCTTGGGGAGCACAAGTACACGACTGGCTTGGATACCATACCACCCTCACGCTTTGCAGACCACAATTCGAACGGCCTGCATGAGTACTCGCCGTTCCTTTGCGGAGTTGGTCTTGAGGAAGGTCTTGAGATCGCTTACAGACTTGGCATGTTTCTTTGGGAGCGCCTACCTGAGCCAACGCTGATGATCCATCTCCACAACGCTGTTGTGCAGAAGGGTTACCTCTCTCGACCTATTGGACTCTTCGCTACACTAGAAGATCTCTTCAAGCATACCTTCTTCGCACAGGGTCGCAAGCCGCAATCGGATTTCGTGGATGCTCTGCTTGCGTCTGTAGGACAGCCGGGATCAAGACAAGCGCAAGCGCGGATGCAGGCGATTCGGTACAGAAGAAGATGTGCCGACAACATTCATCAGCTTTGTGACTTGGAAATCAACCATATCTTCAAGAGAAACTCCATGCTCACCACTTGTCATCGGGCGGGTTGGAACCTCGAGGCCATTCCTGATGAGGAGCTTCAATTTGGCAGCATGTTGTTCTTTGAACGACTCAGTCGAGCAAAGCACGTGAGCGAAGACGAGCTTGAGGACACTGTTCTTGTTCAGAAGGCGAGAGCAGTTGGAATGACCGATAAGGAGATTATCGACGCAACAAGCAAACTCTCTTCAATTGCGAACAATACGCTCGAGGTACCAGACGAGCTCGTGAACAAGTATGCAGCAGAAGGCTATCAGTTACCTCCAAAAGCTGGATCAGAAGTCCTTGACGGCCGTGATGTTCTCGACCTGGCTAAATTTGACATTCTCTCCGACGTAGCAGGAATCGCGCCAATTTCAAGCCTTAATTATCTCGGCGTCACCTGCTGGCTCCTCATCACTTTTGGGCGTATAGAGGAACGTCTGAAAGAAGCTGGAAACCCTGTGTATTTTGAGGCTTACCAGGGGTCAGGACCTTGGAAGCTGGAGAAGAGAGTTGCTTTCGCGTTGCTTGCCCTGAAGGGGGATGATGAGGAGTGTTTGAGGATTGTTGCTGATACTTTGAATGAAGCTCGTTCTGGATTCATGGATTTCATCTACTGGGAGGATTTGGAGACGGAGCCTCACTCGAGAGAATCTCATCATGTGGATCCTAGTGTTGAAGGTGAGTGCACTGTAATGTAAGGGCTTTCGGTCTGTGAAGGTCAAAGAGTGATAATTTGGTCTCGCAAGCTAGACTAGAGGTTCTTTTAGAAGGAAAAGTAAAAGGCAAATTCCTAGCCCAAAGAATAACACCCGCTGATCAACGCTGTTGACTGTCCCATCAGGCTTCTGTTTGGATGCCCTTTAAAACCGTTTCTACAGCCGCGGTCCGCGGGACCTTCCAGTCAAGGCGTCTGACTTGCAAATGTAATCAAGCCGAGATCGCGATATCAGCACAAGTCAAGTAAACCTGTGGAGTCTGGAACGCGTTCCACTTGAACGACAAAAGGGTATGGTTCGAGACATAGTCTGGGATCTTGATCTTGCCCGACACAGTGTAACCACCAGCAATGGAAGTGTAGCACGAGTTAATCGGTGCATTATCAACACCACGACATCCCTTACCATCCGAGTTTCCATCGAAAGACTTGCAAGTGAACCAATCGTTACGGTGACATGGCTGATCAGCAGAACAGTCAGGACTGTACCCGCACTCCTGGCCATCAACATCAGTGCAGGGAAGAAGACCTTCTTCGAAGCAATCCTCAGCAGCTTGCTTCTCAGCTTCAGTAGGGATATAGTCTGGATCAAGAAACTTGTCGATGATGTCTTGGTCTTGACAGATACGGTAGGCGTACATGCCTCCATGGTCGCCGTTGTTGTCAACGCACCACTGGACATCGACGACTTGACCTGGCTTGTAGATGGCGATGGGTTCTTTGCCCCAGTTTGCACCGGGCTGGTTGTAGTCGATGCTGACTCTGGCGTTGTAGCCGCAGGGACCAGATCGGCCGACTTTGGCGGCGTCGAGATCTGGCCAGGCTGTGACGGGCTCGAGGATGGTGCACTCGGGGCACGTATCTGGGCCGGCCTATCGCCTGTTAGTGGATGATATAGAAGGAATGGGGCTATTTACTTCAGCGTTGAGACCGGTTCGGCTCATGGGTTTACTGAGGTAGCCATGTCCGTACACAAGAGTGCACATGGAGGCAAGTTGAAGAACTTTAAAGGCGAACATGTTCATGGCTTGTAGATCTTGTAATCTTTGATGCAGCGGCTTGTCTGAGGATGTCGAAACCGTTGGCTATCTGGAGACTCCCAGTCCTTCTTATACACGTTTGCCCCTGTTCTCTCACAAACCCTTCGTCACTTATGAGGAAGATCTTTGCCATTTTCTCTCGTTCCGAACTTTTCGCCTGATCATAAGATTCATTTACCGATTCTGAAGCTATCGTGATCATTGCCATCACCCTCGGCCATTAAACGGAGCATTCACATCTTACAGGACGGTTGTTCCACCTATGATAGTCCTCTTAGCCCTGTCAACTGATGTCAAGCGAAGCCCTCTAGCTTCTAATTAAAAATGCATCACTCAATCTTCGGCGCTTCTTTACTGTCCTGGACTAGGGAGAACATATATCGTGACAAGTCTAACACCAAGTATTTCTATTAACTAAGCCAGATGTTCATTAGAGAGAGCAAAAAGGGTAGTATCGATCGGCTACGGCCCGAATATATGCATAATAAGGACAAATGCCAAGACCTACTCGCATAAACTCATCGGCTCTGACCGTTTTGGGGTCGTCGGACCTGAACATCAAGCGGAGACTCCGCCTAGACATGGGGATTTCGGAGACTTTCCGCTACCCCAGTATGATCTGCAGAACGCATGACGCGACGTCTGCGACTGTCAATGCAAAGACCAGGACACCCAGCGAGAGAAGTCAATGAAGCCGAGCCGTTGCATTAGCTGTGAATATTGCTGATAAGAAATGCAAGCTCCTACGGCTCGCCCTCGCGCAAACAGTCTCGTATGAGGTTGTAAGAGACAAATCTGCTAAACTTTAAGTGTCTATAGATTCAAGAGACACTAAAACATTTCAGAAGTTGCTTCTTAGTCTATGCACCACGGCTCCTACCGAATACCCCGCGTTCTGTGTCGATCACTATGGGGGCGGCGACATGTCGGTCACTCTTCGATATTCGGCCCTCAGTCGGTGGTCTAACCATATACGTTCATCTAAAGTTTTCTGATGCACCTAAATAGTAAGTATTGAAACAGCTAAGATACCATTCCCGTCGGATTATTTGTACTCGGACGCTGTCCAAGGACACGTACAGTAGCTAAGTAGCTATCCTCGGGGTAGCCACTTTCGTCAGATCATATGAAGAACCAATATAACGACATGTGAATTTTCCTCTCTCTTAAGTTTTCTCAAAAAATCACAGATATATCCTTCAAATATTTACTCCCGGGCCCTATACACCCTTGTGTTGTTTTGGACAAGTACAGTTCCTCAGTGCATTGCGTTCTTCCAATGCTTCACCAACTGTACCTGGACTGCAATGAGAGTCTTATAAGTTCGGCCACAGTTCGCATCCTGTCTTAGACATAGGCTGAAACTTTTACTCTTTTCGTCTGCTCAATACCCACAAGTCCATACTCTCATAAAACCTCGGTTGGCCTCCTCAGCCCCTCCTGTTGTCGGGCAGAAGAAGTATCATATTAAATGTATTGTATGGGAGGACTATAGGCATCCAAAAATTCCTCTCAGTCATCTTCTGATAGGTCTCGTTTGTCTTTGTTCATACTTCTCATAGATAACTCGCCAGATGTACCGAACTGGCGTATCTGTCACACGGTAATGTAGCAGAGCTACATGGTATTATCTTCCCATAAATTTCCTTATATTCCCTAATATATCAGTCGCTGAACAGGCACCGATGGTCCCGTCGTTCATATGGTCGTCGCGGTTCAAATAGACTTTGAGTAAGTATCTTACCTCCTCGAAAACACGGAAGGAGCGATGCGAAACCCACGTGTCGTCACCAAATCAGGTAATTGTCCCAAAGTGGTAAGTATTTCACGAGCCTCGAATTTCTATGCTCTTGAGATATCAAGCGGTGAGCCAATTATGTCAATATCAAGATACTAGGAGTCTTTGACGCTACCAAGTCTTGGTGTTGAGGCAGGGTTTAACTTGGCAGACTTATGACATCATTGACAAGGCTCAGACAATCGCCACTCTGCCCAGCCAAAAGACGAGCGACACGTACAAACGAAAAGTAGCTATTCCAAGGAACCCCTTGACATTCTGAAACGCTTCATAGAACCTTAAAAGATATATTTCAAACCTGATTTTCCAGCTGTCCATCGCGTATTAAAGCGCTCTCATTTGAACGAGCGTTTCACTATACCAGACTCTCTTCCCAAAATGCACCAATCAAGTTTGTACCCATTTTTATGCCTCTGGGGGCTTGCTGAGAGCATTGACCTCTCGTCAAAACGCGGCCTTGCATACCATGGAGATGACCACAAATCGGATAATGAGCTCCTCATCTCAAATAATTCTGAGATCGCTTGGTATTATACTTGGTCGCTTTGGCCAAACGGTCAAATCGGCAATTCCTTACCTTTCGTGCCATTAATTCACGGCCTCGACGAAGCATCAGATTCTGAGCTCGAGTCGCGACTAAATGGGCTTCCCGAATCATCTACGCATCTCCTCACCTTCAACGAGCCAGATGGCGAAACAGACACCGGCGGAAGCGCGATATCTGCCAAAAATGCAGCTCGCGCTTACATGGAGCACATCGTCCCCCTCAGAAAAGCAAAGCGCAAATGGTCAATCAGCCATCCCAGCGTTACCGGCTCACCACGCGGTCTTGAATGGCTACGCGACTTTAATAAATCCTGCTACGATATCGACGATGATGGGTGTCCGACAGATTTCGTCGCTGTGCATTGGTACGGCGACGCAGGCGGTCTTAAGAATTGGCTGGGAAGTTTGCGCGAATTTTACAACGAGACAGCGCCTGACGCACGGTTCTGGATTACTGAGATGGCGCTACCGAAAGAGGATGACGATGCGACGCTGGCTATGATGAATGAGAGTTTGCCGTATCTTGATGATACTGATGATGTTCAAGCCTATGCATGGTTTGGAGCATTTAGGAAAGATGATGCGAATGAGTGGACTGGGGACAGTGTGTCGCTGTTTGACGATGATGGGGGTTTGACGAAGCTGGGTGCGGAGTATTTGGGTGGTGAAGAGAAGGGATTTGAGGAGGGAATGTCGGGGGACTCGGCGGGAAGCTTACAATCGCCTTCGATGGGTATCATGCTGGCCATGGCCCTGATTTCGCTAGTTTATTTGTTGTAAAGTTAGACAATTATACGATAGACGATAGATAGTGATACCATTCATGAAATTGCATTGAGTACGATAAGAAGCTTTCTACCTGAAATTTACTCTTTCAATTCGGATGCGAATGTGGATCTGGCATCGCCCAAAACAGGAGAGATCGAAGCGTGGAGCAGCTCCGAGTGGTGGAGCCATAGATCCCGTCTCCACAATCTGGTCTGAATTTGAGGGAATATTCAATTCGAGGACTGCTTAGTTCTGTGCACTCAAAATTTCAAGTCACTATTCACAAATGTCTCTTTCGCACAAGATGGCCAAGTATGCCAAGGCAGAAGTTTTCGGTTAGATAGTAAGACATCTTCGCACGAGGCAAAGCTCACGGTGATGCTATATCAAATCCAGAGATTGTCAAGTTCATTCAACTCCTGTGAAAAACTCTCATTACCTGTTTTTAAGACTTACCATGATAATAGCTACCCTGCACGATCATCTACACGAACCAATCGATGTGAGACAAATGGAGACCTTTGAGCTCTTCAGTCCATCGAAGCTCGACCCAGCAAGATGGAATCCAATCATCCAACTCCTTTTTTTCATCCGATGGTCACAGAGCCACGTTTTCATGCCCTCTTGGAGTCACTAAGCCTTGGTTCCTGAACTTAGGCGGCCGTGCTCATCCAGACGATCTTGCTTTGCATGTCTGACAGTCCACGATGATCATCACAAGCTCACACGTAGCATCACGAAATGTAACATGAAATTCTGCACGTTCGACTCTAGGGTATCATTGCGAGAGACAATGACGTCAGACCTCTCACAAGTTCCCAGACCCTTGCAATAATATTTCCCCAACCTCGTTTAGCTCCCCGACTTTTCAGATTCATAATCTTTACAAATGCTCTGTACACTTCAATTGAACCCATTCAGCCTGTAAAGCATAGCCAGGTCGGTTATTCCATCACATAAATTACATCTCTCGAGCTTCAAACTAGCTTGTCAACTTGATTGGAGGGGTTGTGAAGCTGCCAACCATCGCATAACTACCGCATACCACCAGCCTTGTTTCGGTCAATCCCTCGGCGGGATACGGCTCTTGAACCTGTAGAAACCCCATGAACGTGCGAACAGCCTGAATTTCCCCCGCACGACGATCCCAATCCAGAAAGCTCGCACAACCATGTCAAGACAGAGTTCGTCAGATTACCCGACCCAGGCGCACCAATTACACTGGCGCGGAAAACCTGGGGAAGCTTCTTAGCTCCAAAACTACCCCAGGATCGCGGATCAATGGCAAGTTCCTGGATGACAATGACAGCCGCACCAGTCATTGAACTTGAAAGCTCATCAGACGATCACCGAAAGAGACCCTGAAATCCTTCAATTGGAGAGGGGTTTCTTTGGTGGAAGTTGGCCCGCGAGAAAACAGAGATCGTCGGTTTTTCTATAAAGCTTGGGAGTTTTCGCTCTTTTTTGCTGGGCCAGTCTCCACCTTGATCATCCGCAATCATGTTCTTCAAGGCTGTCGTTGCTGCTCTCATCCCACTGGCCCTTGCGACCAAAGGCAAGGGTCCCGACAAGGATGGCAAATACTGGATCAAGGGAGATGGCATCCAAGCCGCTTTCATTCCCTATGGCGCCTCCATCACCAATCTTCTGATCGACGACCAGTACGGTATCACCCGAGATATCGTCGCTGGCTTCGACAATGCTACTCACTATAGCATTGACGAGTCTCACCCCCATCTTGGAGGTATTCCCGGAAGATACGCCAACCGTATTCGCAACAGCACGTTCGAGATTGACGGCAAGAAGTATCACGTCACGCCCAACGACAACCCTACGCCCGAGTCACCCAAGGGCGCTGATACTCTCCACGGCGGACCCGATGGCTGGGACTGGCGCAACTTTACTGTTGTGTCCTACACCGACTCCAGCATCACCTTCTCCATCGTTGACCCTGATGGCAAGGAAGGTTTCCCTGGAGAGGTCGTCTCCTACGTCACCTACACCCTGACCGGCATGGACTGGGATTTCAAGATTATTGCTCTTGCAACCACCAAGAAGACCCCCATCATGCTTACCAGCCATACCTACTGGAACCTCGACGGCTTCTCCAACAACGAGACAAATACCATTTCCAACCATACTATGTATATGCCCTACGGTGGCCAGCGTGTTGCGACCGATAACATTCTTATCCCTACTGGCGATATCATTCCCAACAAGAAAGGATCTGTGAATGATTTCTGGAGCAAGCCCAAGATGATTGGTGACCAAGCCAACAACAAGGATTTGAAGAACAACTGCGGTTTCAACTGCACAGGATATGGTTAGTAACCATCCACACGATGTAACTTATAACACCGCTAACAAATCTCAGACACCTGCTACAGCGTCAACCGAGGCCAGCTCGGCGACTTTGACTGGCGAACTGAGGGCCCTGTGGCCACTATCGCTTCCGCCTGGTCTGGCATCCAGCTCGACATCTACACTGATCAGGACGCCTTCCAATTCTACAGCTGCACTCAGCAGAAGGGTACCATGCCTCTCAAGAAGACCCAGGGTCTTAAGGATAACAAGGACTTCCCCCGGATCATCCCCAAGTACGGATGCATGGTTGTTGAGGTTCAGGACTACATTGACGGTATCAACAACCCTGAGTGGCAGAGGCTTGAGAAGCAGCTCTATGAGCCTGGTGGCAACCCTTATGTTCTTCAGGCTAAGTACCGCTTCAGCCTCAAGGGCAAGGAGTAGCTTATAGATGTAGTGCCGGGTAGTTGAAGTAATTGATAATGTTTGAACGACTTGCTGTTTTTAGAATGAAGCGACAATGGAAGCTTGACTGTGATGTAATGTACTTAATATTTCTAAGGACATTGGTGTATACCCGTTCCTCAGTGGTGGGCTTGTAACTAATGGCCTGAACAAGCCTAATATTGCCTCCAGCGCCTCGTCAAAGAGGGTCATATTAGAAGAACACAAATACCCATATGCTCCATCGATTGTCTTGCACTCCAAGCTCTACTCGGATCTCGCCGTCGTTGCTTCCACGCGTTTTGCATCACACTATAAACCGTACCACAATTCGTAAACCCCGCCTCAGCATGATTCATGAGCTTTGTCAATAAAGCGTCAAAGTACTGCTCATTAGGAGGAAGTGCCATAGACCCGGCAACGCACAGAGGCCATGGTGTTGCTCGTAGCGATATGTGTGGAGGTAGGTTGTCCAATACGTCGACGACTCGTGACACTGCGCTGTGAGGATCTGGGGAAGTGATGTTGTGTTCTGAAGCAAGAGTGTAAAGCTGTACGAGTGTTGCGGTTGCGAAGAGGTGGGTTACCGAGCGATTTGTTGGTGTCAACTGCTAGGGTTGATTAGCAAATATTCACTTGTAGCCTTGTAAAATGATACAGACCGCTGATTCATCATCTAATGCCGCCTCTATTCCGTTATGTATGCGTTCTTCCAAGTCATCAATGGCGACTCGCAAAGCCTCCTTATCCAATGTTATAGCCTCTGAATCCAGGGTCATCATGTCGCCGATCGCGATCATGATACAGTTGGAGCAACCCATAACTCTCGACATATCAATCTTTCCAGCGTTTAACCAATCGTGATAAGATAGCCTCGGCGCAGTCCCCGTAGCCAAAGGCGCAAGTATATCGATCCAGACGAGGTTCGACAGAATAAACTTTTGTGCAGTATTCATGCCTCGCTGGAAGTCGAAATCTGGGCTTGAAGGATTCGAGGTGTCAAAGTCGAAGTCGGAGGATGTAATGTTCTGGATGACGGATACGAGGGCGTTGAAGTGGGCTTGCCAGTTGTTTGTGCCGCCTTGGAAGACCTTGAGCAAGTCAGATGACGGAGATTGAAATTATATGCTAGTCTTGGGGCATTACCTCAAAGGAGATCAAGAACATACCGCCAGCAAGGAACTTGAGCCATTCCTCGATGTTGTCGGCAGAAGCACCAACGTCTCGATGTCGCACGACATGTCGAAGTTCCTGAAGTGCTTTGGTATGGTATTGTAACAGTTCGTCTTCTTGATTTTCGGTATGGTATGGTGAGAAGGTATGTTGATGGAAGGCAGAGAGGGTCAGAGCTGCATTTCGAAGGGGTGCATCTGTACCGTGGTCAGAGTGAACAATTGTAGGACGGGGACTCTCTTACTTCGCTCTAGAAGGAAGAAGAGCCATCCTCTGCCTCCCTGATCCGGTGCATCGACGTAGAAAGCATACTGAATGGGAAAGATGTAGTCGAGGTAGTGAACAAGATATTGCGCCTCTCGGAAGACGGTGTTTGTAGTTGATGAACCGGCGTGTGTCGGACTGTCAGTTATTTCGTTTTGCGGTCGAGAAGTCACTTTGGCACGCGAGACTTGTGCTGCTTGAGCTGTCGACCGAGCAAGCTGGCGATTCTGAATGGTCTTGACGCGTCGGAAATTCTCCTTGACTGCCACTTTGATCCGCCGCAGCTCCTCTTCCAGTAACTGATCATTGTTCATCCATGCTGGCGGGTCGAGATCATATCCATGGCAGGTAATGCTCCGCGTACTGCACTCTTTGCACTCTGGGGATGACTCGTCACATCTTCTGTGTCGGATGCGACATGTCCAACAGCCCCTGCGTCCTCGGGGCATGATCTGCTGATGTGGATTTTGTCAAGCTCGGAATTGAGCATGCAAGGTGGGAAATCAAGTGAGGGCAGAAGAAGTGGATCAGGGCGCTTTAATGAGATTTTCAGTGGATTGACTAAACCACTTCAGGGCCTTAGTTGCTAAATCTAGTGCTGTTCATGGAGACTGTAACGAAAGATACTGGGCTGGACCTTTCGTAACGAATGACGACGCCCTTTACAATAACTACTCGAGCCTATTCCTGAAGACAGATAGCGATTTATCGCAGGCGACTGTATTATCAGTGTAAGAAGTCAACGGGATTCCGATCGCGGAGGCTAGTGACTCGGTTGGTCTAGGTGCTGAACTTGGGCCTGAAAGACTGAAGATCCGATGGAAGGATGCATATGGCTCTTATCTCATAGAAGTGAGCAAGCAAGGTTTATTTGTTGACTATAGTAATTTGTCTGTTATAGAATGGACCCATGTACCAATGTCCGTGCCAAAGAGTTCGAATGACAAAGTTTTAAGCCACACTGCAGGAGAAAGGCCTGCCAACACTGCCTCCTTGGAATTTGGCAATCTGTATTCGTATTAGTTGGCATAAAATGGAAAACATTGTTCGGTACACTTACAATCTGGTCAATGCTAGCATATGTGCCGGCAATGAACACAAAGAAACCGACAACAAAGACAATGCAATTGCAGACAGCACGCTTGACATTATGCTTATC
The DNA here is from genome assembly GCA_013186925.1 of Fusarium succisae. Lineage (NCBI taxonomy): Eukaryota > Fungi > Ascomycota > Sordariomycetes > Hypocreales > Nectriaceae > Fusarium > Fusarium succisae. Next base: position 121,685 of record JAAOAW010000069.1, on the reverse strand, counting down.
ATACCAATTGCCCTCCTTGAGAAGGAAGAACCACATAATGGGAGGGATCCAGAACGAGAAGCCCGAGATGAAGAGGGCAGCACAGATGCCGAGAAGCTCGGAGAAAAATGGGATGGCTTCTGCGATAACCCACGAAAGGAAGATTACAAAGGCAACGACTGCCAACCAAGTGATCCAGCCCTTACGGGTATTGATAAACCGTGTAATGGTGTTCTTGTAAAGTCGACCGTGGATAAATCTGCAAGCAACCGTGGCGTTGATAGAGCCTGAGATGTAGATGACAGGCAAGGCAATACCGAACGCGACTTTCGAAACTAACGGGCTGGCGGATAACAAGGCAGGGGACTGAACTTCCTGACCAACGAATGCATAGATGACTGATCCCGTGATTGTGTACAGAACGATTTCTGTAAGACCTAGAGTGACGATAGATTTTGTGAAATCGGCTGGGGTATGCATTTCGGACATGAAGGAGAATTGGGCCGCAGCGAATGCATACGAGAAGACGATATTAGACACCGCTGTGAGTGCCTGGGTGAAGCTGAGGTCGTCTTGTGGCCACGCTGACCAAGTAGAAGATGAGAAGCCACCTGGGGCGTCTGACCGCTGAATCCCAGTGGCGATCATGGTGACACCGATCGCAAGGATGATAGAGATAAAGTCGATGTAACCGAGGATCGCAATCTCAGTGAACGAAGGTGGAATAGCGAGCACCATAAGGATGACAGCAGAGATGACCCCAAAGGCGAGGGTACATACGCTACTTCCCGTGATTTTGACAAGGGCAATGGTGCCGGTCAAGCAGTGAGAGCCAGTAGCCAAGATCAACAACCCCAAGAAAACAACAGCGAAGAGCTTATCACCAAAGCCTCCCATCAAAAGCCGACCAGCATCGACATAATGATCGATATCAGGGTACTTCAGCTTGACAAGACCAACCATGTAACTAGCATACATGGCGATCAAGCCGATTCCAATGCACGATATAACGCCAGGCACCATTCCGAGGGTAGCGAAAGCTCCAGGGAGACTTAGACTACCGAGGGCAATGGCTTGGACGATGAGGACGACGTTAAGGCGCTTCCAACCTAGGCGGTGGAAGTGGGCTGTGCCTTGGATGGTCTTTTCTTTTTCAAGATCGGTTTGGAACATCTGGGCTGTGGCTTCGCTGAAGGATTCTTGACGGTGGATGCCATCTTGTTTTTCGGCCGCAACGATAACGTCGGAGTCGTTTGTAGTCTTGAGATGACTCATCATGAAAGAATCAAGGGGACTTGTTTGATGGGAAAGAGAAGGTTGAAGAAGTTCACTGACATGGGGAGGATGAAGTCTATATATCCTCGACAAGGCAAGCTCGTACTGGGTATCCAATCGCTTGGACCGATAACCCCGTGGGGAAGAGCGTCAACGAGCATGAGCTCCACGCGATAAGAGTTTTCCGATCATATCGTCAGCTACAATTGGGAATTGCCAAGCGCGATGATTGGTTGACGAATTCCCAGTTTGTGTAATTCCGAGTTTGAGTGGGTTATCGGCCGACCAATTCTGGGCCCTTAAGCCATTGCTTTCCGGCCCTGTGCTTAGCGAGTTATGATATGAAGGGCGGGATGGTTAGTGGGTGCTTGTAGCTGTAGGGCGCGGTCTGAACGAATATCGGGCATGATGGATGCTTGAAGCAAGCTGTTGATTCTGCCTTGTATATGAGACGCATCACATACTCGATGGTATGGATATGAATTTGTCAATGCATTCGTAAATCAGATAAGATTACTCTATCTTCTCTAGATTCTATCAACTAGCTGACATCCTGGACAATATAATGATATCCACCGTTTCCGTATTGAGAAATCTGTTACTAATAATCTGCAACTTTAATTCCGCATTGAGATCTGATGCGCTCGGGAATGGGCAAACTGGGGATCATTCGCATCCACTGGTTCATGCCACCCATCTCCTGCCACCTGAAAGTTGCAACAGAAGTAGTAACAAGGCATTTCCCATTGTAACACATATATCTCGTGGACTTCTTTTCGTCGTGCGGGGCCCCGCGATGACACTTGTCACACAATGCGGATGCTGCGTGGCTAGTAGACTTGAACAGATGCCTGATTTGATGGGTAACTTGCCGTTGACCAACGTCAACGGAAATGAGTTGCATACCCAGTCGCAGATGAATGATGCTTACCCAGTCTTGTTAGCTGTTTTGGCTGATAAGTGCTAGGAGATGAATTGGCTCTCATACGTTTCGTTATCGGCATAAGGCATGGTTTCGTTGTTAGGGTTTTAGGTGCAGACCTGAAGCCACTTCTGTTGTATTAATTCAAGCCAGACGACAATAAGAGATGGGAAAATTGTGTATAGGGTGAACATTGCTGGCTTGCTCTATTTTCCACGTTATAAGATGCCATCCGCTTCATTTGACATTGCCAACCGAGGAAAACAAAATGCATTCGTTATTGACAACCTTGATGATGATGAGCCTCTAACACGCTAGCCAATTTGATCCAAACAGAGCTTCTAGAATAACCAATAAGATAGCTAGCTGCCTGCCTGACAGGCACTTCGTTGATGTTTTGGGGAGGACGGACATTCCTGTGATTATTTCCAGTCGGCCTTGTGACTTGGCCAATAAGAGCACTGCGACATGCAATTCATTTCGCTTCAATGGCAACTCTGAGCTTAGCCCGTGCACTATTAAGAAACTATTGGCATTAGCTTACTATTCCCACGCGTGTTACTCCTATTCTTTGCGCCGTTGGATAAATTTCTTCCTCTTTTGTTTCCTTTCTTCTTAACTGACTACGTAGTTCTTTTAACGGGTTCAAGCCACTTGATCTGCCAAGATGCGATTTTTTGCGTTGGCGTTGTCTATCTTTCTTGGTGCTGTTTCAGCGGGTCCTTGCCGACCCTCTAACGTCGAGAGCACTGGACTTATTGGTGTGACGACGATCGAATCGCTCTCCTCAACTTTCGCGGCGACTGCATCAACTGAGCCAGGTGACACGACAACGGCTGCCATCACATCTATCGTCGACACCACCACAGAATCAAGCGCGGTTGCTGCTACCACTACTGCTGCTGCTGCTGCTAGCATATGCATTGCACCAGCCGTCCTGACATGCTGCCAAACTGTTGGGACCTCAAGCAATCCCGTTATCAGCCTTCTTCTGGGGTTGCTTGGTATTGTGGTTCAAAACCCCAACACTGTCCTCGGAGCAACATGTATGTGTTCCCTCATTGTCTTTTCGTTTTGTGGTCTAAAATTTCTTTCAGGCTCATCTATTTCTAATCCCGCGGCTTGTCAAGCCGTAGCAGTTTGCTGTAATGATAACAGCCATGTAAGTATTTTCTTCCTACCAATGTCTACTGAATGATTTTGACTTGCGTTATTCCAGGGCGGCCTTATTTCTATCGGTTGTTCGCGAGTTTAGGATATACTAAGATCTGTCCGAGAAATATTTAGATTAATTCATTGTGTAAGATAACTATATTTCTTACTGCTAACTTAATCCTTCTTAATAGTTAGATAGGTAATACTATCCAATACCACAAAGCTAGAATTAATCCATATAGATAAATTAAAGCGTGATAAGACATTATTTACTATATAATGGGGCCTTAAAATAGGAACGGCTGAATAGATATCCTGAGTGATTTTCGAATTTCAGATTATCAGGATTATAACGACATGTGACGCAAGGGGGAAACTACATTTTATAGCTGGGCAAGCAAGCCAGGTAAATTATAGCTAAGACCAGCAATATATAACCTGTCCAGCTGTCACCACGTAACATTATTTATTACAACTCCCCTTAACGTGCATATTGTCTCCCACGCCTTCTTAGTTAAGTACTTTCCTCCCTAGGAGGCCATATTGGGTCGCTCTTGGTTAATAATCTAGCTGTGTTGAGGAATCAAGATTAAACACGCTCGCAAATGGGGAACGTTGGGGATTCGTTTTAGAGAGAGCGGGGGAACTAATAGCCGAGCTGAAGTAGTGCTGAGAATGCGAATTGGATATTAGTTATCTTCTCATTTCAGTCTAGTATATTCAAATCTTACAATTCACTATGAGGCTTGGTCGAGATCGGGGATAAGGTTTTACAGAGAAATGTAAATCAGATCTGATGGCTTCGGGCGGAACACGGCTAGTATGAACTTACAACCTTAGTATCACGCGAGGACAAAAGGAGCTACTGTCCATGCCGTAAGTAAGTTCTTACTAGGTGCGGCCCCTAGATTTCCCCGGTGTTGGTCTAGCTTCTCGGCTTCGCTCCGGCTAGCGTGTCACTTGTTTCTCTTTAGCTTAAGTGGCTTGATCGCTTCCGTACTGTGCAGATCCAATGGCGGGGAGACATGTCTTGGATGTTGTTTACTTATTGTTTAAGTCTAGATAAACTAAGATAACAATCACAGAATGGATGCTTCCTACACAGAAATTGCTAGACTTAAATTAGTCTCCAGACAGACTTGAGCATTCTAAGCTAGAAATGTTAATGAAAAGTGCCCAGGGCTTTCCCTTATACCAATTACATGTTTTACAAAACAATTAAAAAGACTCTTTCTAGCTAGACTCAGAGTAGAATCCCAATGATTGATATTGCATTCCTTGGATGTGTTGATTGCAATTGAGACTTGTGGCTGAGAGCTTAGATCACCACGGAGAACTCAGCATTCCATCTGCATCACTACAGAGGCCGGCCAAACAAAAGACGTGCAGAACATACTAACCCAAACTGTAGTAAAATCATATCACTTCTTACTACGGTAAAGATATTGCCGAGCTAGCCGAAAGCCAGGTTGCTCAGGACTACTGTTGCCAAGTTCAATGCGGTGATAGAGGCTCTCAGCCACAAGCCTCAACTGCGACCGGGTTGGACACTGAACACGGTCTCGAATCTTTTTGTGAGCACAGAAATCGCACCAAATAATAGCCTACTGAAAGTTTCCCGCATCCATGCCGTCGATCAGGGCACATGACGTAAAATAAAGTAAGTTCTGCCGGCCGTAGCTCATGATAAAGACTGCATGTCACTCTCAAGTCTCGTACTTTCTCCGACCGCTCTCTGGCACACTCATTTACATTGTGTTATTGTCACTTGATTGGCTAGTAATTCATTAATTCTCGTCATTACAGCCAATTGATACCCTTTTCTTTTTCCTATACCCTCTTTCATCATGTCGCTTCGGCGCATGATGCCCTTTTGGGCCCTGGCCTTCTTAGGCACGGTATCCGATGCAAAGCTGGAACCACGGGACGTTAAGACACAGCCTATCGAGATCATTGACGGATCGTCTACGCAGTATGATACTTTGACAAGGTATGAGACGTAGGGATTTCTCACCGGCTTTCTTTAGCTAATGTCTGTAGTACATTTCTCATCCGAACCGATGCTACCTACACTGCCACTTTCCCAGTTTATGGACACGGTGAACCCAACACTACATACAACATTCCCCTCATGGACTCTCAGAATCCATCATGTGGAACTGTCATGGTCGAGAGTCATGTGACCATATTAACGTCGACTGATCGTATAATATCTACGGCTGAGACAACCACTCTGCCTACCCAAAATGCATGCGACATAGTAACCGTGATCGTCAGAATGCAAGGTTACAGGAAAAACGATACAAATGCTCCTCTTTCCCAGGCTCCTGTCATGGCTTTAGCTCCTTCAGATACCGAAAGTTCTTCTCCAGAGAGTTCTACCGTTTCTCAAGGTGGCTCCGCCATTTCTTCAGATCCTACAGTGCAGTGGACTACAGTAACTACTCAAGGAACTGGTACTGATCCTATGACCTCCACGCAATCTCCAACTAGACCCGGTGAGATTGGCACCGTTTGGGTCATGGCGGCCAGATCTCAAATGACCTCGGATGCTCCAATTGACTATACCACCATCACCAGCACCGGCACCGGCACCGAGACTGGTACCTACACTATCACCGAGACCCCGGCAGGACCTGGTCTTGGTACAGTGGTGATTGTGGTACCGAGCCCGATAGCTCGTTATGTTACCGTGACATCCTACGATGGCTCGCTTACAGCTATAGTCACAAGTACAATGACTCCCAGTGCTCCTGGCGCAACTGGCACGGTTATTGTCTATGATCCATACGATTGGGTGACCACCACCTCTTATGATGATGCAGTTTCATCTGACTCTACAACCTCTATGTGGCCTTCTGCGTCTGATCATACAGGCACGGTAGTCGTGTATAGAGCATATAAGTGGGTGACAGTCAGCACATATGACGCAACAATCACAGCCGCATCTACTCAGACAATATCCCCGAGCTCTCCAGATCAGACGGGTACCGTCCTGATATACCAGCCAGATCCATGGTTCACATTTACTTCCTATGGAAGTGTCACGGCGGCATCAACCACCACCATGTACCCAACTGCTCCAGGCGCAACAGGCAACGTTATTATTTATAGGCCACAACAGTTGAAAACAATCACGTCTTACGATCCATCGGCTACAGTCGCATCCACAACCACCATGTCACCATCTTCTGAAGCAGAGACAGTCACTGTCATGGTATATGAGCCATATCAGTGGACGACCATTACGTCTTATGGGGAGTTCACAGTTGCTTCTACATCTACCATACCTGCAACCGCTCCAGATGCAACAGGCACTGTTATTGTGTACCAGCCTGACCACTGGACGACCGTCACGTCTCATGGCGAATACACAGCTGCATCTACATCTACAATATCTCCGACTGCTCCAGATGCAACGGGTACGGTTATTGTATACCAGCCCAATCACTGGACCACCGTCACATCTTATGGAGAATTCACCGCCGCATCTACATCTACCATAACTCCAACTGATCCCGATGCTACGGGCACGGTTATTGTGTATCAGCCTGATCAGTGGGTGACCACCACTTCGTTTGGACAGTTTTCCACTGCGTCTACAACTACAATCTCTCCATTCACGCCGGGTCAAACAGGTACCGTGGTGGTCTTCAATCCGCAGCCATACTCCACCTTTACTTCGTATGGCGACGTCTCGACAGAGACCACATACACCTCGCCTCCCCCTGCTCCTGGCCAGACAGGTATCGTTATGGTTTTGATGCAACAGCCATATACGACCGTTACTTCGTACGGAGGCGTGACGGCTGAATCAACAACTACTATAACGCCAACAAGCCCGGGCCAAACGGGTACAGTTGTGATCTTTGATCCGCAGATGTATGTGACAACCACCAGATATGGACGCGTCGCAGCTGCTACCACAACGACTGAGAGCGGCAGTGGCTCTAACCCGACTCTTACTGTTGTGGTTGATCTACCTCAGCCATATACGACTATCACTTCGTATGGAGGCGTTACGGCTGAATCTACAACCACCATGGAACCATCTACCCCAGGCCAAACGGGCACTGTCTTGATCTTTGATCCGCAGGCTTACGTGACTACCACGAGATACGGAAGGGTCACAGCTGCAACTACGACAACTGAGGACGGTAACAGTATTGGGCCCAACCCGACTCTCACAGTCGTGGTTGATCTACCTCAGCCTTACACTACAATCACCAGCTATGGCTCTTTCACCGCAGCCAACACTGCGACATATCCCCCCTCTGTTCCAGGGCAGGTAGGCACTGTAGAAGTTGATCTTCCGCTCCCTTACACAACTGTCACCAAGCACAAAGATGGTATGACCACTGCTGCGACTACAACATACCCATTCGATGTTCAAGCCAAGTTTGCTACTGTCGAGGTTGACCTACCTCAGTCCTACACGACACTCACAAGCTACATCCCAGGCCTCGCAGGCCCGGCATCTACAACTTTACCGGTAGATAATCCAGACGATGTGATGACTGTGATCGTCAATCTTCCGCAGCCGTATACAACCATCACCACCTATGTTGACAGTCTAACTGCACCCATGACTACGACATACCAACCAGCAAATCCAGGGGATCCTGTCACTGTTGTCGTTGAGGACCCTCAGGCATACACAACCATCACAACATACGTTGACAGCCTGACAGCGCCTCTAACAACAACGAAACGACCGGCCAGTCCCGGCGATCCTGTCACTGTTGTGGTTGAGAGCCCTCAGGCCTATACAACCCTTACGACCTATGTCGACAGCCTGACTGCACCTCTAACTACGACATACCAACCAGCAAGTCCAGGGGATCCTGTTACTGTTGTCGTTGAGGACCCTCAGGCATACACAACCGTGACAACATATGTTGACAGCATAACTGCACCTTTGACTACGACAAAACGGCCCTCCAACCCAGGGGATCCAGCCACCGTTGTGATTGAAAGCCCTCAGGCATATATAACCGTGACAACATACATTGACAGCCTTACTGCGCCCCTGACAACGACAAACCGGCCGGCAAATCCTGGTGATCCTGCTACTGTCGTAGTCGAGAGCCCCCAGGCATACACAACCGTCACAACATATGTTGACAGTCTGACTGCACCTGTAACTACGACCAACCGACCGGCTAAACCTGGGGATCCTGCCACCGTTGTCGTTGAGAGTCCTCAGCTGTATACAACTGTGACTTCTTATGGCGCTTGGACTGCACCTACTACTACAACACTACCACCTACTGGGCCTGGAGGCGTGGCCACTGTCGTTGTAGAGAATCCCCAGGGATACACAACCGTCACGACCTATGTTGATGGTCTGACTGCACCTGTAACTACGACAAAGCAGCCGGCTAATCCTGGAGATCCTGCCACTGTTGTCGTAGAGAGTCCCAAGCGGTACACCACTGTAACCAGCTATGGTTCCTATACAGCAGCTGTGACCAGCACCTTGTCACCGGCATCTCCAGGTGATGTTAATACTGTTGTCGTAGGAATGCCCCAGTCATATTCAACAGTGACTAGCTATGGAAGCTTCACAGCAGTAAGAACTACTACGATGGCACCAGCGTCTCAAGGCGGTGTAGCCACTGTCATTGTTCAAGAGCCTCAGCCCTATACGACTGTGACTAGCTATGGAAGCTTTACAGCAGTAAGGACTACTACAATGGCACCAGCATACCAAGGTGCTGTAGCCACTGTTGTTGTTCAAGAGCCCCAGCCCTACACAACCGTCACAAGCTGGGGTGCTTTCTCAACAGTTGGTACCACTACCTATTCACCAGTCTCTCAGGGTGGCACTGCAACTGTTGTTGTTCAAAACCCTCAGCCTTATACGACCACCACAACCTGGGGTTCCTTTTCAGCAGCTCGTACAACTACCTATTCGCCAGCTTCTCCGGGTGGTACTGGTACTGTGGTTGTTCAAAACCCTCAGCCTTATACAACTACCACGACCTGGGGAGCCTTCTCAACAGTTAGCACCACTACCTATTCGCCCGGTTCTCAGGGAGGCACTGCAACTGTCGTTGTTCAACAACCCCAGTCCTATACAACCGTCACAAGTTGGGGTACCTTCTCAACAACTAGTAGTACCACCATATCGCCAACCTCCCCTGGCGGCGTTGCTACAGTTGTTATGCAAAACCCCCAACCATACACCACTGTGACTAACTATTATACCACTGTATCAACCATGAGCACGTCCACAGGGACGCCGGCCTCCGCTGGGCAAACTGCTACTGTGGTGGTCGTCGCTCCCGCGGTTGGTACAAAGGCTGCAGATCAAACATGCGACAACGGTGGTTTGGAATACGCTATCTATACTAATTCGTTCTACAACGCTGATCCACCGAACTACTCCTCCCTCAACATATCCTATTTTGCCACAGCTTCGCCAACTTACACTGGTATCACGCATTCAATTGGTATCACAGAACCAGGCGGCGTAAAATCAGGAAACTCCGGCCCCGCCCAGGTCATTTATCCTGGCGCACCAAGTCAAACATGGCAGTATAAGGCAGTTAACCACCGGGCATACTTATATGCGCCAATTAATGGTACTTACTCTGTTGTTGTACCGTATTCTGACGAGGTTACACTGGTTTGGTTTGGTAGCAAGGCTTTATCAGCATGGTCGAAAGCACGGTCTAGTGCAGATCTGGCGCAAAACTACTCGTGGGGGCCTTCCAGCGCTCAAACTTTTAAGATCCAGCTGACAGCGGGTACTTATACGCCATTCCGGGTGTTCTGGGCCAATGCACAGGGAGACTATTCTATGATAGTTACTGTCACAGCTCCAGACGGTACTGTTATCGTAGATGGCTCTGGGTCGTCAAGCAAATACTTTGTTAGGTTTGCTTGTGATTCTAGTACACCTTCTTACCCTGCATTCGGAAGTGGCGGTTAAATCCATCACTCTCTTACTTTCTCTCTTTTTTCATCTTTTCCACCGTACTGTATTATATAAGTAGTTTGAATGCAAATTGATCCCCAAGCTCATTTGCCTTATAGACCTCTCAATGTATTAAGTACAGTTACCTTTTTGTTTCCTCCTTAACCTCTCTCCAAGGGCCCGAGCGGGGAACCAGTAGCGGAATCGGTACTGAGAATGCTAATTGGGCAATGAGTTACGCTAAAGACTTTATTATGGAGCCTTACGAAGTACACACTGGGAAGGAAGCTCGGAATTCAAATGGGGTAAGTCAGAGTCAAAGGAGTGAGTACTATAAAAGTCGATCTCAGGAAGACCTCTCGTTTCTTCGAATCTCGCAGGTCTTTTCTTTCTTCCAACATTTCATCACCAGTCTTTTCATACCAAACACAATGGCCAAAACATTATTTGTCAACGGCCGGATCCTGTCCAAGACAGAGACGGGCCTCAACGGCAACGCCCACTTCTCTGACTGCATGCTTATTCAAGACGACAAAATCGTCGCTGTTGGGCCTCGTAGCGAGATCTTTCAAAGCCAAGACCCAAAAATCCAGATCCGCGATCTCGATCAGCGTGTTGTTCTTCCCAGCTTCATTGATGGCCATATGCATATCCTCCTCCTCGGTCAATCAGTCCGAAAGCTTGACCTGTCACGATGCACTTCACTTGAGGATATCAGATCGTGTATCAAGAAATACGCTGCTGAAAATCCAGAGACACCAACTATTCTTTGCAAAGGATGGAGACATTACATGACGCCCGGTGGAGTTACAGCCGCGATGCTGGATGATCTTGATCCTCGACCTATCTTCGTCGATGCCGGCTCGTTACACTCTTGCTGGTGCAACACCGCGGCCCTGAAGAAGCTTGAGGTTGATGATATGCCGGATCCGGCTGGTGGCAAGATTTATCGTGATGCGGATGGAAAGCCATCTGGTCTTTTAGACGAAGGCGCTATGATGTCCATCAGTAAGTATAGCCTAGAACCCGATGACTTCCAGACAAACAGCTGACTGAACCGAAAAGTTTGGCCTTTCCAAGCAAAGTCGTCCCCCAAGCATGAACGGATAGAAGCAATTCGTGCGGCCGTGAAAGAGTACAACGCAGCTGGCTACACAGGCGCAGTCGAAATGGCCATGGATGAAGAAGCATGGGACGCTCTCGTAACACTCAAAGAAACGGAACCCAATCTGCCACTACGACTAGCAGCATACTGGCTCATTAAACCGACCGCTGACCTTGAACAAAACTCGAAACAAGTGCAACGTGCTATCGAGCTGAGCAAGCAGTACAACTCGACAACAAGTCCCGATCTTCGCCTTGTAGGAATCAAGGTCATTACCGACGGCATTATCGACGCATGTACTGCCTACCTATCTGAGCCGTATACCACTGCCGGAAGCCCACCGCCAATCTGGGAGCCTGGGTTTCTTGAGCCCGTTGTCAAAGAGGCTGATGCTGCTGGCTTACAAGTTGCCTTACATGCAATTGGCGATGGCGCTGTGAGGATGGCCATTGATGCTATTGAGAAACACGCCACACCAGGCCGAAGGCATAGAATCGAGCACTTGGAACTCGTTTCCCCAGAAGACGCTAAGAGGCTTGGAAAGCTTGGACTGACAGCATCCATCCAGCCCATCCACGCAGATCCAACGGCGTTGACCATGTGGACTGAACTCATTGGAGAGGAGAGATATGAACGAGCGTTTGCATACCGAGAGTTCGCCGATGCAGGTGCCCTGATGGCGATTGGTACCGATAGCCCTACATCACCATGGTCACCTATGCATAATTTCCATGTCGCTATCAACAGGCAATCCTCAAAGAACCCAGAGAACCCTAAGATAGTACACGAGCACTTTAGGCTAGGTTTGTGTGAGACGTTTGTGGCGGCTACAGAAGGTGCAGCTCGGAGTGTTTTTGCTGAAGATCGTGTTGGAAGCTTGACGCCTGGGAAGCTGGCTGACTTTATTGTTGTTGATATGGAATGGGATCCTAAGACGTTACTCAAGGCTGAGGTGAAGGAGACTTGGTTTGGAGGATCTCGGGTATTTTAGAAAGATTTCTGAATTGACTAGTATGCTACGGAAACGTCATCATCCGTATATCGAAACTTACTCTTTCTATTACGTTTGCTTTGAACAGCTTATGCTCGTGAACTCCACCCATCCTGTTCTGATTCTATCAATCATACGATCAAAGACTTTCTATCTTTCAGCAATCTACTGCAAAAGATCAAAATGCCGCCGACGAAAACAGTCAGCCCAGCCCAGACCCAAGCCGCCGTATACCCCATACTCCTTCGCAAAGCCCCTCCAACAGGCGGACCGAATAGCAGTGCGACAGACATGACGGAGAAAGCCATACCGAATCGTGTCCCGATTCTTCGAGGGTCACTAGTTAGTCTGACGAAAATGGTCGGTTGTAGCGCGAAGAAGGACCCTGTAAAAAAGCCTTGGCTTATGACTGTAATAAGCAATCGTGGAGTTGTAGTTGCTGAGATGAGACACAAGCTTGTTGTGGCGAGTAAGACTGCTGCACTGATAATTGTGTTCATAGGTCCGAGACTCTGAGCGAGGAAAGCTGGCAGGATACGTCCAAAGATGGAGCTGCTGTTGAGAATCGCAAGCAGATTACCTGCAAGATCGGTCGACGCAATATTGTTGTCTAAGGCGTAACTTTGGACGTAAACAAAAGGCGTGTACATGCCCAAGAAAACAGAGAAACACCCTGCGACGAAAAGGACGTAGGGCCAGTCGGTGAAAGCTGTATTGTCAAGAAGCTGCCGGCGCTGAGCTGGTCCGCTGGAGTTGGGCCCCGGTCGAAGCACGACGTTAGAGAACAGGAGCAAAACCAGCAGTAATAAAGCCATAGTCCTAGTCGCCCATGGCAAGCTTGTCTGCGCATTGATTTCCCGTATCATGATGGGGAGTAGAACACTAGACTGAGGTCAGGAAGAGAACAAGAGGGATGACTATTTCTGACTTACCCTCCGAGTCCACTACCGCAAGCTGCAAGTCCATTGACCAAGGGGAGCTTTGTAGTAAACCATAGGGAAGTAATAGCAACACTCAAGATGGATAGACAACCAGCGCCAATGCCAATCATGAAACCTTGAGTGAGAAGATACTGCCAGTACCTTTGACTCAGGCTTTGAAGTACAGTGCCGATGACAATAAAGGTAGATCCAACTGCCAGAAGGTGTCGGAAATAACCAGAGTCATAGACCGGGCCAACTATGAAGCCTGAGAACACCATCAAAAAGGTCTGAAGAGAACCAATGATCGATATCTGGAATGGCGTATGACTCGACAACTGGTCGTGCTCATAGATGGTTTGGAAGCTTCCAAAGGTTGCGATCAGCCCTGCAAGCTGTCAGTATTCTTCATAGCCTCTATTGGTGATATTACTGACCCCAAGTGCAAAAGTAGAGGCAGAACGAGCCCGCGACTTGCAGCCACGCGAGCAAGCCGCCATTAGGAACGGGCTTTGGTGCTGCATCATCGACCGAAAAACTGCTTTCGACGAGAGGGTTATCGTCGGCTGTGTTTTTCGTAGCGTCCATTGTTGATGGAAAGCATTGATGAATCTCCTTGACTTACAAGCTGAACAGCATACCTAATTGAAGGGAAGATAGGCCGAGATACAACCGCCATGCTTATCAATCTCTATTTCTCTGACAATTTCTTTGCTAGGATAACCCAATCTGGGACGTTTCCCGCTTTCCTAATGTGGTGATGGACCACTGCCCTTCTCCCCACAGTGGATCTCGATAAAAAAGATAAAACTCAACATCAGCAGATCAAGGCGCAATACAAAATGTCTGTGCCACTTTTGAACGCGTACTATCTCCATAAACCGAATTTGTAATAATCACATGAAATTATCCCACTTATCAAAACCGCGTTTTGACGACAAATTCCTTGGCCACACTGAATGGAACCTTTGCATAATTTTCGCATGTCATTCTTCCAAGTTGGTGAAACATCCGAGGGCTGCCTAGCTAGGAAGGTGGTAGACTTTTTTCTTCTTTGCCCTGCTTTCGATTAAGCAAACCGGGGAAAACCGCGACTAAGGCGGTGATGCGGCGAAGTAAGCAAGATTGAGTTCATGTGGGATTAGTGCCGGCATGGCATGATGCATGCATTGCCAAAAGTGGTATTTCCTTACGATGGGACCTTGCAGATAGGATATGAGCGTAGATCTTGTACGGAGATAGTGATTTTGGTGGTGAGCATGTTGGGGGCTTTAACAAAGGTTCTTTGGGGGTTGAAAGACAGATCGAATCAGGCAGTAGACTAAGATTCAGGAAGAAATAGTTCAAAGTTCGAGATGCTTTTCAAAAGAATTAAATATAGGGACAAGGAAGTTAGTGATGACTTCATCAAAGTCACGAATTGTAAACGGAATTGAGCGTGGTGTAGGGCAAAGCCTAGTCTATTGAACAGGAAAAATAAATAATCTACAGCCTAATCTAAATCTACCCTACATCCTATCGAGACTTTGCAAAGTAGGAGTCCAAGTATCCTTTCCAAGCCTCGTCCTCGAAAGTGCCAACATATCCGACATACATATCCGGTCGAACAATCACAACAGCCAAATCCTCGTTTTTGACCCAATCGGCAGTAAAGTCCTTGTCACCATCCCTGTTTTGGCGACCCTTAACATGGCCATTAGTCGACCCATTTGGCAGAATGGTATAAACGGGAGCCGACACGGAGGTCGCCGAAACTCGTCTTCCGATAGCCAAAACGATAAAATCTCCATATGAGACGTTTTCATAGAGTCGCGAAGTTTTTCCGGAAGATTCAGTCATCACCACATCGGGACAGCGATATCCGGGTTTCCAGATACCAACTTCTGTGCCCTGGATAAGTGGAGTGGCGAACTTGCTGTAGTTGACACCCATGCCTTGCTTACGTTAGTTGGGTGATATGTAACTCTGGTGGTGAACGTACCTGTGATGAAGCCGGCATTTCGTTCGATTGTGGAGACGTATTTCTTGGCTGTGTGTATGGTGTCCCTGACTAGTGCTGCAGCTACTCCGATGACTTGAGCGGCTGTGGATCTCTGCTCGATGTCGTAGCTGCGTAGAATATCGTCTCGTGCTTTGGTGGTTAGGTCGGATGGGCGTGCGAGGGCAGAGAGACGCCAGGCTAGGGCGAAGGCATCGGATACACCCGTGTTCAAGCCTTGGCCGCCGTTGACGGAATGAACATGAGCAGCGTCTCCGGCGAGGATGATTCTTCCGTGGCCTTCCTTGGAGATGAAAGTTCCCGCGAGTCGTTCCTTGACTGAATTGCAGTTAGTACGGGGACTGTAGCTCTTGCTTGCAAGACATACCATGGAATGTACTAAACCATTCAGTCTTTGTAAAATCCACTCGATAAGGAGCGAGATGTTCTTTGATAGACTCCTCAGCCAGCTGCTGTGTAATCTCGCCCTTGAGAAGAACATAGAATCGAGACATTTCTCGCTCTCTCGGAATCCACGCAACTCGAGACTCTCCATCAAGCTCGAACGTGATAATCTCAGGGCAGACAGGGAAGTCCGTATCCAAGAAGGTATCAAGAACTGCCCAAGTCATCTCAGGTTTGGTACCTGTGAAACTGATACCCAGCGTGTTTCTAACAAAAGATCGTGCACCATCAGCGCCAACAGCATATTTGCTGCGGACCATCCGACCTGAACTAGTCATGACGATGACAGAGTCTTCATCTTCAGAGATGCTGATGACATGCTCATTGTAGCTAACTGCATCACCCAGACGAGCGCGCATCAAATGTTCAACGACAGGTTGTCCGATCATGAGGAAGTTCTTGTGGAAGGCATGCTCGATGCCAACCCACCAAGCGTTCTGACGAGACTTGAAATCTCCTGCTTTGAAAGTAGAGCTCGCTGGTATTGTTAGACTATATCTTTGGAGCTTTTGGGTCTGCTTACTGTTGCATTTGAGACCGTCAGGTAGAAGCTCATCGAGGATGCCAGCAACCTCGAAGTATTGTTGAGTTCGAGCGTTGAGCGCATCGGCACGACCAAGCTCTAGGCTACAAGGCTTCTCGTCTATGCAGTTGTTAGATTTGCTTCTCAATAAACTCAGGCGGTATTGTAATTTACCCAGGACTCGGACTGATATGCCCAATGGCTGAAGGAGAAGGGCAACAAAGAGTCCTGTAGGACCGCCACCAACAATAGTAACATCAACTTGTTCCATGATTCTGAATGAATGTGAATAAGTTTAGTTGAAAGTCTAACTTTTGGAGTTCTCAATATTCCAGTTCTATGTAATTGGCGGGAAGGGCCAAGATAAATCACCAAAGTCCTCTTACACGAGCCTCTCCATCGACCTACCTATCTCGGCATCGTCAAACCACCTCAGCAAGTCAAGGATAAAAAATTCCACAACGTCTCATCTGAATAACCATATCCGAGCTTTTGTTACACCATCCCAAAGGCCCGAAGAATCATTCAACGCCGGGGAACTCTAAACTTGGCCGGGTGGGATGTAGCCGAACGGGATAGCCGCGCGGGATGCCGATCATCACCACGGACCGTTCCCCCCATGCATGCGAAAATCCAAGTTTTTAGCCCCAGCAACTCATCAATACGGAAATACAATGACGAAAAGTGTGGCTTGGCTTCCAGATTGATACCTTCTACTCTAAGATTTCACATCCGTGCAAGCTGACAGGGGGGGCTTAGAGGTTGGCCGTCACAATTTTATGAGCTTCCTGATGAAGCTATTTTGTGTCATGCCTTTTTTCTTCGGATTAGGCGATATGTGACGAGGGTAATTGTTTTGCCACGTAATTGGATGGTTGTCCGATGGCCCACTGCTGAGACGACTCGGTGTTTTTCGCAAATTGTCTTAGTAAAACGAAAATGGGACTATGGATGAGTTGGAGTATGTAACTTGTAGCTCACATGTTGATAGCAGATAGGAAACTGCAAGATTTATATCCTCTTATCTCCCTCGCATATCATTCATCTCATCAAGCTCAACAGTCACTCTCATTTCATACAAACAAACACTTATCAGAGATTACTACCCTTTCATTTTACCATGGCTGTATCCAGTCTTCGTCCTGTGATCCCCTTCCCTTTCGGGACTGTTGATCGCAATGTCTCTGCTGAGCCATTGAATACCGCTGTCGATAGGGTTGCCCTTGAGACATCAAGTAAGATACTTGATGTAATCGGAAGATATCGAATGAAGCAAGACGAAAACCTTTACTCACAGTCCGATGAGTCAACTCTCAAGTTCATCGCTCTTATCTACACGCACGTCAAGGCTGGTAAGCCAGTCCCTATGTGCCTACCAGCCTTCCCTTTCAAGTCGCCAAACTCGGTATCAAAGGCGTTGGGAAAACTTCCCGATAAGGGAGAGGAGATTGCCCTCGCTCACTTAAATGGACTTTGCAACGCCATTGGTGATGTATATGCGCCAGGTGCCAGGCTTACAATAATTTCCGATGGATTAGTATACAATGGTAGGTTTCGCTTAGTGATATTTCCAAAGAAACTTAGCTAACGACGATAGACCTGCTTGGTGTTCCAGATAGAGATGTCTGGGCATACGGCGAGACTCTTCGCTCCATGGCAGTTGAGAAAGAATTCCACAACATCTCCTTTGCACGACTTCGCGACCTCGTTGAGATAGATCTACCGAAGGATCTCGAGGAGATGACTTATGTTGCCAACGCATCGAACTTTCGACGTGCGCTTCTCAACACCTTCAGTAAGCCTGGATGGAGTTGGGATGAAGTCCGTCAACTGGATGACCAGTGCATGACTTACCGTGGATATATCAAGTTTCTTCAAACAGACTTGGAGACAGTTTATCCGGTTGACGAGAACCGCAGCAAGTCAAAGTATAAGAGAGGAATTGAGTATATTGCGAAGCAGATGATGGCTCGTGGAGATGTAAGTATATAGATGTCTTGGGATTGTTTTTCATACTGACGTCGCAGGCCTTCGCCAATGCTGTTCGACAAAAGTACCCCGATCATGTTCGTCTATCAATCCATCCCTCAACTGGTGCTGTGAAGCTTTCTATAAGTCTCTTGCCAACCGAGCAACTCTACACCACGCCCTGGCACTGTAGCGTGGCTTATAGACTGGATGGCACCATCAGAACAGGTATGCGATCTGAGTTTGACAACGACGAGAGCCTCGAACTAGTCTACGACAACGGAAGACCTTCGCATTACCGAGAAAAGTCACCACTACTATCATGGGCAGAGGATAAAGGCGGAATCGTGGCTGACCCCATGTATCCCGCTGGTCTGATAATTCGTCCTGCCAATGGAGCTGGCTCCTTGACACTCGACGACATCGACACCAAGAAAGTCCGTGCTCTGTCGGAGATCAACTCACCCGTTGTTCTAAAGGGATTTGTCAAGAAGCCTAACCGCGACCGCTTCATTGATTTCAGCCACCGATTCGGAACCCCGCTGCCCTGGAAGTTTGGCCTGTTGCTCGAAGTCAAGGATCGAGGACAGGATGCTCGGGGTCTGAATAATGTCCTTTCGGCAGAGCCCATGCCATTCCACTATGATGGTCTGTTCAAGGTCGTCAAGCAGACTGATGAGAATGGAAATGAGAAGATGGTTTCAACTCCTCCCCAGTAAGTACAGTTTCCATTAAGAATATTCAGCGACTGACCTCGACTAGGTTCCAACTCTTTCAGGGCGCCACCTCCTCACCAAGAGATACCGGCTTTACTATTTTCTCATCGTCAACACTATTCTTCAAATACCTCCCATCGTGGCTCAAGAAGGACATTCCCAAGCTCACATGGAGCGTATCAACATCAGCATTCGACAACACAGTCTTGAGAGGTCTACCTCTAGCTATTGGCCATCCTACGACCGGCAAGCCATGCCTCCGATACCATGAGCCTTGGCCCCAGTCCAAGACGCGATTCGATGCTTCGGATGTCACAATTGACGGACTTGAGGCTACTGAGAGTGCTGCTGTGTGTGAAACTATTGACTCGGTGCTCTATGATCGTCGGGTTGCGCTGTACTATGCTTGGGATAAGGGTGATATTCTGGTCAGCGATAACATCTTGATGATGCATACCAGGAGTGATTTCACTGCGGGCGTTGATCGTGAGCTATGGCGAATTCACTTTGACTAGCTGTTATCGTTTGGGTCGGCAGGTCTGATTATGTTTTGATATTGTCAGTTTGAAGGTTTCATATAGATTATCATTGCAATAGATTGCTTTTGACACTTAATGCCTATTGGTCCACGGTTTGACTGCTATACCTTCTAGTTGCGGATTCATCCCGGAAATCCCGTCCGGAGTTATCTCGGTCGGCATCCACTTCCGACTCGGATAGACTACCGACCAAACCTTATGACATGCTATAATTAGGATAAGATCGCGGGGTAGCCCTGTTCCTGAAACACTCAATCTACTCAATCATCATGTTCGAAGTCAAGCAATATCATCTCCTGCCAACTGATCTCGTTCCGAACTCACCAAGACCGCTTCTGCACTACAAAAATGTCTTAGCCAAGCGACCCAATAGCTCCATTTGCGACCCCGCCAAGGTCTGGGAGGTCTTTACCAAGAACGGATGGGACGTCCAATGGATATTCCGATACCCAAATACACAGCTGTCGCATTTCCACTCTGAGGCTCACGAGTGCATGGCTGTTCTCTCAGGTACAGCAACGATCCGCTTTGGCGTTGGTGATACATCGGAGGATCTCGATGAGAACACATACGGATCAGCCTGGGAAAAAGGCGGGATTGTGTTGGAGGCTAAGGCAGGAGACGTCTTTGTCATTCCAGCTGGTGTAGCGCACAAGACACACAATACCAAACCTGCAGCTGAGTTCAAGCTGCTGTCGCCCGGTGTTGGGCATGGCATTGAGGCTGATGACCCGAAGAAGGCGTTGTCTGAGATTAAACTAGATGGATATACTATGATGGGGGCTTACAACGGCGGTGAATGGGATTTCGTGAAGAGTGGAGGAGACTATGGCAAGTCATGGAGGGTCTCTAAGCCGAAGAGAGATCCTGTGTTTGGGGAGGCAGAGGAAGGACTTGTCAAGACTTGGCCTGGAGGGGACACTGAGGTTGATTTGGAGATTGTGCAGGTGGAGAATAGGGAGTACAAGTCAAAGATTTAACTTATCAGCTCCTCCAATACTGGTGCAGGATTAGTAATAAGCTAAAGGCCTCGCAGCACAAATCTCCAAAATGGAGGCAGTTTGAGTTAAAGTTGATTCACTAAGTATACATGAACATAATAGAAAAGGAAACGGTCCAGTCACTCCTAAACACTAGTTATAACATAATCCATCTATCTCGTGTTCGCGTAGTAGAATTAGAAAGGGAGCACCCATCATCCATTAGTCCTGGACACCAGTAGGGGTGTTGCAGAGGATGCCTTGGTCAAGCTGTGATGGTCAGTAATCAATTAACTGAATGGATTGATCAGACTTACGATAGGCAGAACACAGCATCGAGCTCGCTGGCCAATGGCAGAGCAAACAGCACTGAAGTCAGTGGCGTCGGTAGGGGCAACGGGAGCTAGCTATGTTAGATTGAGCTTCACTCAAGACATGGCTCTACTTACGGTTTCCACAGTCGAGGTCGGCAACGCCCAGGACATCAGTAGCACAGCATTGAGAAGTGCCGTAGAGACCAGAGCAAGGGATATAGGCCTGGCGCTTCTCCTCGGTGGGGAGAGCAGAGACGGCAGTAGCCAGGAGGGTAACGATAGCGAGTGAGAACTGCATGATGAATTGAGTGAATGAGTAGATTATAGAATGATCTGAAGCTTGGGGATGTGGATGCAGAATCTAAACTAATCCTCCAACAATCCCCATATTTATACAAAATCCAAATTATAGATCCCATAAATCATTATGATCATCGTCAGTAAACTAAATAACCTCAACGTCATTATCTCACAGCAAATCTCCAATGAATACCACGTTTAAAGCCGTTGACGTTTCCGATGGCGATATCCCTGACCTATATCATCAATATATTGACTTGAAACCTGTTGTAGCGTTACAACGGCCCAGCGGTTTACAGCTCTGCAGGGGTCTAACGCATAAACGTGTCGCGACGATCGCTCAATCAATTGGCACTGCTGATTCGCTGGCCCGTCGGAGGAAATACTCAAAGGAAGAGCCGACTGCCGAAACGATCACACCGTTAATTTTAGAAGACTAATTTGAGGCGAATTTGGAAACAAGTTGGTTGCTGGGCCGATGTCATGACCTGTTGGGAGGAAGTGATTGGTCGGATTGGTTCCTGTGAGGCCTCATTGGTGTACGGCAAAGTTCCAAGACCGTTATCGATCGTCTCTTTAGTCTCCCTATCAGGTTCTTCAGCTTGGGGTTTGTTGGGGCTGGCGTAACGACGTGGCAAATCATGAATGTGCAGATTGTTTCTCATACTGTTCCTGCAGAAAGTGGACCTACGCGCCGAGAAACCTGATCCGGCTTCCGCCCCTGCTTAGGGGGGGGAAAGAAAACACAGGACCTTGAACCTAAGCAATAAAAATAGTTAGGTAAATCTAGCCTAAGCTTAGAGGGGTCCTTTCTGAGTTTATTTTGACACCCTCTATCAAGGCCTGGTGTTTTCTTGCTCCCCGAGGCCTGGTAAATGAGCATAAACTTGATTAACATTAGATATCCGAAACTTATATCCGATCGCATTATATAGCTGGCTTGACTTAGATAGCGGATTAAGTGTCCCGAATCAGATAATGACATCAGCCATCATCATGATCTGATTGGCATCATAGCTATCACCTGGGTAGCATCCTTATGAATTGAGGAAGGAATCAAGAAAAATCTCATTTAAAAAAACCAACACTTAGCAAAACAATCTCTTTCTGCAATCCCTGCTGCAAATCTCTCTTATTTCGTCAGTGGTAGTTGACCCCAGGCCTCAGCTCCATTCGATCATTACGCATCGAATTCCTTGCTTCCCTCAGCGTGAATCGAAGCCTCTCACCTCCGTCATCGCACCTATCACCATCCCTGACGAAAACCAGCTCAATGCGTTCCTTGGCATCTCCGGATAGCCCTGCACCGCTAAGAGTATCGCGTTCATGAAACACATGTCCTGCCAACACGCTAATGAGACCAAAGCCCCCAGATACAGGCGAAGAACAGAATGCGATACGTGCGATAAGGAGTACCAGGCCGACAACGGGCTGGGCGAGTAGAACGATAGCTAGCAGAGGAGACCTTTTGAGTACCGTGACAGTCTTCCAAGCTTTGTCAGGCCGATGATACTCGAACTGTTCACGCTCTCCAGCTTTCAAGTTGTTGACCGGCGAGCCAATGCCACAGAAGGCGGCTAGCCGAGACCAGAGAAGAGAAGACACCACAGCCGTGAACCTTATCTGAGCCGCTTCATCCAGATTGGCCGTCAGTAGGTCACTGACAAAATCGCTGAGCAGGTACCTAGCATCATTCAGATGAAGAGTTCTACAGCCATCCGGAAATGCTTTCACAAAGCTTGCGGCGCAGCTACCCTCGATTAGGTTGACCGAATTAGCTGTAATCTTCCACTTCCCGTGACAGTTCAGCCGTTGGCTTGTGAACTCGAGCGCCTCCTTCTGAAACCTTTTCTTTGAAGGTCTTATGTTCCTATCTTCTTTCGAAGGCCCGACATGCGGTGTGAGAAGGACGAAGAACCGGTCCACTTGACCTTGAGGCCATAGGGTCGATAACCACTTTTTCTCTTTGTAGAGAGATATGTGCTGTGGCGCATTATTATCACTTGATTCAAAAAGGTTGTTCCACCACGTATCGTTGTCGCGCTGCTTGTCAACTTCTTGGTTGAGATGCCAAGCCAAGCCAAAGACGTCAGCAGACACAGTATATGACTGCTGGCCCCGAATCTCGGCCCTTATGCTTTTGACGAACGATGGACTTGGTCCGTCCAACATCGCAACACTTATACTATCATCCTTCAGTAGTAGCATATTAAAACCAAATGGTTGTGGTTGAGAGGGTAGCTTGGTTACGTTGCTAAAGAAGAAGGGGATCGTAGCGTTGACCATAAGAGAAGCGCCAGAGGCAAAGTTAGCAAAGCCAACAGGGCCAGTAAGACCATATTGGCCGCCGCTGGCATTTGCTTCAGTTGTGACCCTTCCACCAACAAAGCTCTTGTAACCAATACTAAGAAGCAATGGGAACGCAAGCGATGCTGAGAGAAGTAGTGTCCATCGTTGACTGCCCCGACGCCAGTTCAAAAGACTACCCAAGATACTCTTCTTAATGATCGAATCGTAGTTCTGGAGGAGGCTCGCCCATCGTGTTTCAAGTTGTAGGAAGACGATAGTGGACAGCTTGGCGGTGCAAAGGTCCATGAGCGATAGCATCAAGCCAACGACGATAAGCTGATACTTTTGCTCAAGGCTCGCTGCAGTGGCTGGATGAAAGCAACAAACCAAAGCACTGATACTACAGCAAAAGCTCAATATCAGTGCTGCGATCTCTGAGAGGTCGCAGCACCGTCTCTTGATGGGGTTGCCGAGTCCGCGATGCTCTTGGCTGGTGTTGAAGGGCTCATAAGCGGATATATCATCGTTTGGCCTGACTTTATGGCGGGAGGGCAGATGAGGGAAGTTATCCATTGGGGAGGATTGTATTATTTCCGCAGGAATTCAGAGGCTGAATAAAATCTAGGTTGAGACTGAAAGGAAATCGGGAGAAGGGAGGCACACAAAGCGAGATATAATGAATTGCGGCTGAAAATTGTGGTGGTTTATCTCCGGAGTAAATGTCGCCAGACCACTGTACAGAAAGTTGATACGGCCAATAAGATCAGAGAGTTTTGATTCTGGTCAGATCATTGTAGCTTCTGCAACCCTTCACAGTGATCCTTTACAGTTGGGTAGCATCGCCGCCAATGAAACTGCAACACGATATCAGCTGGACACCAACCAACGCTCAGATGTGCCATAACAAAAATCAGGCTCTCGAAATTAATATCGCCCGCCGCGTTTTACAAGTTCACAGAATCAGGGTTTGGACATTTTGGTGGATGCAAAGTATATATAATTTGACAGCTTAACCATGATATTAATAAGGAAACTCACTAGTCCGGGAATGATGCCGAGTCCTCCTTAATCACTTCTGGCAGGTGGCGGAAGTTCTGGAGCCTGATTCTTGATCTGTGGTTGTGAAAGTGGCTGCATGAGCTGGAAACAGAGTGGTTGTCTCAAAAGCGACATGTGATAAAACAAATCAGGCTCTCGCCTATTTATCCGCAATGTCCAAAAAGCCCAACATTGCCGCAAGTACTATCAAAAATTAGCCCTCTGTTTCAAAACGATGTTGTTCTCAGTGGCCAGAACTTACAAGCGCCAGCAGTCACGATATACGAAGCTGTCCCCCACGCAGTCTGTATCGTTGCCAAATCGGTCCACGCCTTGGAGTTGAGCCAAATGCCGATAGCTAAGCTCAGCAAGACTGGAACGAGCACCACGATCGAGATGCGGGTGACTGACCAGTCTAGTACCAGCTCAAGGCCATATTCGCCCTCCAGTATATCAAGTCTCTTATTATTCAAGGTACAGTGTATCCAATCTGACCAAGCTAGGGAGATATGCCGAGGAATATGCCATCTTCTGTAGGTGCTCATAAACAACTGCAAGTCGCTGACTCCATTGTCATCGAGGATGATGCGTTTATGCGTCCCAGTATCTACGTCGCACTGATTCATCAGCATTTGTCGAAAGCTGCCAAAATACAACGACACACCTTGAATAGTCTAAAGCCCTTCAAATGCTTTAGTGAGAGAAAAGTCCCTCTCATCCCCCGGAGTCGGAAAGTCGCCCAGCGGAGCTTGGAGAAGAGCTGATCAGGCTGATGGACAAACATAATTCTCTCCTTCGGGTTAGGGTTTCCGCGGAGAAACAAACCCAAGACAACATACGTTGGTTGGATCCGCGACTCAAACTCAATAGCTGACGTGCGCGTGATACCGAAAACAGGTGTTGAAAAACTCGTCTTCCATTCGATCCTCTCCGCTTGCGCCTGCCTTGAATCATGCCCTGTAGGTGAGGTTTCGCCATCTACAGCTCCATGCTCTTCATCACGTCGTGGCATCGGGGTCAGTGAAAACATAATGTCTCGATAAGCCTTTGGGTACGGAAATGTAGCGGTTTCGTTGATCTCATAGTTGGAGCTCAATTGCGGCATTCCCTGGGCTGCGGGAGCCTGTAAGAAGAACTGGCTCTTGACATTCCACTGATGTCGAAGTGATCTGATGCATGGAGTTCGCTGCTCTACAAGACCATTGTAGTCGAGATGCCCTATGCCGTATGAGAAGTAAGCATGCCAGGCTGTAGTGGGTATGGGTCCGGCGGGTGCTGGCTGAGATAGAGATACGGGCTCATCGCCGGTATCGTCATTAGGTAGCGCCATTATCAATTGCGACTGGCGATTGAAGATGTCTTTTTTATTTATTTGAAGGATTAACTGTATAGTGGCGGGAATGAACCCCGCGTAATGAGGATTGGAAACGCTCCAGCGATTCAATCTTCAGCCGCAAGCCACCAAGAACCATCCAATGAGACGAGACGCTGAAGTTTCGAGTGCAGTCAGTGCTGGACCAACTACAAAAGTTCGCTGACAGCCCATGCCACTTGGCCCAGCCTACGCTCTTACATTGACTGCTTTTTAATGTGATTAAAATACTAAGAAGCAATACGACATTTTTATTTATCGCGATAACTTGAACGATTTGAATGCGCCTCGCATTGAGGATTGAGATAATGTGCTGGTAATTAAATAAATACTCAACCGCTGGCACCCAAAAACCTCCAATGAGAAACGTTTCTTTTGCTCGGGATGACTACTGCCTATACGGTTAAGCTTTAGGCTGCGAACACAGGCGATGGATGCAGTGCGGACAGGTTGGTCGATTCTACCAATGTCCAATATATGCCTACAATACTGGGCTCTGAGCTCACGTTAATGGTCTCTAGGCAGGCGTGAGGCATATGAAACTTCTCTTCAATATTGCTTTATGGATAGAGAATCATTAAATCATATTTATTCTAGATTTATATCACTTCTAGTCAAGGTGAGACGGACCAGGTAGGTCTCCCAAAACTGGCTGACGATTGTAGCTGAACTGTAAAAAGCCATGTCAATAAGAGCATAATAGCTACGTAGAGCATAACTTACCCTTACTCCCTTTTCAACATCCATAACCAGAGCCTCTTGTGAGAACAGGACGAAGGATTTGTGCAGGTCGATAATGGACTCATCTGCAGCATGCTTCTCAAACTGTGCCTGGGCCCTCCTTACCAGAGGAACCGACTCAGGGCCAGTAAGAAAGAGCTTGTAGACAAGTGCGTATTGGGGCATATTTGCGCCACCAAAATAAGAGTTCAAGTCGAACTGGTCGGAAACAGCACCGACGTTACAAATCAGTCCCCAGACTTGATCCTGGCAGCAAGAGTGGATTGCGTCAACCAAGCGAGGACTTAACGTCTGTTCCAGGCTCTCTCCATCCTTTCTGTCATCTGGCGTGGATACGAAATACATAGCGACGGTAGCGTCGCCCGAATCCATAGTGCCCGAAGAGCCCTCAGCTCGCTTTGTAGCAGCCGCAGTCTGCAGTGGAACGGTATTTTCATATGCCATGAGAACAATGCTTGTCTCAAAGTCTGCGAAAAAAGGCCCATCTGGCGCGATAGTTGTCTTCACATAGTCGCTAGAGAAGCATTTCTGGACATGATCCCAATCTCGGAAGAAGAGTTCTGTGGTATCGTCTCTTCCAACCCAGTTGTGATTGGCATTCAAGGGGCCATCATGGCGGGATCCAAAGGCCGAGTCAAAGATCTGGGTCTGGATGTACTTGCTACGTATGAGCTTAGCAAGATCCTCTAACTCCAAGGATTGCAGTTGGCAGTCGACATACTACGGTTTCTGGTCCTTGTCCTCTATAGCATCAGAGATACTTCCGTGGATACGGAATCGATGATCAAAGTACTCTTTTCGTGTCATGTTAGGCTTACGCCTACCAGTAGCAATTTGTTTAATATGGGGCATCATGGTGTGAGCAAGTCTTTAGGTTGTAAACAGACTAGGATTGATGATTCAGTATGATGGTCGGTGATTGCTAAGGTATTTGACAAAACTATTCAATGTAGCTCAGTTGCAGGACGAGTTCGAAGATGAGATATTATGATCTACTTTTATCTAACAACTCATAGCCAAGCCTTTAGCTAACTTCGGCTCAGGCGGATGTATATGCATACTGACATGAGATCTACAATGTGGAGCCGACGAATATATCCCCGAGAAAGAGAGGTCACCCTCTGTCACTCTTGGAACTTTTAGTAGTCTCCAGGGCCAACAACAGAAAGGGTCATGTTGCATGTGCTTCTTGTCCGTCTGATCAACGATCGCCACTTGGGCTCTTCATTTGGCAATTCGTATTCCGTAAGGACCAGTAACCCCAGAAGTATAGGGGTACGGGACGGGAATATCGGCGTCGGCATGTGGAGGAGGTATACGGGCTCAAATAAGGCGGAAACTGGAGAGCCAGGAGTTCAAAATGGGGATATCATGGGACTATGGTAGCATTTTAAAATATTAAACAAAAACAACAAATCCAATCAATTCAAGTTTCCTCAAGTTGAAACAAACCTTGATCATGGCTACGCAGGACAGTCCCCTTGACGTGGTTATCATTGGTGCCGGGCTCGCCGGACTTTTAGCCGCCCGAGTGCTACGTGAGAAGCACAATGTCAAAGTGTACGAGCGGTCATCTACACCAATCGAGGTTGGTGCTGCTATCAATGTCGGTCCAAATGGTGTTCGGATCCTCGACACCCTTGGTTTCGACCGCGCCAGGGCTAGATCACTTCCTGTCGCGGCTACCAAGGTCTTCTCGAAGGATGGCAATTTCCAACTGGATGAGAAAAATAGCTATGTAGAGAAGTATGGCGCTGATTGGCTGTTTCAACATCGGGCTGACCTGAGAGGAGAGTTTCTTCGGTTGGCAACTGACGATACTGGCGTTTCGGGTTTACCAGGGAGACCGGCTGAGATGCTTTGGGATCAGAATGTCATTGATATCGATCCAGAAGAGGGAAGAATCACACTTGCATCGGGTGAACAGGTCAAAGCAGACGTTTTGATTGGTAAGTTATTCAGGCATGGCCTAATTGAGCTCATCAACTGACGCGCGACAGCTGCGGATGGCATCAAGTCCATGGTCAGACCACACGTAGTTGGCGATGCCGCTTTCCAGACAGCGAGGCCATCTGGCTTATCGGCCTTTCGTTTCACGCTGGAGCTTGACGATATCAGAGCAGCTCTGAAGCAACTACCAGAGAATTTACAAGCCGACCAGCCTACATGCTTGTCAATGGTGTACTCTTTCGACAAAAGCATGCGATCTGTTGTCATGTATCCCTGCCGGAACTTTGAACTGCTTAACTTTGTATGCATCGTTCCAGATATTAGCCTAAAGGAAAAAACAACAGAATCATGGACAGCTTCTGGGGATAAAGAAGAGCTTATGTCACTGTTCTCGGACTTTCCCTTCTGGATGCACGATTATTTCAGGTACGACTACTTCGTATCCTTCACGCTTGTACTGCGGAAGTACGAACTGACCTCAACAGAATCGCAAAGAATATCAAACTCTGGCAGCTTCGGGACCAGGACCCGTTACCAACCTACATTCGCGGCCGCACAGTTTTGAAAGGCGATGCGGCACATGCTATGACACCTCACCAAGGACAGGGCGGAACACAGGCCGTTGAAGACGCAGAGGGTTCAAACTGTTCCTTCAGAACGGCGTTACTACGGAACATGTTCCTGAGCTTCTGAAAGACTTTGATTCTTTCCGCAGGCCACTCGCAAGCCAGATCCAGAACAATACTCGAAAGGCGAAGAACAAGAGGAGTGCAGAGGAGGTATATATATTTAAGAAGATAAATTGGACCTATGGTGGCATTATGGAAGAGCTCAGGGCTATGAAAGAGAGAGGCTGCAAGAATACAGAGACGTGAATAGCTCTTCTCCCAATAATAATATAATTTTTAGTAGTGCCTCTTTATCCCTTCACGGTGTTGGGTATCCACTAATTATACGCCAAGGCCACTGAGCGAAAAATGGGGCTTGTTGCCTAGAATCAGCACTAGCGGCCTTTAAAACGCCATTCGTCGTACTGTGGTAAACTGTCCGCTCACGACATCTCAACTCAGTGAGTCCATCAAAGCATTATGGGCTACTCTGAAGTTCTCTGCCACATTTGCGGCGTCAGTTTCAACATCAACCGCTCTCGAACAGATAAAGAACCTCGAAGCGCAGCCTGGGGCCAGAGCCTTGTCGTCAACCCTGAGAACAGTCACGGTCGGTGGGGATGCTACTACGTGAAGAGAGAGGGGGTCCAAGAACCCGGGGCCGCGTCATTGGAACCAGTCAAGTATATACCACCAACAATGGACCCTGAAGATTCATCCGATGATGGGTGGACGTCCGACACGGCGGATGACGAATGGGAACATATAGCTGGACCAGAATGCGAGTATAATGGAGCTTATAACGGAAATTCCATCTCTGCAGAGGCCATGAAACACTGTCAAACACCCCAGTGTCTTGTACCAAAAGGCGATGATTGGCAGCCTGAGAGAAACGACCAAGACTTTGAGGCGGCGGGTAAATTCTTCCTCAGCGGTTTGTTAGACGACATGCCCAGTAGAGATATGAGTTGGCCATCTGTTTCTCCCATCCGTCATGGTATGAGCAATGTCAGTACCGACAACATCATTTGGGATCCTGAAGATGCGGACGAATCCTGCATGCCTTTCCATCCGACTTGCTTCGAGATATTCAAGAGAGCTTCTCTACATCGGTATGAAACTGTGGATGTTGAGTGCTTGATGAAGTGGTGGCGCCTTGAACCAACGTACGAAGATTTCCATGGTTTTCCTCGGCATCCTGCTGTCAAGAAAGCTCAGGAGCAGTGGTGGAGTCATGAACGCGGAGGCGAGTTCCTAGTGGCCAACCCTTGCTTTGTTCCTGGATTGGACGATCTCCTGCAGTCGACACGCATGGAACATACCCTTGGGAATGAATCTAACCTTTCTGGAACTACAATATCAACGGAAATAGCCCCTTCAGACCCATTCTCGAAACTCCCTAGCGAAATGATTCGTGAGATTCTCATCCATCTCAGTTTCAAGGACCTTGCCAACCTGCGACTTACCTCTCGCGTATTTCTGCATCTGCCGAACTCAGTTTTGTACGAAGTGACAGTTCGAGAAACTCCTTGGTTATACGAAGCTTGGTCGTCATTGCCTATCTCTTTCTGGGCAACGACAACTCAAGCAAAGATCGATGAAGAGATCGAACGCGGAGGTGACATTCGCGCAACTTCTCAGCCAGTCAGGCTGCTCGGCAAAGCTGAAACGGACTGGCTCCGTCTTCAAGTGGAGGTATCGAAGAACTGGAAAATATTACTTGGGCTGCAGAACCGGCGTAGAATTTGGGATGATTGTCAAGAAATCTTGAATCGGGTGGATGAATACCGGAAACAAGGCAAGATCTAAATTATTGGGCTGATTTCACTTCTCATTGTTGGTGCATGTAGCGGCTTTCGATGTAGTAAATTGATTTAACATGCTTTCCAATGACCAAAGCAGCCATAACATACTCTAACCAAGCTTTGAGAGACGGTCTAAAACGTCGTCCTCCCAAGGATAATCATCGCTCTTAATCTTTCCGAAAGTCGGCAACAAGACAGCCTCATCAATCTCAGCGTACTTGCCACGCTCAATATGCACAAGCTGTCCATTCTTTGAAGAATCAGCCATAAGAAAAGCGGCGCAACGAGCGACAACCGAAGCAGGCTGAAGCTCGACGTTGATAGCGTCAAGGAGCGCCTTCAGTGAAGGCAAGACACTGCTGTCTGTCCAGCTAGGGGCTAGTGTATTAACGCGGATGGGAAGTTGAGCAGCGGCGAGCAGGGGGACGAGACCACGTCCCCAGCCTAGGACACCATGTTTGGCGGTGGCTAGGGATGTTAGTAAAACACGATGACGTGGGGATTTGGTAGCTCACAGTAATCCACAGCTCGCACACGCTGCAGGCCAGTTGTTGAGCCACTGATGAGAATGCTACCCCCCTCAGGCTGTTGTCTCATATATTTAATAGCAAGCGTCGAAGTGTTGATCACACCCTTCAAGCTAATGTCAAGAAGCTGGTGCGAAGGCTCCTTCAAGTCGCCATTCTCATCGACCTCAGTAGCCAAGTAATCCGTCCTAGGTCCAACACCGGCATTGGCAAAAACATGGTCAATACGACCATAAACCTCCTTAGCCTTCTTGAAAAGCGCAATCAAATCACCCCAGACTGAAACATCGGTCTTGACAAAGGTAAATGATCCCTTGTGTTCCTCCGGGGGAGGCTGCACATCGCCACTGACTACCGAGGCGCCAAGCGACAAAAGCAAGTCAACAGTAGATAAACCAATACCGGAAGATCCTCCTATCATGGATACATCATTAGCTCGTATTCCGCTGGTCATGTAGGGAAGGGTTGCATACCTGTTACGATGACAACCTTGCCCTTGAGGGCCTCCAGCTTTTGATCGTCGATAGTAAATTCAGCCATGATTCTAATTCTTGAAACGTGAAGAAGCAGAAAGACGCGGTGAGAAGAAACTCGATGGCAGCAGCAGTGGCCCTGACTAAAATACGAAAAGTTACATTGGCCTTCGTCCACACCGGTTCAGGGTCCTAGGTGGAACCGGGGAATCCACAGCAACTCCCGCAAGTCGTACGAGTTCTCATTTTGCATTAACTGTTGGTGGGTAAACTATTGTTTCTACTCTGTAGTCCCGAGTCTAGTCGAGGACTAGATCTTACATCCATGCTGGTATCCATATTTGCTGGGCATGTACGCGATCACGTGTTTTGTAATGCTCATTTGCCACTGGTTCTCTTGGTAAAAATAACCGGAGAAAGTCGCCCGGGGTGTTGGTTCTGTCGGAAATGGATCTCTGCAGAAGGATCTGATCGGCACTGATGTAACAACCCGTTACGAGCGAGACATCTAGACCGTCTTCACATGCATATCTCTTTTTTCTTCTTTCGCATTTACGCTTTAAACATGACTATCTCTTGGCTTCGGACACCAGTAGATCATCCGCAGACCAAAACACAATCTAATATGAGGCTGACCAAAGACACTAGGACGTGCGGGCCGCTCGGGGATAAAGTGGACGTTCCAGAAAAAGCAGCCAATATCATAGCCTCGGGATCATTCACGGCCGAATTGCTCCGCAAACATTGCACTAAAGCTTTCGAGACAGCCGTTGATTTGAGTCCGTCGTCACTTAGTTCACTGCTAGGGCCCGTTTCCTAATTGGCCCCCTATGTTTGAGCCGGTACGCTAGCTGGGGTATGCGAGAATGAACGAGCCTCGGAATCAACGCGAGAAATAACTAAACATGTACAGGGGATAATGTAGTGGGTCTTGTCGGACTGTTTATGTCACAACGGAGTTGCATGCAGCGTGTGCCGGTTTTCCTGAGGGGCTAGGAGCATGGGTACCGGCCCAAAATTTCCGGGACGTTGGGTCAGCCGTTTGACATTAAATCTGGCAGATACAGATCTCGAAATCGTCCCTGACCTTGTTGTTTGTTCCTTTGTTTATTGCCTTTCTTATCGTTCGCCTTGAATCACCATTATGGCTCCTGTAGCCGGTGCGGGCGTGCCCCTTCTATGGATCACTATTGTGATGCTCACGCTATCGTGGATTTTTCTCAGCGCGCGTCTTGGAGTTCGAAAATGGAAGAATAATCTTGGCTTGGACGATTGGCTGATGTTTGCGGGTTTGGTATGTATTTTGGCGGAGTTTGAAGACAGTGACTGACGAGACGCAGATTCTGTATACGGTTACGGCTGCGCTGGTTATTACGTGCTGTTTCCATGGAGCAGGTCAGCATAGAGATGCTATCGAAACAGAGGACGTTATGATGGGAACAAAGGTACGTGTCTTTCCAACGGTCATCGTGTAATCGCTAACGCATCTCGTCGCAGCTCTTCTTCATCGCCCAATTCTTCTACTCTGCTTGCT
Organism: Fusarium succisae; assembly: GCA_013186925.1. Classification (NCBI taxonomy): domain Eukaryota; kingdom Fungi; phylum Ascomycota; class Sordariomycetes; order Hypocreales; family Nectriaceae; genus Fusarium; species Fusarium succisae. The sequence goes on along the minus strand of JAAOAW010000069.1, from coordinate 88,296 downwards.
CCGTCCCGATCAAAGCTAGTATCTGTGTAACAATGCTCCGAATTTGCGACGCACGCCGTCGATTCGTCTGGACTCTATGGGGCCTCATCGGTATAACCGTCATCACCGCCATCATCTTCATCCTCGCCACAGCCAACGTCTGCCATCCAATTACAACACTTTGGGGAGAAACGACTCACGGCTACTGCAACACAAAACTCAACAGTAGTGTCGGATTCTTTTTTTCTGCAGTCTCGATTATCGTGGATTGGACACTAGCAATTCTTCCCGGACTCTTGTTGTGGAATATCCAGATGAAGAACAGGGTCAAGCTCCCGGTCATTGTTATGCTTGGACTTGGTGCTTTGTAAGTCAGCCATATGATCTTGTTGGCAAAGCTAACAACTTGTAGCGCCAGTTGTGCAACCGTCGTCCGACTCGGCTACCTCACACTTTACAACAACCCCGAAGAATTCATGTATAGCACTGGCGCAATCGGCCTATGGTCCATTGTGGAAGAGGGCATCGGAATTATCGCCGGCTCTATGCCTGCACTTCGTCCACTTCTCAACCTCCCGGTGTTCCGTAGCACGTACGCAAGCAACACTGGCTCCAACGGAATCTCGAGTCGAATGAATCCACCTCATATCTCAGGCAACAAACATACTCGGATTGTTTCTAACAACCAAAAGTCAAGTTTAGAGTTGAATGACTTTCGATCGGGCATGACAACACGTGTGGGTTTTGGCAATGATGATAAGGTCAGACAGAGTATTGATGATGGGGATAGTCAGAAGTACATCTTGAAGCAGACGCGGGTTGTGATGACTACTGAGCAAACATAGATTATAGGACAGTAAATTTATAAGATTAGCAATCACTTGTCATCCAGAACAATATCTCGCCATCGTGACTAACAAACTGGCTTGAAATGTCACTTTTAGACGTCAAGCTTTAACTGGCAATCGAACTAGCGTGATGCAGCGTAAATTTGTACTTCTGCCCTGTACACACCCGGGACTCTTTGAATTTGCAAAAAAGGACTATAACAGAGAACTGGAGTTTTATTAATAGACTGTAGGTAGGAAGACTAAGCGACATTGCACAGTGAGGCGGATGAAACAGCCTACTCGATTTAGAGAGATGAGATGCCGTCGTTAGTTTGTTTTCTTGGTATCCCTGCTTACTACCCTGCAGTGATTGAAAATAATAGAAAATAGGCCCTTCAGAGCTAATTATAATGTTAGATAATAGACCGAGTAATAAATTGACAATTTAGGGATAGTTTCTCCATTGGTTTCCCGTTTCGGAGTGCTTTCATAACAAAAAGAAGTCAACGGCCGCATTTGCGAGTAATGCCCTAATGAAGTGACACCATAGCATGCTCACAGCCTGGTGAAATGAAGTTTGCACTCAAACGTAATAATAAACAATAAGACCACGGATTCATTTCAATAAGCGAATAAAGAAGCCCGACTGTCTCTTGCTAATGGTAAACTGACCTTTTGAGTTCAATATTCACCTCTATCAATGATGCCAGTTCAATGTTCATGCCAAGTCTTTAGAGCAGGGTTTGCAATAGGTGCGCATGCACGGCTATAGTAGATCATGCGGGGAATCCCAGTCAATGCCGATATCATCTGACTCGGTATTTGTCAATAGCAAGGACCTTTCCAAGCAACCTGATTGATCTTGAAAAGTACCTCACTCTTTAGCCGGATGACTTTTGCTAGACCTTTACGATCCCTGGTGGCGTGATCCTCTTCGACAAGCAGGACATCTAGATAATAACAGCCTTCTGTAAGAAGCCCTATCAAGAGAAGAACTGAAGTTGGCATACACTGTCCCATTGGACATACCTAACATGATTCATTAAGCCTCGAATAGGTACAGTATCCCTCATTGAAGGCTTTTGTGGATAGCTAAGACATCCCGTCTTAGACTTAAGCATACTTTCAACCTTACATGATACATTTAGCCTGTCCCACCGGAGCAAACTCTCTCGGCAGTTCATTGACCTGCTCTTGAACCTGGAATTACCTGTTTAGGAGCTCCTGCGGGGGATCTGCGTCCCGGCGGGGAGATTGTACCATCTCTGTACCTTGCAAGGGCATAGAGCCAAGAACGGCTGGCTTTGCAAGAAAACTGATAACTAGGTCGCCCTCTGCCCCAGATGTCACCACATGAAATGGCCAAGGACTCATTTATTTCAACCCGACATATCTCTTGACCAAGTTCTTTGTCTAAGATGCTCCACGCCACTCTCACCACGGTGGTGCTGGCTCTAGTCACCAAAGTTACTGCACAGGTACAAGGCACAGCAACTGTGGACCTTTCCAGGAATCATGGACGAACAGAGGCTCTTGGATCAGGCTTTATCTACGGCTGGCCTGATAACGGAACAAGTGTCGACACCTCGATCCCAGATTATTTAGTGACTGACATCAAGTTCAACGCAAACCGCGGCGGTGGTGCTCAGATTCCATCGCTTGGTTGGGCTAGAGGCGGCTATGAAGGATACCTCGGTCGCTTCAACTCTACTCTATCCAACTACCGCACCACGCGCAAGTATAACGCTGATTTCATCTTGCTGCCTCATGATCTCTGGGGTGCAGATGGCGGACAGGGTTCAAACTCTCCGTTTCCAGGTGATAATGGCAACTGGACCGAGATGGAGCTATTCTGGAATCAGCTTGTATCTGACTTGAAGGCTCATAACATGCTCGAAGGTCTCGTGATTGATGTTTGGAATGAGCCTGATATTGATATTTTTTGGGATCGCTCATGGCCCCAGTTTCTCGAGTATTATAATCGCGCGACCACACTCCTGCGGTAAGAATACCTTTGATGCACACGCATACACAGTGAGCTGACTGGTCGAATTAGAAAAGCACTTCCCAAAACCCTTCTCAGCGGCCCAGCCATGGCACATTCTCCCATTTTGTCTGACGATAAATGGCATACCTGGCTACAGTCAGTAGCGGGCAACAAGACAGTCCCTGATATTTTCTCCTGGCATCAGATTGGTGATTGGGAACGTGAGCCCGACACCACGATCCCCGACTTTACTACCTTGCGGGGCCAATACGGCGTTCCAGAGAAACCAATTGACATCAACGAGTACGCTGCACGCGATGAGCAGAATCCAGCCAACTCAGTCTACTACCTTTCCCAACTGGAGCGCCATAACCTCAGAGGTCTACGTGCGAACTGGGGCGGTGGATCTGATCTGCACAACTGGATGGGCAACTTGATTTACAGCACTACCGGCACCTCTGAGGGGACATATTACCCTAATGGCGAGTGGCAGGTATATAAATACTATGCCGCCATGGCAGGGCAGAGAATTTTGACGAAAGCGTCGTCGGACTTGAAGTTTGATGTTTTTGCCACTAAGCAAGGTCATAAGATTAAGATCCTAGCCGGCACCAGAACCGTTCAAGCAAAGTATATCATTGAAGTCAGCGGCTTGGGAGCAGTGGGACTCCCAAAGAAGGGCACGGTAAAGGTCCGGACTTATCGATTCGACTGGGCAGGGCCGAATGGAAAGGTTGACGGGCCTATGGATTTAGGAGAGAAGAGGTATACTTATTCGGCCAACACGGTGAGTCGCCCCTCGAGTCTAGCGCTGCATTATTTACGTGCCTTTCCTTTGAGCTTAGTGCCTGAGCTAACTTTGAATCATAGCTGACACTTTCTGTCAACCCGCCTACAAACGCTACCGCCTTTGCTTACGAGTTTTCAGTTTGAAACCGGTGACAGAATTTGTTTTGGATAGAAACGAGGATGAGATAGCAAGTTCGTTACTTCATAAGACCAGTATAAGTTGCGAAATATGACAACAGAAGCGACAAGAGGAAAACTCAGCCTGCTAGACTGTGAACCCGGCAAATCATCCATCAATCGAATCTCGTCGCGTTCTCTTCGTCCTTGATCTTGACTCAAGTGAGCGTCGCTTGTTAGACCCAGTATTACCAATTAAAGACCAAACATGAAGGCCAGAAGGTAGAAAAGTACCACTGTATGCCTCCCGTCTGAGAAATTCCATTATAGATGAGAACGGAAGCGTATCCATGCCGCAGTGAACAGTGATAGCTCTCCCGAAAGCGACTTCGTGCATAAGGCCTTCCCGTTCAAACCAAGATCGCCTTAGAAATCTGATGATAGATGACTTTTCCTGATCGGAGGGGATGTATGAATACCCAGCTTCTGTGGTAGAAGGAGTGTCATCGGACATGGTTTCATCTGGATCTTTGCCATCAGCCCGAAGGATTGATGAGATGGCTTCTGGCGCAAGTTTCGTTTCATCATTCTGGACTCCAATCCATGCGATGACAGAGCTAGCACGGCAGTAAATCTGTGCAATCAAAGAACCATGATTCGATCGCTCCTCGGGATTGCTCTGATCGATGCAAATTGCATCAATCCACATCGGCCTCCCGACTCGAACAACTTCAGGAACAGGGACTAGTTTTCTCTCCTCAGGCGTCATTTGCATCTTATAAGCAATTTCTTCAATGTTCTCCCAATCTTTTGGCTTCGTGTATGTGATGTAGTCCATCGGCGTTTTACCATACGAGTCGATTACTTTCATACTGGCACCGTAGTCGAGAAGCATGTTGATAATGTCGAAATGACCAAGTTGTGCTGCGTGATGAATTGCCGTCTTGCCGAAACAATCCTGCGCATGGATATGAGCACCTTGCTCCAACAACCGCTGAACCTTGGGTCGATGATTGTGTTCCACGGCTGTCATCAACTCAGTCTCCAGGAACAGTTCATTGCGTTGCTCAACGGGATCATTGACTTTTTGAGCCATCTTGAGAGCTTCGTAAATGTTTTTCGGGAGAAACATTAGCTTTCCGTTGATGGTGATGGGATAGAGATGCATGGGACCGTATTCATCAATATCGCCTGGATCAGCACTGTCTGGATTTCCCCATGTTGAAGAGATGAGATCAAAATCTGGAGCCTCATTGATATCCACGGCTTCTAGGATGCATTCTAGTAGAGGTTCACCTAAGATTGAAGGAGGTGAAAGCTGGCGAGGTCTCTTGATGAATGACAATAGACGAATTGAGGTCGGTGAGGGAAGATTTGCATATGAGAAGTTGGTAAAGTCAATTGGACGAGCGTTGACTGAAGCCATGATAGCTAATTTGAATTACGTTGTTCAAGTGTGACACTCTGTCTCTTGGTGATAATCATCGTATCTTCGCCCTCATTCTTATAATCTCAGCACTCTGAATCCTTCCGCCAAGACATGCATCGTGTGCCTATTTTAGTGCAGGCGGAGGGCGTTCTGCCTAGCTCAGCCCCTGTCAGTGGATAGCAATCGCTGTCAGATCCGTCGGACTTGACTCGGCTGCCTCCCCAACCACCTGAATATCTTCACATACAGACAGACAAGCAATGTGAGAGAATCTTATACTTTGTCATATCTAACTAGTCATGAGATTTATTCCAACATCCCAGTACAGGTTGTTCAATCCAGCAGCGTCGTTTTCTGCCTGAACCCCGCCGGACTCACCAGCCAGTAAGCATCGCAGCGTGATATCCCTGTAAGTCTCCCCTGCGAAGAAGGCTAGATCCGACTTACATTTCTTGATAACGGCTTCTTTGAACTCCTGGGGCGACATGATGTCTGCTTTTGAACCCTTTGCTCCAGACTCAGCGACCTTTGCGATGGGTCGCCAATATCCAATCTCGGCTAGTAGTAGTCCAACAGCGTAAATGTCATGGACTCGCTGGAAGCGCTGTTCCTTGCCAGTCTGTTTGGCTCCTGACTTGAGACGCTTCCGTATATCGGGATGCAGGTAGACAACCTCGGTATCTTCAACTGACGCTGAGATGGATAGTTCGGTAGGTGAGTCTGGCCGAGAGATTGCGAACCCTCCGATGATAGGTTGACTCAGATCAAGTGCCTTTGACTTTGTGTCCGTCTCGTCTATGAGGAATGCTACGTGCAGAGAATTGAACCGCTCATGATGCCATCGGGTCAAGAGAAAAGTGTAAAAGCCCATCACCAACTTCGACGCCAATTGTAGGCGCTGATTCAGACTTGGAAGAGCATGCTGCACTCGTGAGGCTGATTTACTACCCGCCGCCGACTTCTGACCTCCCGATAGCATATCGTAAAGCGTATAGACTTTTGTTGAAGATGTAAGACTGCGAGGCAAGGTAAACACGAGGCCGAAGGACCTCGCGCCCCCAAACTCAACAAACCCAAGAGCTGGCAAGGGCTGTATTGCTGAGAATGCTCCGATCTGCTGTAAAGTGTACGAGATTCGTGCCATTCGGGAGTGAGCCAGTTTATACGCATCGAAGTCTTTGGGTATGGGTATCCAATCAATCAGAGCTCGAGAAACCTGGCCGTCTTGAGAGGTATACTGAGAGATCGTATATTGACATCCCTTGAAGACATCCGCTGCGACCAAACCCTCAAATGCAGCCTCCTTTAGTTCCATTTGCTGGAGTATAGCATCCATGTCAGCGCTCAAACCCATGCCATCTTTGAAACGCTGTCGTATTGACATAAGCTTGGCGCTTTGGCTTAAAGCTCCGTTGCGATCATTAGACAAGTTGACGATGTCCTTGATGTTTTCTGGCGAGTCTAGAGCGTAGCCTGCGATTCCGAGCTCGAGGATGCTGTCTCGCATATTCTGAGGCAGTATGCTGTACAGAGTGTTGTTCCAGTATATCATGGACGCCAGTGAATCATCGAGTGCGGCTTTGTCAGAGTCTTCTTTCCATGGACTCGTGCTGTGTTTGATCCGAGTTGTCCATGGTGTATGCTTCAGAAGCTCACTAGCGAATCGCTTGAGTCGCTGTCTCGATTTCGCAGCGGCCTCGCTCAGGTCTGCAACCGGATCTGCTACAACTGGTTCTGCCTGCATAACAACCAATACGCCGTTTCGCTGGAGAATCTCCTCGATCTTCTCGAGAAGCCTCAAAATGCTAGTCGCAGCATCAATAATGGGCTTTCCGAACTGCTTATCCAGCGTCATCTGCAAAGGCGAAGACTGAAGCGGAACATTGAGAACCGAATGCGATGACCTTTTCGTGATCGCAAGATGTTCCAAAGCAGTCCACCAAGTCTGGAACCGAAAGAACTCCATCTCCAACTTGCACATCCAATCCGCGACATCATCCCCAAAATCGTCGGCTCTCCGAATGACGCGCCATACTTCAAAGCCCTTTTCAAAAACGGAAATTAGACCGCCGAGGCCAATAACAAACGCTGGGATCTCAAGACCAGACATTTCGACGCGGAGAAGTGGGTTGAAAGGAAGGGGTTACGCAGAGAAGCAGGATTCATGGTTTTGGCGGGCGATCTAGACCCTGATAAGCCAATGCAGGTAATCAATAGCGCCGGAACCCCTCATTTTACGGCTCAAGCTGGAAGTCCTGCAGCGATTTCGTAAGCTCGTGAGAGCGAATATCGTACTTCATTGGTCTAGACCGAGACATGGCTGAGATATGTAACAATCTCGTTTCAGCCTAGCGAGGAAATCAGCCTTACATTCCGAAGCATGCGCGAGATAAGAAGCCAACCCGCATTTCAAATCGTCGCTCGATCGCCAAGTTTTATGTGTCGTCAAAATGGGCGATTTTCAATCATTTTCGACATATTCCGCTCCTTTCTCAGCGACGGAACTCATTAATCGTCCCGATAAGACACATGCAGTCAAAGGCCAAGCTGAATTCTTGGCCGTCGCCGTCGCCCTCGATGTCCCGATCCTCAGCGCCCAGAACAATGTCATCGCCAGCATGAATATTCTTTCAGCTGGTGCAGGCGCTTCCTTCGCCGTGTTTGCATCAGCTGAAGAACTTAGTCTTGACGCAGATGAGGACTTTATCAATGCGACACCCGGAGTGCGCGATTGGATCCAGAAAGCGAAAGATAGTCAAAAGTTTCGGCGATACGTGACCAAGAAGATCGTTACCTCTCAAGGAGTCACGAGTGACTCGCCTCAACTTGCCGCTGCTATCAATGAGATACGAGTTTTGTCAAATGAGACAATTCGGCAATGCGACTTTATTGTCTCGATGCTGGCTATCTCGTGGAGCGAGTCGCCTAGTGTTGGGAGGTTTTGGCCACAGGTTTTGCTTGAGGCTGCTGATGAAGGCACTTTGGCAGAGTATCTCTCTTCCAACAAAGCAGACTTCAAGTCCCAATTGGCAATATCCATGAATATCGGTCGCGCGCTACAGTTTCTCCATGCGCATGGGATCGTTCATGCTGACCTAAAGCCAACAAACGTGCTCGTCTTCACCTCTGGCTTGGATGAACACCAGCATGATCTCCTCGACAAGACTGGCCTTCCGCCTATCCGGGCCAAACTATGCGACTTTGGATATGCGGTCATCTTAGATGACTACAAGTCCAAAAATCTATTCCAGGCGAGAATCGGTAGTCTTCCATGGATGGCACCTGAACTTGATGCAGAAGAACCTATCAGACTGGAGGATCTTCACAATACAGATATCTACTCTCTTGGGCTACTTACTGCCAGCATTTTCATGAACGGTTGTACGCCCTTTGAATCACTGAGTCCAGGGGAAGTTTTGAAGATGAAGAAGAAAGCACCAGGCCAGTCAGGTTCAGCAGTCGCGACACTGCTAGAAAATATTAAGGAGAAAACACCCCTTGCAGAACAACAGGAAGAGTTCGTTTACGCTTTTCTCGAGGGAACTTGTACACCTTCACCCTCGGAAAGGGTGTCATTATCGGCGGTACAGAGTTACCTGTTTCTGGGACTCATGCAACAACTTCATACTGGAAAGGCAACGATCCCGTTGGAGTGGTACAAGGATCTACGGCCAGCTACAGACGGATACAAGTATGTGGCCTAATCGTGGTTTATCTCATGCTAATATTGCAGGGGCGCTCTGGCTGCGCTTGAGAAGAAACATTCAGGATCGGTAAGAATGGCCGAATCTCACACCAGGTCTTTATCAAGAAAGATCCGATACAAGTTGCTGACGAATTTCTAGGTAAGCGAAATCGATAACGACGAAATGCTGATTCAACTGCGGCAAATGTACGACCAAGTCATCTCCATCAAGATCAACAACCCAGAATTCGAGAAAATGCTCGCAACATGTTTCGAAGACCACAGCCTCAAGCCAGCTAGTCTGAAGAAGTTCAAGAAGAATTGGAAACCGGATGAGGATACTCAAGATAGTGATGCCTTCATTTCCCGAATGGAAGAGATCTTTGATGGAGCTATAACTAAAGTCCCTGATGTGAGTAAGACGCTCTATCCTTGACATGACTGACTTTTCAGTTTGCGTTCGAGCACACTCTGAATGTATCTCTGATCCCCAGAGTGGCACAAGAAGAGGTCTTTAGAGATCTTAGAGAGAGCGTTGAGTCAGCTGATATACAAGACTCTGCCGCGCCACTTCACCTGGCTGGGGCGTACCTCAATGGACTACTCGTCGAGCTATCGATAGAGAAGGGTCTTGAACATCTTGTTACAGCCGCTATGATGGACAACCCAGATGCATTATCTGTCATCCTTAGAATCTTTGATTCATGCGATACACCTTTGCCACCAGAGAGAAAAGATGAGCTACTTGGCAAAGTTGAGTCATATGGAGCCAAGACATTCGGCCTTTCTCAAGGGACACTGTTCGACCATTTAGTTCCTAAGCATCTCTCCCCAAATCAAGTCCTCGGTCAGATCTGGACTCGAAAGTGGCCAGAGAAGTATCAAGCATATCTCGCAACTGAGCGGAGATTTCCGAATCTGTTTCTTCTCCATTGCAACAGCCCTCTGTTCTTGAAGGAGAAGCCAAACATGGAAGCTCCAGTATTAGACTTTGATCGTCTAGCATGCCTCAAAGATGCAGGAAAAGGAAACATAGATCCAGCGAGGATAGACGAGTTCAAAGAGGGGATCGTTCAACTTGGATGTCTCAACTGCAGCGACAAGGATGGCTTTACGCTACTTCAGATTGCGGCTGTCAAGAACGATCTTGTCATGGCGCGTGCTCTAGTTGAGCTTGGTGCTGATATCAACGCACATGGCAACACTCACGGCTGGGCACCATTACTTCTAAGCTGTCACTGCGGCCACTTTACCATAGCAAAGCTCCTTATCGATAATGGCGCTGACGCTACTATCCGAGAAACTCTTCACGGAGCAACAATCCTTCACTCCCTAACCCAGTTCTCCAAACGCGAGCACTGTGAGGAGATATTCGACATTGCTTTATCAGCCGGCCTTGACATAAATGTCCCTATGAAGAACGGCGCAACTCCACTACACACTACGTTCGCAGCATGGGATTACTCCCACGGAGTGGCAACTGAACTTCTACTGGAGTATGGTGCAGATCCAACTAGACAAGTTCAAGAATGGGATGGATTCTTGAACTTCAACACTGCCATTGCGTATGCGGCGCAGCAGCTTGACGTTGATCTCTTACGCAGAATGTTAACTGCTTCAGAGACCTTGGTGGCGATTCTGGGGTTGTCAGCGCATCGTCAACTCAGCGATGCCAAGGCTCAAGCAATCAGTGCTCTTTTCCGAAGAACGCGCTTCTACTGTATGTGCGTCGGAGGTAAAGGGTATAAGGAAAAATTGGAGACTGTCGTTTCTCTCTTAGCTGATGAAAATGCCCGCTCGGTGTTGATTGAGCGACGACGCGTGGATAAGAAGCAGCCAACAGATCCATTCTTGACTATGTGCACTTTTAGAGGATCCGGCTTCTTTGTAGATGTATTTCTGAAAGTCTTTCCAGATATTGTCATCGACGATCCGTCTTGGGACTTACCAAGACTGTTTCTACATGTCGCTATCGAGAGGAGAGATATCGAGGCTGTACGTGCTTTCGTCAGACAAGGGGCGGATATCCTCACTACGGAGAGAGGAGGACGCAACTCACTTCACTTTGCGGCACACTACTTCCCCAAGATCTTGCCAGAGCTCATCAAGACACTTGAAGAGTTCCCCTCAGAGAATAGACAGGGGAAGAGCATGACAGAAATATTGGAGGGGCAGTGCAACTCTGGTCTCACAGTGTTTGCTCAGCTTCTTGTCGAAGGGTACGATGACGAGCGCAAACTTGCCGAGACTCTACGGGCGAAGTACTCTCTGAAGCACGACTACAAGATGAATAGAGATGGCAGCTGGGTGAGATTTGGGGGCTACCTTGTTTCGCTGGCTGTTGCTGATGGCTTGGTACCGATCGAGCACATTCAGTATCTGCTCAATCTTGATTCACTTCCCGAGTACGTAACTACACCAACGGGTAAGACCTTGTTAGTGACAGCTATCGAAGGCTTTTCAGGATGTAGGTGCGCATCTACTTATAAAGACACGGCTGACATCTCAAGCTCGAGACTCGTATGACCTCGCATGTCATCAGATCACAAGAATGCTCCTAGCCAAGTACCCAGTTTTCGGTGACGTCTTCCGAGTCGCTGATGAAAGAGGTCGAACTTGTCTACATATCGCAGCATACTGGTCCAACAAGACTGCTTTGCAAATGATCAAGGACCATGCACAACGGCATTTCCCCAGCAAGAAGATCCCGTGGAATGCAGTGGCAAGTGGCAACACTGTGTTGGATCACGCATTACAAGGTATCAAGGCGAAGTCACTTCCAGCGCTTGACAATGAAGTCAACAAAGTTGCCACACGGTCGACCAGGAAAGCTGCGTTGGCGTGCTACGTATTCTTGCGCGAGAATGGAGCATTGCACAATTGGGAGTTGGAAGGGTCTTTGGTAGCGTGAGTTGAACGAAATATTAATCAAGGCACTTCTAATCGGTATAGAGCACGATTGATCATGTATACGCCTGACTTTCAGAAGATTGGCCTTTTCTTGAGACTCGCGACACAGAGACTTGGCCTTGGTCCACCAGACGTCGACTTTGACAGTGAGCTACTTTTAACATTCTTCCTCTCAAAGAAAATATCTGACCAAAAAAGGATGCGTCGAGGTTGGGACTACTACTCGTCTCGATGGAAGACTCATTCGGGTTCCAGTAGTAGACCTGATCTGGAAACATGATAACTTCATCCTCAGATTCTATTCCGTTCGCATATCGTCTCTGGCTGCTGAAGGTTTTCAACAGTTTCACGGCTGGTTCAAGAAGAGAATGACAGAGACTGAACCGAGATGCTACGAGAGTTTGGGCCTGCCTGCTGGACTTTGTAAGTACATATCGATCAATGCGGCTGTTGTACTGACTCTGACTAACAGGGCCGTTCATGACTCTCACTTACGACCAGCCAATACCTTATGCAAAAGACACTATGCGCTGGACCCGCGGTGGCCGGATCTGGAGTGAAGAAGAGCGCGATAGTCTGAAAGCACAGTTTTCTTCGCTCTGGGATATTTTCTTTGGAGAGGTTGAGGAGCAGTTCTTGTCTAGGTTTGAGATGTCTTAATTCCGTGTCGGATTTCCAGATTTGGTAGTTCTTAATCCCATCAGCGCCGCCGTCCGTCCGTCTATCTCCGGTGGTGTAAGCGCTGCAACCTCAGCACTAATCCTAAAGAGACCCCTTTGGGAATAATACAATTGATACATCCGATAGTAAATTCCGTTGGCAAGAAAAACGCTGTAGTATAAGAGAGAAGGACACTCAAGGCAAGGTTCGTAGACTTTCTTAAGGATCACTATTAGCAAACTGTTTGCACAAACGTAATTGAACTCCGTCACCATCACACAAAGAAACAATATCTTTATTATCCAGCATGCCTAAAGTTCTCATTATCGGTGCCACTGGCTACCTCGGCAGCAGAGTCTGCAGCGTCCTCGTCAATAGCGGCCAACATAGAGTCTACGGAATCACTCGCAATGCAGCTAAAGCCAAGTCTCTAGCCGTCGCCGAAGTCACGCCTGTCATCTGCCCCGACCCCATCAATAAACCGGATGCTTACCTCGACGCGATTCGCAACGTCAACATTGATATAGTTGTTGATGTCTCTGGAGCAAATCAACAGTCGGCAAAGTTCCTTGCTGATGTGAAAGCCGTCGGTCAAGAGCGCTTAGACAAGGCAAAATCTGCAGGTCTCACGCACACCCCGAAGCTTGGGCTCATTTACTGTTCTGGAACCTGGGTCCACGGATCGAGTGATAAGCTAGTGAATGATCTAGACATTGTTGGACCTAATGCCCCAACACCACCTGCGTCACTTGTTGCATGGCGCGTCGCCCATGAGAACGCTGTTCTTGGTGCTTCTGACGTCCTCGAAGTGGCGGTTCTACGCCCGGCACTCATCTACGGTTGTGAGAGTACTATTTGGACTGCTTTCATTCTTCCACTCCTTCAAGCTTCCCGAGACGGATCCTTGGACACAATCCAAATCCCACTGGGCGTTGGCTCTCGTCCGGGGCTTGTGCACGTTAGCGATGTCGCGACTGGTTTCCAGAAAGCTATAGAGAAGCTTTCACTTATCAACAGCACATCGGTCTATCCTGTGTTTGACCTCGTGACAAGCCAAGAGAGCATGTCACAGATCTTTACAGCTCTGACTTCCCACTGGGGATTCAAAGGACGCTGTGAGTTGGTAGGACCAGGCGACGATTTGTTCGCGGAAGCGATGGGAACTAGTCTACGCGGTTCTTCTGATAGGGCGAAGCAGCTATTAGGCTGGGCACCAACGAGATTGAACGGCTTTGTCGGAGATATGGATATTTATGCTGATGCATTTGCCTCTCAATATTAGTTTGGGGTTCTGGGCAGCGATGATACAGAGTATGTCGTACTAGGAGAACGACTAGTATATGATGAAGCTTGTAGGTTGCATTAGTTCTAGGAAATATGTATGTATTATTTACAAGGGCCTTGCTACGTCCGATAAGTGTTCTGTGTCCTAAAACCCACCACTACTTTCTTCCCGATGAATCACCGACCATCTCATAGACTGGCTCGGCCTCGTGAGCTTCGCTTCCCGCCATTTCGTAAGCGGGGCCAGGGTTCTGGACAATTGGAGGAGATAATTGACCCCCGCCTCCATGTACTTTTGGCCAGTCGGTGAGACTGACCCGGTCACCATCGACATACGTGCATCTAGTGGCGGAGAGGGTACGATGCTGACAGTGGTGTAGGGTGGAGCAGCCGTTTGATGTTGGGGCTAGAAGATAAGGTTAGCGCTGGAGTCTTTAATATCAAGAGTCTTGCCATAGAAGACTGAATGTAGTGCTCTGAGAGACGTCGTTATATCGCGTTGAATTGATTGCCTTTGAGGATTCGATGCAGGCGACTCAAATCTGTGGTCTACATGTAGCTAATATAAGACCACTAGATACAGCCCCAGAACATAAGCTACTGCTGGGATAGGTTACTGGTGAATCCTTTGTTGCTACCTACGTACCCGCAAGTCTTATCGGGCGCGATGGTAACGATGATTGCAGAGTCCTCTGTTTCTGCTTGTGGTTTTAATCCGGGGTTATGTCCAACGAGCAATTCCAATGACGCAATTACCCTCAGTAGAACCTTTGTTACTCAAGCTGGTACATTCGGAAGGTGTCTTGTTTCTACGCATGAGCAATCTTCAAAGCATAAATGGCCTAACCGGCGAGAAGGAAGACGGCACTGGGAAGGGCTGGAAAATATATCCTAAGCTTAAGCAGCTAGTGATTAAGGAATACGCTATGCTAAAATTGAAGGGGGTTTCTTTGAGCGTCGCAATATGGTAAGAAATGGCGATTGATTAGCCAATCAATCATGAGGACAGTAAATTTTAACAAGGGAGTTGTTGGCTGACCCTGTTAACCTGATGAGCTCCCTTGTTAGTGATGCGGCTTGCATAATCTGGCGACCCGTCAAGCTTGATTCATTTGGCGTGACAAGCTGAAAGATATGAACGCCATGTTTTAGAAGTAGTGGTCTTGGCACTACTTGCACCCCGGGGAATGAAGCCTACAAGGCTCTTTGCTACGAAAGTATCTGCGTTGCGAAGAATTGTTGAAACGATGCTTGCCATCTGTCAAACCGTGGCCGCAGTAGCAGGAATAAGAGAGGCAGAGACTTGGATATTTGAGACAAGGCCAGATTGTCAGGCTCCGTAAGTCTTTCGAGGTCTTTGATCAGGCGACTCTGATGGAGCCTGTGTGGTGTTCTTACATGCATGAGATGCCACGTCGGGGGAATGAAGGCTTGGAGCGCCATTCGTCAAGCATAAGCCATTCAGGCGAATTGAGATAAGTGGCTTTGCCACGTCCCCTACGGAGATATAGCTACTCCGTACGCACCTAGTGACATAGAGAGCTTTAAGATACAAGGGATACTCAACTGAAGAAACTGTACTAAGTCATCGATTTACACCACGAAATCCTCGGCCCGAAAAAGCTCGAGAATACGTGGGAAGGGCAGCTCATTCAGCTCGCGGCCTGGCGCATGACGTATCTTTGCTGCCCAAAGTGGTGTTCACTTTGAGATTAAGGTATCCAGTGACTCTACTTCACAAGCAGTGTAAATCCCACAACAAACGTAGGTAATACCCATACTCTAATGCTGAGAATCGGCCTAGACCCTATTTCTCTGTTACCTATTAACACTTCTGTTTTTGGTCTGACCTTCACATACATCTAGCTCAGCCTTCCAGTTGGGCACGTGAGTAAGCACGTGATGAGACAACGATTTCAACAACAGACAGAACCAACAGACAACAAATACACCCTGGTCTTAACCAAATCCAGTAAGCGATAACGATCTATTAATAGACTCTAGATTCCAACTTCCATAACCCCGCACGTTGAGCCAAAGTCATAGCTCACAATACCTGTCTGCACCAAGATCTACGCAATGGACGACATACGCCAATTACACAGAGCAAAATGCCTGGAATTCTTCAAAAAGCGTTATGCATACCGGAAAGCGCACCATGGTCTGACGGCATACGATATGCCTACCGGCTCAAGCTGCCCCATCGATCCTCTTTTGCCATATCTACTAAATGACAAGTCATTCTACCAAGCAAGATTCTATGCCTCTGACACTATGGGAACTTTTGAAATGGGAAGAGCGCTATGGGAAGCTATGGGCATGACCCCCGGTGACTACACAGTTCTCCTCGATATGGTATCTAATCCAAGAAACTCATTTTGGGCAATGTATCATGATGAGGCATTTTCGAACACAACGCACCCTCGCTACAACACAGAAATGGGTCTTGGTGAACTAGTAGCTGCGCTCATCAAATGGCCCAAACGAGATCAAGACCTAGCGCATCGCAGTATTGTAGCTACGTTGCAAACCTACGCTCATTACCTCTTAGGAGACTATTATGGTAAGTTATGTTCAGAGCTCGGGCATGGCTCTGGAGATGCCTGATACTGACATCAGAGTGATAGGAGAGTTCTGGAATTTCAAGCCAGTGAGACAGAACAATCACATGTACCCTCTTGAATTCGGTCTCATGGTCTACATGGAAGAACAATGGAAGAATATCGCATGGGTCTTCCTAGACTGTGCAGTTCCCGCGATTCCAAACTT
Source organism: Fusarium succisae (assembly GCA_013186925.1). Taxonomy (NCBI): domain Eukaryota; kingdom Fungi; phylum Ascomycota; class Sordariomycetes; order Hypocreales; family Nectriaceae; genus Fusarium; species Fusarium succisae. The sequence continues at coordinate 71,857 of JAAOAW010000069.1, read as the reverse complement.
GGAAATATTAGGGGATGTGGAATCATCGTTGATGGATCGCATAGCGAAGCATAAAGTTTTTGGAAAAGGCGAGAAGAGAGAAACGCCTCGTTCCGTTCACGTCCTTTTCTCGTCTGCTGGAACCGGTAAAACACGACAGATATTTGAACTATTGCAAAAGCAGTGGGGATTTTATCTTCTTGCCCCGAACCTGGCCCCAAGAGCGGAACTGTCAAAGACTGATGGCAAAGATCATGAAGGCATGGACATTATAGATACGAAACGATATTCGGCATCGAGAGACACTTATACCATGTTTGCGGATCATCCACAGATGATTCCAGAGTGGATTCCCGAAAGCACCAATGTCTTCCGGCCTCTTATCGTCGCGCGTGTTGCTCTGCTTTACGAGTTTTTGCGCAGGTACCCTTCTCCAACACCAAGACAATGGCTCTGGTTGCAGATATCCTGTGATACCTGCGATCCGTTCGATGCCTTGTATAGACTTTTCAGGTTGTCGGCAGACCAGTATCTATGGTGGGATGAATATGTCTACGTTATGGCAGAAATACCGGGCTTCATCGTACACAAATGCTACAGCTTTCTCAGTAAGCTTCCTGAACAGTTGTTCAAGGGCTCATTGTATCACTGTTTCGATGAAGCACAACTTACTCTCGACGACCCTCAGGCTGCCTCGATGCTCAGTGACCTTTACGCAACACTCACATTAATGTATGTTTTACCATGGACTGGTTTTAACACCGAAGAACGCGTTGATGAGGATATGGAGGATCAAGAGAGTGACGCGATATCATTACAAACCAGTGATGCGATGCCATATGTAGACCCTATCCTTGTGATTTCGGGAACATCACTTCGTCTGGAAGTGCTTAAAGAAAAGCTTGCCACCTATTCTTCGGATGCATGGGGCGAGGGCGAAGAAGTACAGATGAAATGGGACGGTTATCGCATCGACGATACTTTTCAACTAATTGCATCTGACGCGGACTTTTGGGCGCTCTACGAGAAACATACGACTGATATCCTCAAAGAATTCAGAACCTTTCGAGGTGTAGGGGAAACTGGAGCTTGGTCAAGATTTCCCCTTTTGAGTCGCAGCGGTCGGCCCTTGCCGTTCGAGTCATCTGAGGTTGATCTCGATATAGTCGAGACATGGGTGCGGAGACCATTGGAAGTTCCTACGACGCAAGAGTTTCTGGTCCTGGTTATGCAAGCATATCGCCTGTTGGATAGCGACAAGATTTCTACTGATACACGAATACATATAGAAGAGCTTCTCGAAAATCGAGATTCAGAAGCTGTGGCTTCGCTTGTTACGTTGAGTCTCGTCCAACTCCTGAAGACCGGTACCGTATCAGGAGCAGATAGTTTAGGTCTTTCATTGCTAGAACTACTGGCCGAACATGGGAATACCGCTATAGAGAATATGGCTTCAATCATACAGAGCATATCTCTGAGAGTGGCGACTTCCGATACATCGCTCAGTGGAGTAGCAGCGACTTTACATACTGGTCTGAGAAACCTGCACATCCGAAATATGATCAAGTCTCACAGCCTTGGTCAGCGCGGACGATATAGATGGTCAACGGTCTTCATCGAGGAGTTGATGATGCTTTATCCGCGGTTGACCGCCCCAGAATCGACTTTATCACAGATAAAAATAATCATCAAGGAGGCAGAAAGCAGAACGACAGCTGCAGCCATCGATGCCCTCAAGGGTCAAATTCGCAAGATGAAATCAGCTGGGAAGGAACAATTAGTCCAAGACTTGTTTCGTGCTGGAATTAGAGCGGAGATGATGAGCTCCCCTTCTATCTTTCTCAAGCCGAACTTTGCACAGTTAGTGACCTACGGATTTGCATTAGTCCAGAAAGACGGAGACACCATAAGGTACACATTCTCAGAGCCGATAGCTGTTCGGGCGGTGATGGACTATCTTCGAACGGAAGGAGGAAATGACTATCAAGACCTCATGTTGCAGTGGCTTGTCCATACCCAAGATGATTCTGAAGTTCGAGCAATGCTTGGGAAGGCCACTGAGTGGTTCGTTGCAATGGAAAGACATCCCAGTTTCATGACTATAGAGACAAAGTGCTAATCTATGATGTTGCAGTCATTCGACCGTTTACTCCGACGTCAACTCATTGATCAAGGTAGCCAACCAAGTCTCTTGGAAAAGTCCTCCCAACGTCAGAATTTATTAAAATCTGTGTCAGAATCTACTACCATCGATTCAAAAACCCAACAAATGTTCAAGCTGAGCTCCGTGTTAAGGATAAGTGACTTTTCGCTGCCGGAATCACAGAAAACTTTCAGGCACGAAACCCCAAGTACGATCTGGGACTGGATGAAACAACAACGATTAGGCGACCAAGTCTCTGCACCTACGTTCATGTTTCCCGATATCAATGCCGGTCCGGATCTGGTCTTTTTACTGCAGAAGCAGCTTACGGACTCTGCAAGGCACAGTACACATGAATCGAGACCTAGAGGCCAAGGAAATAAACTTGTCATTATATCTCAGGTAAGTCCTCTTCAGACCGCTTTTCCTCTGGCAAATCGAAACCATGTTCTCACATACACTATAAATAGATCAAGACCGGCCGAGGAGCTCGCTTTGAGGATGCGATGGAAACGTTGTTAGATTGTAACTGGCATAAAAACCTGAAAAATGGGACGCGGGAAGCTGGAGCCAGAGAGCTTCAACACTGGGAAGACACTTCATTTATATTACTCCTGGTTTGCACAGGAATCACAATCAGGCAGACAAGGGTTCAAAGCTGGATACGGAAGAATCACAATCGGATGAAAGCAAATCACTTTGTTTGCGTTTTGGATAAGAGTGTTGCCAGCAGCATCTGGGGAAATGACTTTGCAGTGTTGGCTGATGCTATAAGGAGACAGGACTCGCAAAAGGGCAAAGGCTGGGAGCAACAGATGAGGAAACACAGCTAGAGGTGCATGTTATTGCGACGTTGGTCTCAACATAAGCTTCAAACAGTCTTACCGAGTAGGCCCACGATGGTGAAATCGATGAGGGTACAGTTGGTGCAGGCTTCCAGATATGAGTTGGTGTAGAATCAAGATGCACCATAGCGATAATAAAGGCCTAGATAGATAAGAATGTCTTAAGGATTCACTCCTTGTGTCGTCCTGGGGGCTGATATGGACTCCGAACCAGCCAGGGCGTTTGTTCCATTATCACGTACAGCATATTGGTTATAAGATAGCTGTGACGAGTGAAAGCTAAGGACCCACAAGATAATAAGTGAGTGTTGCTGTCTTGAGTCGCGGAGTGATTTAGAACCATGTGGGGTCAAGGCCATCGTAACTGTCACCGACAACTATAACAGACAACACAATAAGTGTGAAAAGAAATAGAAGAAGAACGAGCAATAGCTGTGAATTACTGCCCTAGCTCTCTCAATAAATCAACATCCTTTTTGGTCGTGAATGCCTGTCGTTACCTCCTCCCTCCTTCGTATAATCAATGTATTCACTCAGCATTAAGGCCCTTGCTTTCCCTATATAAACAAACTGCTTCCCACCCTCAACTCATTCTTCACCCATCTCCCACTCAACAATCCACCAGGACAACGTACACCAACAGCTTTACAATACTCTATACTCAAAACCACCTTGGATAATCACACGATGTGCTATATAAGCGTTGTGGTCAATAAATGCGCCACTTGCAAGGATGAATTGAAGACGCATACCCGTGAAACTTTCTGTCCTAAGGCAGGAGGTGTATTCGAAGGTTGCGGGAAAAAGGCTGCATCAATAGACAGCGAAAGCTTTGACGATATTTGCAAAAAGTGCCGCAAAGAGGCAAAGAAGGACAACGAATAAGAAGCCTAAGAGCTTCTGGTCTATTGTTCAGGACGCAGGTGTTATTTCTGCGGTATATTGCAGAGGTTAGGCTAGCAATGAGAACAACGACTTGCTGAACTCTTTAATTCTGACTTACATGTGAATCAAAGGGCTCGTAAATCCGGCGTCTGAAATTCATTGCGCCCTGGGAAGCCAATTCTTCTTACAGCTTGTCTTACCGCGCATAATCTGGACTCTACTTATCCACGTTCCGTTGCAATTCTGTCTGCAAATCTGTGTTGCCTACTCCTTTCTCAAACGAAATGCTAGCTTTGTTCAGCTTCCACAGGATATGGATTGAAATTGTGAAAGCGGAAAGATAGAAGACCTAAAAGAACATCTACTTAGCGTTCCGAGATACATTCTCAGATTCTAGAGACATGTCGACAAGTTATTCATAAGGGGACGCCAGTCTCTCACTCGACAAGTCTCCTCGAATCACAAGTCTGCAATTTCGGGTATGAGCCAAACAAGCCGCTCAGGATCAGTTTTCACTGGTCTCTTGTCTTCCAACCAGAAGATATTCAACATTTTGAATCGTGCATACTGCCTACTCGAGGACGGTGCCATGCAGTTGCTACTTCACAGCCTCTTTTGAGGCTAAAAAATGCCTTGCCATGTCAATTATCGGTTGTCCAAATTGAAGGCTATTGACAGGGGCAACCGTTTCTCGAACGGGAAGCAAGGGCGACCCTGTTGCACTTTTCCGTTTTCGCTGATACACCGAGTCCTGAGATGGCTCAATTTCTTAGCGACAGTAGTGTAAATATAGAAGCAAAGTTTAAGGACAAAAAAGCTGCATAGAGCTTCGTTTTAGAATATTTTATAGTCAAGTCTTAGTTCTCGGTCTGCCTACGTTGTGAGAACTCGTGGTTTAATTTTTGTCTAGGTACATCTAAATTTCGGTCATTAGGTCAAGATTCGTGTTTACATCATTAACCTTTGAGCTGTATACCAATAGTATAAATTTATCGCCTCTGGAACTTAGAACTACAACAGCAGATTGCCAGACGTTTCAACAAGGTCGAACCGACACCTTTTACTCCGCACCTCCATTAGGTCTGCTGTTTAGCTGAAGGCTAAACTGGGAAGATTTAACTTTTCGGAATCGGAACGGGTACCGGGCCGCTCGTGACTGTGGCTGGCTGATTGCCGTGTATCCCCCACAGTTTTATGCCATCTAGTAGGCTCTTTACTTGATCTGGTTAGATAGATTCACTACAAGGCAGAGCTACCATAAAACAGTGGCCATTTGTTAGTTTTGAGTTTGAGTATTCACCTGTAGCTTCAATCATCTTGGCGATAAGTCCAGAGATGCTGAAGGTCGGCTGCGGCTAGACAGTTTGTCATCATGTCACTAACCAGTAATGCATAAACGAAATGAAGTCTCGAGCATTAGCCTTTTGCTCAGCTTCCATTTATTTAGCAAGTACCTTAACTTGTCTGAAGCCAAGCTCTGTGTGGTAGGGATAAGAGCAGGCTAAATTGGTATGATCCAAAGTATTCGCCACGCAGAAGTTCAGATGAGCTCTATTCTTAATATTCAGCTAGCCACATTTACCCTTCTGAGCTACGATCTTCGGCCTGGCTTGAAGAAGTGGCGAGCTGGGCGATCTCGACTGGGTCTAGATGCACCAGCATTTCCGGCTCGTATAGCCTATGTCTCAGAAGCTGTCGCGCTGAAGTTTCTTACGTGAAAAGTGGCAAGCTGCCCTAATCGACATCGGCACCTGCGTGCCGTGCCGTATCGGCGGCTACTGAATTCGATCGACACACAATTAGCGGATCTCACGGTCTACAAAGTATAGACCTATGGAAACAGGGCTAACGTGTCTATGTGGCTGTTGACGCGTAATTACTTCACGAGACAGCTTAAGCCAGTATGTTTGGAACTCGAAGTCTACTAGGTCATGTCCTTCTTAGGCTAAACTAATGCACAGCAATCACATAGCAGTGATGCTTCTAGCCACAGTTGCCTCTCACTGCATCCACTAAAGCAGCATAATCTATCCCACTGAGACATTTATTTCCTAGCACTCGATAGATCCGCTAATACTTACCATTTTAGGGAATTCAGCTATAGCCAGACACGCCACGTTGTATCTTCAGTGATACTGCATGCAGTAAACTGAAACCATGCAAGCATTGTTCCTTTCTGGTTACTGGGCTTTCAATGATAGATTGCATGTTATACCTCTGTAAGATTACTCGAACGCGAAAGCTGATCAGCTACTTCGGGAGCGATAGCTTTAATATTGTGATGGTCTTGATCGATACATACGATCTGGCGCGCTTGTTTTTAATAACATTTGTCTAGAAACAGCACCTTCTTGCCGTCCCATTCTTACTCTGGTGGTGACACCAAGCTGATATGTGACAATCGAGAAACCACTGTCCACTTTCAGCTACGCCACCAAGACCAGCACTTGTTTTGTTAGAAACTAATGAGTGAAAGGATTTTCCAGTGTCTCAAACAGGTCTCGTTTGCAAATTCCAACAATTCTAGACTAACGTAGATACCAGTTTGTGCAACCATCCTTCTTAGTAATATATATATTAGCTTCTTTCCTGCGTTTAAGAGTTCCTGAGAAATTGTTACACCTTTTTCTTCTGTTCACAGACATTCTCAGTCTAGTCATCTCAAGCCTGGCTATAGAAGATGCGCGTTTCGCCCAGATTACTCAGTTCAGGCCGACTCCAAGTCTTCAATAGCTGGCCAAAGCCCATTACAGTGACATCTTTAATACAGAAACTGGGAACAAACCTCCCATCTCAACTGGAAGTTCCTACAGGAGTCCCGACACCTGTTCCACCAGCGAACTTCAGGTCACCTTTCCTTTCTTGGCTCCCGCCGTTCATCGAGCTCAGGTTCAGGGAATCATTTATAAAGTATGACATTTACAGCTCCAGCTGTGAAGTTGGTCATTCGGAAGGACCATTGGGCCAGGCCGTGAGCGTTATTGCTCCCACTATCCCGAAAGACTCAGATGGGTGCGACTACTATCTCTCGGTTTTCGCTGGGCCTGAGAAACTCAGAAACACATTTGATAGTATCATACAAGCGAATAAAGACTCTATCATGTCTTACATTCAAGATCAACTTCGAGCTTCAAACGGTCAAATCAAAGGCATCCGAGCAAATTATCTCGGGTGTTTGTTTGCCGCGGTTTCTAAGCAAGGGTGGAACTCGCCTTGGAATGTGGACTTGGTCCTCAAGTTCTCTGGTTACGTTGAGATCGATCCTCATAAATACTCTCCTACTTTCTACACTTCTCTACCTGACCTAACGGCTCAACTGAGCTTTACGATCGACACGACCAACAGTTCAGAAAAGATCAAAGAGGTTTCCCGAATACAGGTTCATCGCATCCAACTGTCGTGTGGAATATTGCGAAGCTTGTTTTTAACAGACATTCTTGTGTCACAGAGGATGGACTTACGGGGCCGGAATAGCACCAAAAATAAGGCCATGTTGGAAGATGTCAACGCGAAGCTGAACGACTCCCTGTCCGGACTAGGCAACTTAGCGAAGCTTGAAGCCATGGAGCCCTATAATCTCTCGACTATTCCTCAGACCGCTCCGAGTCAGAGCAATAATCAGGAATGGATGTCAAGTCCGGCAATTCAAACGAAGCCTTTGGGTCAACTAAAGATCCCCGGAACCCACAACAGCGCCGCCTACAAGTTCGACAAGGTCATATCTCTGATGCTTGAGTCAGATACCAAAATACTACGTAATTTGAGGCCTGAAACAGCACCGCCTCGTCATAGGCTTGATGATACCGAAAAGATATATATTGGTGAGCAGGCATATAGTGATCTTATCGACCATATTGCTCTCCTGAGTCAGGCTCATGATATATCCAAAACCCTCAAAAGGCAGCTCGAAGATGGTATTCGTTTTCTTGATCTAAGAATCTACCGAGATGATGATGGCGATTACTACAATCAGCATTTCCTTCGTGGACCTAAACTGGACGAGCTCCTCGATCAGATTAGGCAATTCCTTGAGGAGCATAGAGCCTCTTCGGAATTCATCATCGTGGAACTTGCGCAATGCAACTACGGTGACGAGCATGGAAATGAAGTAGCAGGCAAGATTAAAAACAAACTCGGACCTTGGCTCTACATGCCATCAGACGCACAGACGAATCAAGGGAGGTATAATTTCCAGACTCTCCACAACATCCACCTATCATCCATCACGAATGGAGGGCCAAAGGTGCTCTTCGTTAGCAGGACATCATGGCTCACATATCCGCATTATGTTCTAAACGTGGACGATCATAGTCTCGAGCAACCTGGAATAGGCAGTCCCCTCTATCCTTGGTGGTTTACAAAGGTGCCCTCGAATGGAGAATTGGTTGCCCATATTCTCCTAAACACATTCGATCCGGATGCTCGCATCAAGAACTTGAGACACAGAGCTTACGAGCGTAACGCCGAAGTTAGTAAAGTCCTTAGCCAGAAGGATGCCCCTTGGCGGTATATGATGAACTGGTATACTGATTGTAAGGGTGTGGAGAAGTCCGAGGAACTTCCAGTGGAGCGTATTATCCAGGCTAACAAGTGATATTTTTATTGGTTTGATTTCATTCTTTGTCTCTTCGAGTCTTGTTTTGTTTAGAGCTCATTATCGAGTAATTGATTAATGCGCCAACACTGCTGTAACAGTGTGACATGTCTTGGCAAACCTGTTGAAGAAAGATTGGGAATGATTATACCGTGTTTCTATAAAAAGGCTGAACTCAATGACTTATATTAGCGCCCTGTACAGAGTAGCCTGTAATCTGACATTGCGCCTTGTAATAACCTCAGTAGTCCTTATCACTATCCTATCAGCAGAACCCTTGACACCTTCAGGAGTCATAAACCCTCGTCACACCAACTGACTAAGCTGCTGGTCATAGTTCTATCGTAAGAGGTTCATCAAAAAGTCAATATATCTACGGAGGTCCCTGCCAAAAGTTTTGTCCTGGCCCCCTGTCTATGAGACAGGGATTCAGCCAATCAAAAGCTAGCTAGGTACATCGGTACTTTAGTCTTATCTTATCAGCCCTAGAAGCTCAAGACCTAATACTCTAGAAGCCACTATAGCTTATAGTTATAGCGCTTATCGTGCTATCGATAAGAGACCTCTTGTACTACCTGGTATTAATAGAGAGCTTCCCTGCTAGTGCTCTTTAGCTTGACAGGGAGTTGGGACAAAACTTTTGGCAGGGACCTCCGTAAGATTTAATAAATCAAGCCAACTATGTTAATGAGGATGGATTTGAGGTAAGGCACTGTGATGTGGCATAAAACTTGTAAGACGAGGCTTTAGCTGCTGGGCCAGGATGCAGATCGTTACCCCTGAATGCTTACGGGTACACAATCGGGATAGTGGGTTTTAGCGCTGAAGATCACCTTCGCTGGCCGTCGGCAGCCCTCCAGCCCATACCAGAGCTTGTGACTACCTACCTACCGCAATTAGACTTTTCGGCCTCTTCGGAATGAGCTTTTTTTTAGAGTGACAATTACACCACTTGAAAAGCTTTTTGAGGACACGGCAGTTGTCAATCCCGCATCTTATCTTGTTCGGCGAATATTACACGAATCCCAAAGCGCACAAGCTTCACCGCTATTCGCGCCAAAGTTTCACTAGTCGTGGTCTAAATGCTGACGCTCGTATCCGTACTACGAATGCTACCAACTCATCACCCTCAATGCCGAGAATCAGGTGACTTGCGAACAAATTGTATTCCGAAATTGAAACTCTAGAATCCCAGTACGTTTACCACTTTCACTATCCATCAATCTCCAGTGCCAAACATGGGAGCTACGATATCCAGCCTAATGGGCGCGCCCAAGCGGCCTCAATTTCCAACAATACCCACTGACCAAGTACTTCCTATGCATGCCTTTGATGACACGCCGTTTATGCGCAAATGTCCAATGCTGTGGACAGTACGATTCGATAAGATTCTTGACGCCGAAATCTTGCACGAAGCACTCTCGAAACTTTTTGAGATGGACGGATGGAGAAGACTTGGCGGCAGAATACGCCTTAACGTGAGCGGATTCATTGCCAGCATGTGCAATAAACTAATAACCACAGGACCAAGGCAAAGCTGAAGTTCATGTTCCCAGGGAATATTCAGCACAAAGACCAGCTGTTCACTTCACCAAGGCTGCTTATGACATGCCCTTTGCAGACCACCCCGAAGCATCCAAACTGCCCACTAGATCAGATGTAATCGCCTTCTTTCCCAATCCCGCCGATTTCCAATCAATCGGTATAGGTCCTGGTGCACCATCATCATTTGAGGACCTTTGCGCCACCGATGTACCGCAATTCTCGCTGCACGTTGTCACATTCCAAGACGGGACACTGGTATCACTTACCTTTTCACATATGACCACTGACCTAGGCGGTTTGTCAGCGGTTCTTGAAGCTTGGTGTTTAATCCTAGCTGGAAAGCCTGAACAAGTTGCCAAGTTCCCAGGATACAAAGATGATGTTATGGCTGGGCTGTACCGAGCTGAAAGCACGGAGAAATCCAAAACCGATGGCTGTCTTCTTTCCGGTTGGAGGCTTGCAGTCTGGGCTCTTAGGGCGGCTTATGACGGGTGGATGTATCCCCTCGAGTGTCGAACGCTACGTGTGCCAGCCAAGGCTATCAACGCTATAGTAGCCGAAGCCAGGAGTGAGGTTTCACTTGAGAAGACTACCGACGGCAGCAAGCCATTCGTTTCAGAGAATGATGTCATCCTAGCCCTTTTTAACCGCTCTGTCGCCAAGAGTATGGGCAGAGGTCGAGCCATCGTCACTCTCATCGCCGTCAACCCCCGCGATCGTCTCAAAAATCTTTTCCTTCCCGACGCAGCATACGTCCAAAACGCACCCTGCGGAGCATTCTTCTACTGTCCCGTCAAAGACGCACAGGATCTTCCCCTCGGAAAAATCGCCATGCTTTCCCGCCAAGCCGTCGTTGAGTACTTGACCGAAGGACAAATCAAGGCTGCAGCCAAGGCAGCTTATGAGTCCATGATCGAAGGTGGAAACCCGCCTATCGTGGGCGATACGACAACTACAATGATTATGTCGTCTAATTGGGCCAAGTCGGGGTTCTTGGATAAGACTGATTTTGGACCTGCGGTTGTAGGAGGGAGTGGGGGACCTGCGAGGCCGAATTATTATCATATGGGAAAGCTTACGCCGATTATATTTCCTGTGTCCGTTGGGATCAATATGGGACGGGATGGGGATGGGAATTTGTGGCTTGGTGGTGACTTATCAGCAGCTTCGTGGGCGACGTTGATGGAGTATCTGAAGCGGTATGAATAGCAAGCAAACTGTCGTACATGAAGCATAGCCTTCCCCAAACGGTTAATAGAACCTCTCTTGAACCTTAAGTGACTGTGAAGTAATATAAGAAGATAGTCAGTTTATTAAAATATTACTTTTTCGATATCTTGAAAAGAAATAAAATAATAAGAAACAGGTATTATAAACTGTATATAGTTTTTTACTTTCCTTTACTATCTATTTCTATTAATAAGTTTGTCCTCATACCCTTTCATAGTAGCAAACGGCATATAGCCTAACATGCCCTATATTGTCCAAGTGATCCCGACTACTACCCTACCAGTATAGCCCCCAGCACCTTCACGGCTTTTGTGAAGCCTCGTCACACCAACGAACGTGGCTACTAATATCTGGTCCCAACGCCAGTAACGCTTCTCGTGTCTCAGCTGCAACTGCTTCTATATCGTCATTCTGCGGCGGTCTCAGTGAGCGAAGACTATGTGCATCGAACCTTTGTGAGTCGGGCCTGTCGCTATTGGTGCTCTCGGCATGTATCTCTCCCAGCTCCACGACGCTCCCAATTGGTTGTTTGGATGCCAAAGTAGCTGCGTAGCTTGCTGTTCTAGATTCCGCGCTTCCCATGTCTTCTGATCCGCCGCTGACAAAGGGATACTCAATCCTTGCTGTCGGACCAGAAGTAGTGCATGGATCTTGGGTATGAATATCAGATCGGGACACGTCAACACCATCCTGTTGTGAGTCAGACGTGTACAAAGCTCGCTGGTCGACATTGCGGTTCTCCATTGGTGGCAGCCCGGCTTGCTCCTCCTTTTTGTCGTTAGTATCGACTCTGCATGAATATTACTACCGGCAAACGCTAGCCTTCAAGCGTAAACTCACACCGTCATCACCATCAAGTATGATGATACTATTGTTAGCCGAGTACCCATGGTTGGCTGCCAATCGGGGGTCTTTGTTCTGGAGATATTGGTCCACGATCTTCGAGCATACAACCCCAGTGTGCTCAGGATCGTATATTTTGAAGCTCGTTAGAGGAACCCAACCAATATCACATTGGACTGGAAAATTCTCTTTGTGAAAGTAGACAACAGGATAAACCCTGTCTTTGACCCTTCGACCCCCATCCTCGTATTCCTCGGCCCAGCCTCGAGGATACTGATCAACCGCCTTGTCAAAGAGATAGCATGAAGGGGTGTCTCTTAGTAGCTGTTTCATGTACGGAAAATAGTCAAAGGCCGTCCATGGGAGGATAAGAACTGCGTAGGTATGGCTCTGTCTGGGAAATTTGGCAGCGTATATCTCGCCAACGATAGGGATGATTTTAACGTTCCGCGTTGGATCTTCTTTGGTTCCGTTTCCTGAAATCACACTCGTAGGTCTCGCAACGTGAGGAAACGACTGTCTTGTCACCCTGTTGTTCTTCGCAGCCAAGTCCTCATTGCAGTCGAGAACACGGGTCCCAAGCATCTTAAGTGCAAAGGAATGCGATCCATTTACCCCGTGCTCCTGACCCATAAGGTGCCGAGAAGCCCCTCGGATTGGATCCTTGTAGAAGTGTTTGTTGTGTTCTTTACATTCCAGGATATACCAATTTCCTAACTCTGGAGGATATTGAACAATGATGTGCTTGGTTCGAGCGTTTCCGTCCTGGAAGACTTGATCAAAATCGATCACTCGTTCCTCAAGGACATCAGGGCAAGCGACGGGCAACTTCTGTCGTTTCTGCTTCCTACTGGATGCTTCTGGCTGAAGCCTCTTCAAAGGAGCGCGAAGATGGACTACGAGAGAGTCCGTGGGTTGTTGACCATTGGAGGTATTGTTTTGATTTCCTATCCATTCCTCAGAAGATACCGATTGGTCTTGTGTACGAGAGGTTTGCCACATTGCCCAGCGTGCTGGACCTCCATTTTGCTCCAAGTTCGTCTCTAAAGCTGGCATCATTATCGGACTTGACTTTTCATGTGTGCCAACATTCTCTGAAAGTCGGCTCACCTCTGTACTTGGGCTTGGGGTTGGGGCTTGAGCCGTTAACGCGCTAGTAGCGCCTTGTCCATCCGTAGCTAGATTTGACTGTGATGCCGACTCTCGTTCTTGGACCGGAGGTGCCTGGCTAAATGCTGACTGATGTTGGCTCAGGGTGTCACCTGGAACCGCGACTCTGGCTTCTCTCAAATCTGAGGCCTGTGCCAAAGCCTGGTTCTGGTGTTCTGAGTTGCTCGCTATTGGGCGTGAACCCTGGCCTTGACCCCCTTCCAAGTCTATTGATGCTTGTACTGGGATGTCGGGGTTGGTGCCTGGGTCTTCCTGAGCTTCCAGCATCGCGATGGGTTCCTCTTGTACATCGCGAGCCTCGATTGTTGATTCCTTAGGACATAGACACTGGCTGAGTACAGTTGCAACCGAGGGATCCAAAGGAGTATCCCCCAAGGCCCGAATTAGATCACAAGTAAGCTTCTTATCTGCTACCTCCAGCCGTTCTCTAACCTGCCGTTCCAGTAGAGTGACTGAACATTTATACTCAATGTCTAGCTCTCTAAGGTCACCAGCATATTGAAGAATCGCTTCTGATCTTCTTGCATACTCATTGTGGTCCAGCGAGTGCTGCTGCACTTGGGAGAGGTGGCTGTTGTAGTGACTTAGCGGCATTTGACGTTTTTCTGTGTATTCCCTCTGGGGGCTCTTGATTTTATTGGCTTCGAGGGTCCATTGCTCAACAATTACCTTGAGAGCCTCCCATTTGGTAACCGCTGGATGAACAACTTCACTCATGCTGATTATTTCTGAGTATCTTGCGAAGTTGGAAAGCAGGAATTGACGAAGAGGGGTAATTGAGCGATTCCGAGGCTATGCTGGTTACTTATGTTGGTTCTAGATATATACCCCTGTATGCTCAGACTTTGGTGTGGCTGCCTTCTACCACCATCTCACAAAACTAACCAACCAGATGTCCTGTTATATCATGGAGCAAACCAACAGAATGATGATGGAGAAACAGGTACCGCTTAGTGGCAGATACGAGAGCAGCTAATGACAGGGCGAAGGTAGTGTCCATTTTCGGAACAGGAATCATGGATATAGTGTAAGATGCAGCACAGTACTATCTATACATATTACATCTTCAAGCCTTTTTCCCTTGTCAAACCGTTCAGGAATATGTTTACAACGGTTCCACTGGTGTACTGCATGGCACACATGGTAAGTTGCTCATGTGATGAGACCATCGCCTAAGGTCGAAAGGGTGTCGATGAGGGTGACGGCGGATGGTGGTTCCGGTTTGATTACACCTGGCTATTGGTCGTCACGACTCCACTGTGCAAGGATTTTGTGATATCACGCCGCTACCGAACTCAATTCTTTGGAGGGTTGGAAGCGTGCATCTGGATTCGCCGAGAAGAGCTGGCGATCATCGTATGATATCGAAGCGTGCGGGTCTCTGCGTTCAGCTGTATCTTCAACAGTTCGAACCTTGTACCCTTTATCACTGTAATGCCTGTCATCTACTGGCACACGGCACCTGGGTATCTGGTGCCAAGTGAGTTGCGTGATTTAATGGCCGTTTACCTAGTCAGGCTTACCTGAACACTAGATATCACACTATAACCAATTGAGACACAGTCCCATAGCAAAACTATTCGTGATTCGCAGGATTTTTAGCGTTTACCAAACTGTCGGGACGCGGTTGACCAATGACTACGGCTTCAGAGCTGCGCTTCGTACCGTAGGGTAAGTGCTCTGAGCACTTTTTACCAGGACCAAGTCTTCAACCTTTGAAAACTCGCCTGTCGAGGCCAATGTTAAGACTGAGGTCAGGCAAATTGAATGTAAATGCATATTCCAACACTGTTTAATGGTTGAAATGGCATTCTTCTTGTCTATGTTGGAAGCCTAAAGCTTAACCTTATTGCTAGCAATCATCTGCCTTGTAACTGTACAGTTTAACGTTTCATTGACATTTAAGCTTCCCACAAATTATGATCACGTTAACCTGAATATAAGAATAACAGAATCCATTCTTTTCTCTGCTGCTATTTTGTCTTCTTTAGAGATCGATGAACCCAACACAAATAACCATCACGATCAACTGCCATTGCAACATGGCCCCCTCACAGGCATCAGGTCAGCGACTATGGTCAGATCCTTTCTCTGCACTCCCTTCCGAGATCAATATTCAGGTACTACAGTACCTTTCCCTCTACGACATACGGCCTGCCATCGTGTCTTCGATCATACTGTTGAGGACTTTGGAAAGCAACCGCCAGTATATTCTAGGGCCACAATTGCCTGGGCTCCTCCTCAGCTACGGTGATGTCTCATTGCTTCATTTGGCAGCAGCGGCTATGCATCTTCGCACACTACATTCTAAGCACGAGGGGAATACCATCACGGTCCTAGAAAAAGAGGTCGAGCCTGTTCTGGACTCCATCTTACGGTGGAACACCAGAACGACTGAGGGAATGGGGAATATCAGGTTTTGCATGGCCATCGCAGCCCAAGAGCTTCTGCCCGAGATCATTGGCGCTTTCACAATGGGCCCGTGGAATATCCATCAAGGCCAATTCCACTATCAGAGAGGGGGCTCGCTCTGGCAGGACATTTCCCCTTTGGGCTTAAGGAAAGCATTCATCGACGAATTCCTTAGATTGGATTGTTACCGGAGCATCTTCTACCACAAAGACCAAGAGCTGTTGCATAATCGCGCTGGAATCAAAGATGCCTTCTTGGATTCATTCCCCAAGTTTCCTAGATTCGATGACAGGATTCTGCGGATGTATCCTCATTTGATCCTAGACAAGATCCGCCGTCGATATAACCAAATGTTAATGGACATTAATTACTTGGGTTTGCGCAACTCTCGAGGGATTGTCTGGTCACCGGGGGTGTGGAATGACGTCTTGTCAATGGTGCGCAATATTGACTATCGGAACTGTACTGGGACACAGCGCGCTTACTTTTTGTATTGTCTTGCCCTTCAGGGCTATCCGAAACTTGCTTTCTTTGAACAGCTCTCCCTTGAGAAGCTTTCGGATGCCATGATGGAGGAATTCGAGCAACTCGTTGCCTCGAACCCAGAGGGTCTTGAAGCATGGGCGACCGACAAGAGTCATTATAACAATCTCCAACGACATTTCACTCTCTGGAGCAGTAACAGTCAGGAGCAGGATAGTGATACTTTGTAACCTGGTGTACTTGTTCTATGTATGAGGTGATTTTGGAGACAGTGCTTGACTGCGAGATTGGGACCCTCGGGAGGGGGAGAATTTAAATGGCCTTGAACCTTGGCATTGGTCCGGTCGACAGATAAGCAGAGTTGGAAAGGTTCGGCGATAGTAGAAATACTATAGTGTTGTAGAATTAAACAGCTGATATTGCCAGATTATCTGGAACGATGTGGCTAACCTTGCTGACATTGTGAAATAACTTGCAGCCAGTCGATATGCAGATAGACCATAATCACACGAGTTCTGAGAACCTTAATAGTTGTAGCACTACCAAGTGGCAAGCCAAAGGCAAAACATGTGCAGCTAGATAGGCCAGAGAACCACAAATGCATCCAAACCACTTCGACAAATCTTAAGATAAAATAAATAGTTCATGCACCAGGAGTTACCAGCTTCAAGACCAATGGATACCCGACGAGCAAAGGAGGATCTTGACCCAAGAACCAATGTTATAGTCCACTGGTCGTTTAGACTTTTCTGCCTTAGAATCGCAGCAATAGCATGCGGGGGGACCAAACTCTGCAGCGCCACTTCAAATTTATACTCTCATGGACTAGAGTATGAGTCGATCATGTGCTAGAAGTAGCTGAGTCATACTGTGGTGGACATATTTAAGTAACAGGCACGTCGCCAGTTCTCCTGGCATACTCTTACCCCCGCACAATCAAACATGACCTCTCCACAAGAAACGCAGCATCAAGGCTGCACAGACTTCTTCTCAGAGCTGCCACCTGAGTTGAGAATGGAAATACTCAACCAAACCCCCATCCAGGATATCCGCCTTCTTATCTCAGCTTCACCTGCTCTATTACGCATCTTCCAAAGACACAGGGCCTCTATTTTAAGGCATCAACTGCAACACCTGCTCCGATTCTATGGGGATGAATCTATTCTGCCTTTTGTTGTATTCACCATGGATCTCCGCACTCTTCGCGCCCAGTCTCAGCATCTGACAGCCTCGGAATTAGAGGAGAAGCTCAAGCCTGCACTAAATTCCATTCAATCACAGGAATGCACCAGGCAACCATCCACAGGCCACCTGGATTTCCAAATTCTAGAAAAGGCTCAGAATCTAGTACCCGAGCTTTGCCGTGCCTTTCATACCTATCAAGAGGGGCCTTACAACTCGGCGCCAAGACCTAGCAGCTACTTTTTACTGGAAGAGGCCTCGTGGCAAGTCAAGTTTACGTTCATTGAGAGATTTTTGAGATTTGATTGTTATTGCAATATGTTTTACTATCGAACCCAATCTCTTTTCAGTATCTCGGATTGTGTAGAGACAAAGCTGAAAAGCCCACTTCTTCATCACCCTACCAATTCAGTTGAGAGGTTTCCCCGGACTATCATCTCCACTCTTTTCAAAGGGTATCAAGATCTAATAAACCGCCTTGATCACTCGCTTCGATCCCGGCAGCCAAAACCTGTCGACACGCCTGAAAATAGGAAACAAGATGTTTCAACTCTCCGAAGAAACGAGTTCTTGGACCGGGGTATGCTACAAGAAGAGTCCTATCTCTCTCATCTTATTATGGGCGGTTATCCTTTATTCGACAAGTTGCAGAGTCTCACGGCTAAGGAGTTTGAACATTACACACTTGAGGAATTCTATCAAGTTATCACAGCCGAGCTAACACCAGTAGCCTTTTATATATTATCAAGCTTTGCCCATATGCCCTTATTATAGTAGGACTTATTAGCTATTAAAGAGCTTATAAGTAAAAGCTTATAGAAAGAAAGGAATATTATATTATTATTTACTACTTATATTTATAGCCTAAGAGTTAACTTTAAAAGCTATAGGTATTTTTATAAATCTAAAAGTAATACTTATAAATAAGTTAATTTATTTTACTTTTAGTTTAATAATACAATTTATAAAAAAAAATAGCTATATAATAATTATTAAAAGGTATAAATAAATATAAAAAATATACTAAAGACTAAGTAAAAGGTAAATACTTATAAATAGCCTTTAAAAAATTAGTAAAAGGTTATTAGGCAGTTAGGTACATTGCCAAAAGGAAACTCCGGTACAGGGAATCGAACCCTGGGCTCCGCGGTACTGATCTCTCAGGTTATGAGAGCGCGAAATGTTAGCCACTACACCATACCGGACTTGCTTGCCCAGAAGTCTAACTCTGCCGCCTCAGATTTCCTCGAGCTGCAAGGAGAGTTGCAAAATTCTCCCGTGGATCGACCAAACTTATCACAGCAAAAGCTTCCCTAGTTTTCTAAATGTTCAGGGCTAATCTATACTTACAGCAACATGTCTTAACTGCAAGTAACACATCCGGACGGATCGGTGTTTGGGGCGCACCGTAGTAAAGGTTCCCTGGGAAGTGTCTTTAGTTTATTAAGCTACCATCACCAGACTGGTTGAGACTGATGTCGCGTTGTTTATATGCTGTTCCCCATGCTTCCGGTATGAATTGGAAAGTGCCATTGAAGCTGTGCAGATTCACGAGAGGCCCAATACCATATTTTCGCCCCCTTGCCCCAACTCGCAGCTCTGTGGCAGAAAGTCGTACTTTTAACACTCCTCGTGACTCCTGTAGTCTGGACCCTTATAAACTTTAAGAGTATCTTATTTATAAATAGATTTCTTTAAGAACACAAGTTCAATAATACTGATAAACGCTACTAAAAGTGATAGAAGGATCCTAATTTTATACAGCGGTCATCGTACTCACAAAAACTTCAAATTATTAACGTCCTTGAAGACAGTGCAGCGCAAAGAGGATCCAGGCTACTCCTTAGAACAATAGAAAGCATAAATACAAGATCCAAGTCTAATAAACTCATATCCATGGGTTCGCAACGGTTCCAAATCCCTGGCGTGCGCCACTTTGGGCAGAATTTGGTACGGCACCAGTCCCGCGCCAGCCACCCACAGTAACAATTACAGCAACGATCATCTGCATACCAAACATAAGCACCAGCCTGGTAGCAAATGACCCAGAAACGGGATCCAAACTCGAGTATGGGGTGAAGGAGTATGTCAAGGTATAACCCAGCCGCACAAGCTGGAACGGAAACGCCGCGATTGCCGTGAGAAGCAGGAATCTGGCGGGGATAAAGTTTGGGTGCGCCTTCATGGCTGTAACGCGTTTTCCTGTCCACCAGAGCCACCAGCCAACACCGAATATCATGACGAATAGCATCATGCAGGTGCCGATCTGGTTGAGATGCTGTGAGACGACGCCACCAGGGGCTCCGAACTTGGGCGCCCCTCCATAGGTGGATAGAGTGATACCAGCGGTGATGGAGAGATGAGTAACGGCGAGGAGGATTCGTTCGGTCCATCGCTTTGGAGGCAACGGCAGGATGACGTTCCTGGATTCCAGTTAGTTACATTCTCAAATCGTTCAAAAGCTCTCAAGTTTACACTTCATAGATCAACCCAATGACAGTCAACGACAGACAAGCAATGCTTCCGGCGGTAGTCATGATAATAACCGCATTGGGAATCTCGGGATCATTGCGCTTGGCAATCTGGTATCCGTCGGCAACGAACCGAAGTGGGAAGTACGAGAGAAATATCGGCCAGCAGGTCATACCAGCTTTGCCATGTTTCCACACGAGCGGTACGGCCGGAAAAAAAAGAAGGACATAGAGGACAAGCTCTGCAATGGCAAGATTGGTCTTGTTTGCAGACGGAGGATCCGGAAGTGTAAAGGCCGCCATATCAAATGATTTGCGAAAAATGAACTGACGAATGCAGGTAGATTTGAGCCTCTATCAAAAAAAGAATGAGAAAGATCTAGGAAAGGAAAAATATGGTTATACATGAGGGATGTGAATGACGCTAAATTTAGACTAGTACTCGATAGCGGTAGCGAAACCGAAACCGAAAGCTTAAATACATAGGGGCTGGGCCACCAGAGGATCGTGTCGCATTTGTTTACGCATTGACAGCTAAGCCATTGAGGATTCGAATCAAACTGAAGGCCGTGCTGGTTCATTGGGGCTGATGGTCAGCACGATGAAACGCGGCTCTCACGACATTACGACGATGAGGAATGGTGATATCAGATATTATGCAAAACCTGAACTGAGGCAATGAGGCTATGGCGCTAAGACAAGTGCATGTTCTTTAGCGTCGATCAACGCTTGATAACGTTAGTTGGTTAGATCTCTGTCGACGTAGGTTTATCTTGGACTGGGCTGGAATAACCATCCAATCAAATGATTCACGGCTGAATGAAGTGCCGAGATACCATGAGGAAAAGACGAGGAAATGCCGACAAATTGAATTGCATCGTCTGAACTTGGATGTGGCTTGGTTCAGGTTCCTCTTGTCATCCAAAGATAGACGCTATCAGATGCACAAGCCCCCGAGCTCAAAGCATAGCATGGGTGAGAAGATCGATGACGACTGGGGCATTTCCAAGTTGATCTTCCACTTATGGATACGTATTATGGAGGTAGTCTCTCAAGTAATGAGTTGTCGACGATAGATATTGGAACGTACCCAGTGGGAGATGCTGAACGCGGGATCAAATTGCATCCGGGGAGTCTGGTGTTTTTGACTTGTGCTGATAACCAGCAGCCTACAGTTGATTCGGACATGCTATGAGCTTGAATCTCCACCGCAGCCCTTGCTTGGACTCAAGCAAGATTCTTACTCTAGCTCTTGTTATGGTTTGGTACTTCCTGTGCAACCGGAGACTCGAGCTGGATGTCAAAGGACTGTGATCAGCACTAAGGGTGTCACAGCCATCTCGAGCCGTGACGAATCGTGTTGTGCTACATGGATTCGTGATGGTCTGGAATGATAATTGATGTTTCTGTTTCCAAATGATCCCCATCGTCTATTATCTCGTTGTGGCTATGTCTTGTTCTGGATTTACAAAGGGCCCTGGCTTTGCTGGTGACGCATTTCAGATGGTGGCTCGCGGGCACACCACCAACGAAAGCCCTCTGAGCATAAGAAACAAATTGATGAACAAAAGAATTTTAATCTACATCATTGCAATCCTTTTTGATTCATTCATCGTATCCCAAAAGGTTGAAATTCGATTGCTGTAATTAAGTCGCATGCTGGCTTATTTGTTGAGACCTGCGAGTCTGCGGCCACTGGCAAGCCAGTGGCCAGTTCAGTGAATCGACGAGGCGACGATGAATAGGAATAAGTGGGTCTCTTCTCATGCACCTCTGTTTTGGTCCATGCCACCACAGAACAACAAATCCTAAACATCAACAACGCACGCCATCATTTGACAAGATGGCACCTCAAGACGAACAGTGGCGCAAGCGAAAGAGTGGCGAGACTCTAATGGATGCAGCTGCCAATGTCGCTCCCAAATCTCACAAGCGGCCTGTGATCGTTGCCATGACAGGTAAGTCGCTGCTAAGATTGCTCGATATCATTTTCCTAACGCCTGCGGTGTAGGACATGATAGCTCTTCTGAGGATGGTCAAGACCAGGCTGCTCTGAACCGCCAAACAGACGCCCCTGTTCCCACAACCGGCGCATCGAACGAACGAGAACTTGACCGTGCTTAAGGCACATCCGGCACAGTACCTGCTGCAGATCTCTTTCGCTCGACATGTGCTGGTTGCGAGTCACCATCCCACCGCCTCATTCTCTGCACGCAAGCAGACATCATAGACGGTCTGATGAAAGGCTGCCCATGGTGCAACACCCTCCAACACAGCCTCGCCAACTGTCCGGGTATAAAGCAAGACCTAGAGATGCAACTCGAAGTCATCCGGTTGCGCGCCAACTTGCCCTTTTTCCAGCCACCCCAGGAATGGGTCGACATCGTCCGCGCTGTCGTCGTCAAAGGTTATAACCCCCCCAGCAGCTTTCCCTGGACCGCTCGGTTCACGAAGACACTTCGCGGCAATTTGTTTGGGTACCAACTAGGTCTGGACAGGGCCGGTTTCAACAACCGAAAGGGATTGCCGATTGATCCGGATACCAAGGACTGGGAGACTATTCAGCGAAAGTTTCCGCCTTTTGAGGAACATTGAAGTGTGTTGGGCGAAAAGCTGAGAGAGCGGGAGTTGGGTGGATGAAGGGGGGCATAAGAACATGCCTTTTGGTAGAAAAGAGCTTCTTCATACTCACGATTTCATCTCGGGGTTCTTTATAAACAACGTGGCAATCGCTGACAAGTCGAAACTGAATGTAGCACACTTTTATTGCACCTCATTGTATTTCCCAAGCACACTGTCTACTGACAGTGCTAGTGAATCTTATCACGGCATAATCATAAGTGCAAACACGGTACCTCAATTACTACTGCATGTGATGTTTTTCACAGGCTATCTGATCGTACTCCTATCATCCAAGCCATTAAGAATCGCCCACCAATTGCCGGAACAAATCCTGACAAGTCCCTGACACCACACCACATATCCCTGAACACAGCCACCTGCCGACACAGCGAATCAACTTGTGCTACCTTTCTTTCTGTCCCATGGAGATCGAGCGATGGGTCCCTTCTGGGCCACAGCGTATTCAAAACCACCGGAGAGGGCCTCTTGCTCTTCATCATCTCGAGGCAGGTTAGGTGTGCATGTTGGAAGAGGAGAGTACTCCATGCATAGACACGCCTCTCGAAGCGCCGGACCTGGGATGTACGTCCAGTCGTCGAGATACACATTGGACATTCCGAATTCCCGCGACATTCCATGAAAGATACCCACGATACACTCAGGGTCATCGTAGCACGGGCCATCTTCCTCGAAAAAGTTGTCATAGTCAATGTCGTCAAATGTCCACGGAGGTAGCGTGACCGAGAAGTTGTTTCGGGGCTCACTGGAACTTGCGCCTAGTTGGTGAACGATCTTCCCGTCGGGTAATTTCCTTGTTTCCACGAGCTGATGGATATAAGCCCACCCGAGATGTTGCTGGATCTCG
Organism: Fusarium succisae; assembly: GCA_013186925.1. Taxonomy (NCBI): domain Eukaryota; kingdom Fungi; phylum Ascomycota; class Sordariomycetes; order Hypocreales; family Nectriaceae; genus Fusarium; species Fusarium succisae. The sequence continues at coordinate 48,588 of JAAOAW010000069.1, read as the reverse complement.
TCACATTCGGAGTCGTCCATCTCTATGGTCTCGGCAAGAAAATCTGGCAGTACAGCGATGAATGAGGAGATGAACGTATTTGACAATGCAGTAAGGGTCCGCTGGACGGAATTGAAAGCGCCTAAATTCATGGTTACCGAAGTCACGGGGATTAGAACCTCGTTCGAGTCAGTCATGGTCGCGTTGTGGTCTGCGACTATCGTTGCGCCATGTTTCCACAAACCCACGGCAAGCCACATACCACCTGTGTGTGCAAGCGGGCAGGTCCAACCATGGCACGCATCAATGAGTGAGTCTCTGTATTCCTCGCGTGACATGGTACCTCGGTGGTGGAAGTTGAAGAGCCTGTCAATACCCACGGTTAAGATTGCGGCGAGTTGAAGCTTGGCCTTGAAGACCTTATCAGACTCTGTAGGTCGGGCTAGGAAGACAGCGAGGCGATAGTCAAAATCGAGAATTGGCAGAAGCCGTTGAACAACTTTTGCTCTGGCGTCGATCAAATCTCCAAGTGAATTGAAGATACCATCCTCTTCTGCGAATACGTCATCCTCGTCGTCGCTGTCTTCGGCTACATAGCGAGCAACATGCTGATATAAGAATCCCCGTTGAATTTTGGTCACGGTTGACTTTTGCAGCTCTGTGGAAAAGAAACATGAGATGATCTTTAGGATGTCGATCTCCCAGTCCATAAGAAGGACAAGAGCCAACAAGAAGCCGGGAGCATGTTCATTGCAAATCTTGAGACGCCGTTCAGACGCCCCGGACTCAACAAAGTTGTTGATAGTCCCTTCATCGCAGTACATCGCCACTCGAAATGGTACATTGCCTGTGCGAAAGGCCAATGATACCTGTTCACGTCGTTCTTCCTGAGAAGTAAGCAGTCTCACCCGCGCCAGTTGCTCAGTATGCGGATCGAAGATGGTTTGCTCGCGGAAGGTGCTGAGACAAAGATGAATTTGTTCAAAACCATCGAGGCGAGAAGGCAGGCGATATCCTGGTGGGATCTGAAGGATGATACAGCCTCCTTTGTCGGTAATCACGTACTTGTTCTTGTCGACTTTCTTGGGCTCGTGGATGCGAATGTCACGGCTAGGAGTTCTTTCCAGGCCCTTCAATCGGTTCTTGAGCGAGTTATCTCTAGCCATTCGCTGAGTTAATCCTCTATTGTCCTTAGGTAAGTCCTTGGTCCATTCCCATGGGGAGTAACAGACAATGATCTGTTCCCCAGCTTCTTCTTCCAAATCACGTTCCAAAGAGCTGATCATGCCACCATCCGTCTAGGACGGGCCATAGACCATGTCCATGACACGTGCCTGCCCCAGTGTCTCCTCAGGGCCCTCTAAGGTGAAGCTTCTGATGTTTCTGTGACCATAGTGATATACCAATCGCTTCAGCAAATCCGGAAGAGCAGCGTTCGACACAGTGATGACTCGTACGGGCGTGGTATAGCTGATGTCGGTGGCCCAGTGGACGGTTTCCACCATGGCGAGCGCGCATTCGGCACTCATAAGTGGATCGACGTATAGTAGAACAATCTGTGGCCGGTCCTTGTCAAACTTCCATGCTGTGGACTTCTTTCCTTCCATTCTACGACTATTGTGGAGGAATCTAGAGAACTCTTGGAAAGTAGCCGTATAGGCAAACTCCTTCAACGTCTTTAGGGAGTTCACTTGATCCCATGCGAGCGTGGCGATGTCAGTCTGAGTATCCGGCCCGACGACCCAGACTCTGGCGTGGCTCTGTCCGCAAGCTGATCCGAGTACAGTTCCCCATGCGTGCTGGTCAGACTTGTATCTAAGATCAATTTTGACGTGGGCGAATGCAATATCTCGCCGATACTTGCTGCCTTGCGCCTTGGGAGCGATCCATTTCGGAATGGACTCCATATCTGCTGAGTTCGTAAAGTGGTATTGAAATTGGTGGTCGGCTTCTTGGAGGTCGCTCCGAAGTGTTATGAGTTGCAGCTGGTGAAAAAGACTTACCTCACAACCTAGGGAACGGAACAAGTGCCGCCAATGGAAGTGTTGATGTCAGGCTCTGATCCACTAAAACTGGTGGTACAAATACAAGCACTATCAACGACTGAAAGCTTTTTCAAGGTTATTCAGAATTACAAACCTAGCGAGTCGAAAACTTTGGGCTAATACAGTTATGTTCAAGAGGATACAGGAATATGCTCTGTGAGCGCTCTCACTTTTAACACTACAGTCTATGATGAAATGTACATCTCATCATCTGTGTCATATCTCACTGCTGAGGCAGTAAGGGACCTCGTAAAGTTTCACGTTGCGCCTTGACTGCCAGAAAGTGCTGAAGCAGAGTCTTCATCTCACCCTCCCCCCGTCCATTGACCATCACCGCCCACGACCGCAGAAGCTCCCAAACATCTAGAAGAACCTCTCGTATAGGGACCGCGGGGTTGACTTCCGCAGACTCAACAATAGTGACAAAGACCCTCCTATTCGTAGTGTTCATCTTGACAGCGATGCATGGCGGGAGAAGCCCGTTGATGGCTGCCAGATCTTTGGCGACGTACCACTCCAGTGGGATCTTTGGTTCAACCTCAAAAGGACCGGCGGCGTTGCACTCATCGAACGGCTTGCTGATAGTGAGATTCCAGAGAGCGTTTCTTATATCGAAGTCGGTGTCAACTCGTACTGGCTCGTCGATGTTTTGAAGAGGCGCTGGGGACGTGACGATGAATTTGCTGTTGGGGTCCGCGGCACGGGCGGCAGCTGCTGCATCGGCTTGGGCTTTGAGTTGTTGATTCATTCGTGCCATTTCGGCCTCTTGTTCTATTCGTGACTGGCAGTAGTCCACATATACGCTCTCCGGCTGCTCTCCTTCAGCAAGGACGGAAGGAAACTTGATATGCGCCCAAGGCCATTCCGGGGCATCGTCGCCAAGTGGGTCAACTTCTTTCAATCAGCGCTGTTCCTCAGGATAGGTGCATAAGGGAAACTCACAACACAGCTTCCACGTGGTGCGGTCGCACATGAGGTCAAACCACGGCGACGGAGCAGCTCGAGCACCTATGGCGTAGAGCTCCCGACAGACAGTCTGAATAGCCACCCTGCCATACTCTCTGATCATGTGACTGATTTCTGGGCGAATGAAGGCGATGTACGCTGAGATGTGACGGCGGCGAACAATACTCTGCAGGAGTTGTTCCGCGGTGGGGACTTGGCCGGTGAAGCGTGCACCGGTGCTGGGCTGACCGTAGCGTTTGCGCGGTGAACACTCGAGGTAGTTCTTCGGCGCCATCGGAGCTGCTTTGTTGATGATGAAAGGATTGCGATGCTTGTGTCGCGTGGTTGTTGGGGTTGTTGAGGGTGGATGATTAGGTGTGGTTACACAGCGCGGGCTGCTGCAGATGGAAAATTTGCAGAGGCTCATATCGGCGCTCTGTTTGGTATTTGCTCCGGACTTGCTTACAGTGCAAAGTGAGACTCAGGCAACTCCTCCGGACATGGATTCCAGCCAAGTTCTGTTTGCACTCACACCGATCGTCTATAGTGGCAGATACCGCACTTTCAATTCCGCACGACTCTCATTCCCAAGTATTCCAACGGGCTTAGTCCAGTTTCATAATTAAAAGGCCTTGATGGAATATTGTCATGACTTTTTTCTTTAAATACCATGATGAGTTTCACCAAGGTCAACGCCACAGGACAGTCACGTCAGCCTCAACTTCGCAAGATATCATGACAACTTCATTCACAACACTGCAGAGTTTGTGCTTGTTCTGTAACGTTTGACAGAGAAGAAGAAGCCTTTATAGATGCGTTTAATTAAAGCTACTCGCCTCTTTTAACTCTGATTCTCATTGTTTCGGTCTCACCAAGTTTCCTCTACCGTATGCGCTGCCGTTCTTGTGTGATGCAAATGAGTCGAAGCGACACAAAGGTCATCATCATGTTTCATGCTCCACTATGGGCCCACTTCTACTCGCTTCGCTGAGAGATTGTGAGCACCAGAAAGCGCTGTATGTAAAGCCTCCGTCTGCCCGGCTCTTTTCCCTCCTTCATCTTCACCTCAACACTGCCTTCTACATCCGAGATCATAACTAGACACAAGGTACTCCATCTTCAGTGTCCTAGTTTCTTAATCGCCCTGACTAGGTTCTAGGTCTATCTAACCGCTACCATAGACAACAAGACCCACGTTAAAAAAGATTCCCTGAGCATCGAAGACCTTGCTCGCCAAATGCGCCGCCCAATCATCATGACCCCGACTGGCCCCATGCCTCCCGGCGACGCCAGCACTCTTCAGAAGGTTGCGGACCTCAAAGCCACCGCCATCATCGCCGGCGACCTTCTCTGCGGTCTCCGTTTCGAAAGCCCCTCTGGCGAGACAGGCAACATGATTGCCCCATCCAATCTCGTCAAAGACGCCGTCATCTACCAGGGCAACGACGCGGGCCTACCAGCTGCCATCGAATCTGCAGTACTTGGCCATCGCAAGAGCGGCATCATTGACACCATTCCGCTGCCCATCACCAGCAAGGGCCTCATGGAATCCAAGCTACCTGCCGGCTACCGCAAGAGTGAGATCAAGCTCAGCTTCGTCGATCGCAGTGAGGTCACCTCTCAAACCAAGGGCAACACGTATATACAGGATTGCGAGTATGACAAGGCGATCATTATTTTTCCTTACGATGAAGCGCTTCTTGGTCCACAGGCGACCAAGGCTTTGATGCTTGAGGAGGTTGTTGATGGGGGTGAGGGTACCGGTGCCTGTTGGGTTGTAGAGCGCTCAAAGGGCCCGTTCGAGGTCTGACCTGTTGACGAAGGGAGGGCAACTAGAGATTGATTGCTTTTCTTAGTGGATAGATGCGGCGATAGTTGCTAGAGGTGGCAATAAGACAATAAATTGATCGCTTTGTCTATGATCTTCTTTGATGGTTGAATCCCTGCTGATGTCCTGAACGTGACAATGGCCTCTGTCACCTGTGGATATGATGGTTCGTCGTACTCATACTTGCAAGAGACAGTTCAAACTGTTTTGTTTTCGATTGTCTTCAATCTCATCAGCTCTAGAGATGGGAAGGTGCCGAGCTGGTGGTGACCGATCTGAGCTGATTCATACGCCCCACCTTCCATTGTGTTAATCTCTGGCTTGGGTGGCATCTTCCTCAGCTCTATTCTTTTTCTCCTCCATCGTCACATCAACACCCTCTCAAAGACACCAGAAATACGCCGCAAAGACGCCTGCGTAAGTGATCATTCCGGCTCATGTCTTGACTTTATCTAAACTTCTCAAGCTGCCCATCTTCACCATGTCGCAAGCTCCTTCGCACTCCCAGGTGCAGGAAGCTGCTGCCCAGATCGCCCGCGCTGCCACTACCGGTGGGCCAGAAAAGTTCTGGCCTGAGCTTGTGCCAGAACTTAATCTCTTTGCCGGCTTTGGAGAGGATGGATACTGGGACTTTCGAGTTGAAGGCTCAGCCAACGCCAACCTTATGAATGCCATGGCACCCTGTGATATTTGTCCTGGCGCTATGCTGTACCATGGGACCAAGGATGGCATCTACAAGGCTTGCAGCACTGTCTCATTCCTTTCCAATGCCAAATATGTCTGTTTCAAGATCCTCGATGTCTCTCAACGTTCCGAAATCTCCAGCCGCACAGCAAATCTCCGCCTTCGTGTCGCCGATACTCACGAATACGATGAACCAAGAGACCACTCTTCAACCTACCCCCTCGATTCGTCAGGCCCACTTGCGGTCTTTCTTCTGCCCTACAGAGAAGAAAGAGAGGCTACAATCCGTGGCTACATGGTGGAAAAGAAGGCACTTGTTTTGGAGGCGGTGGATGGTGGAGGAAACAACTGGGGAAATCAACTTGGCCTCATCAAAGCCGCTCAGATGAATGGCAAAGGGCAGCACGTTTTCTTCGGTCCTTTGGAGAATGACTGATAACTTTCAGAATAGGATGGGAACTTTTAAATACACACGTTCATCAAGGCGTGTACCCGTCTTTGTTGCCTAGCTTCTGTATGTTAGAAACAATTCATGCCCATGTCAATTGACATGCAACCATCACCAAACATGTCAAACACTTCACAAACTGCTCTTCCGTGACGTCCATATTAACTTCACTCTCCAAAGTTGCCTGGAGCATTGAATGAGGCCATCTATCCTACTTAAACTCTCTCTCATTTCGACTACATATTCGCAACCTTTTCCATCACCTTCAATCAACCACATACCAATCTTCTATGTACCATCTTTTACGTCGCCGATCAAGTGTTGCAGCACTCGGCAGAAACAAGCCTTGTACAACAAAAGCACTACCAAGAGTGAGTCAAGAGCCATGTTCATGCCGCATCTCTAACCAACAGTCTTGAGCAGATTCGTTGACTTGGCTCTCCGCTTCTGTCCACTTCACTCCGCCCACGCTTCTGCATATCCCATTTCGAAGCCCTACTTCCCCGACACCTCTGCCCAATATGGATCTCAACCAGAACCCCCAAGACCGTGAGCAGACTGAGGATGTGGCCCCTTCGGGAACGCAAGGTACCTCTTTATCCGTGCCCTCGAATCCTGGCATTGCCGCGACGCCACAGCACATTCGCGGACTGAAGCCCTTCGCCCTCATTGATCCCTACGGTAACTTGGTTGCACTGCAGTTCCTAACCCTAACATATGGAGGGCCACAAACCAACGTCATGGCCAGCAGCGACATCTGTCTCGGAGCGACCCTCTACAAAGGACCTTACCAAGCTGCGCTTGCTCAAATCCGTAGCCATCCAGGCCCATACTATATGATTAGATTGGGTCCTTCGAAATGCTGGACAAGCGCTCTGGCTGCCGGCTTCCGCAGTGTCCCGATGACATTTCGCTTCCTTGAGTTCATGGAGGGGGATGCCAAACGGTTTCCCGACCTGGGTGGAAATGTTGGGGACGTTGTAGTGATATTGATACCTCCAGGCGGGCCCGTTTTCCCAAATGGATACTCTCCACTTCCTCACAATATCCTGCGCCCTCGATTGGTAATGGAGGGTATGTTAGTTGGAATATCTTATCATTCGCCGTCGCAAATCTGTCAATTTTACTTCCCGTAGACTTAGTACTCGACAATACACTGCTTCTGGCTCTTGTTCATGTAGGAGACAGGCTAATCCATGTTCTTGGGTATTTCGCTTTGGCGGGGATAGGTTTAGATATTGAATTCATCCCAGTGGATTGCGAGTGGCACTTGCTGGGCTCTCTTGTGTGACTGACCTTGAGCCGGTGACACAACACCTCTAAAGATCGCATAAAATACTCTCAAGTGACTCTCCTACTCAGGAACCGTCAATTCCATCACTGGGTCGGTGCCTGAGTCGTGATAACTGGTGGCTACACACTATCCCCGTTCCCCACGATTCCGTCTTATGTCTCTAATCCGCCCCCTGTATTCGGTTTCTAAAGTTATCCACACGCTGAAAGTATTGGTGTTCTCGGCTTCTTGATTAATATGGGGGACTAAAGTTGTAAAGCCTCCATTGTCATCTTCTTCGCAATCGATATAGTGTTGGGAAGAGCTTCTAGTCACCGTTTGCTTGGTTCGTGCAAAGTCTTGGTGAATTGAGTGAACATTTCCGATAACATTAGGTACAAGCCTTCTTAAACCCATCTGTCGCTTCTTGGGAAGTGTTCAGCGATCTTTATCAAGAGTCTGTTAGCTGTGACCAGCCAGATGTTCAGATCTCACTTGATTCTTGGTAGCATTGAGTGTCTAAGATCAGTCGCTGTTGTACGAGGCCGACAATAGGTGACGCGCGCAGTGAATCACGACTCATATGTGGGGCATCTGCTCAGGCGCTGCAATCAGCCGTTATTCCCTCTCAACACGGGCGCCCCAACCTTTTCTTTTCCCTTTTCTCTTCTCTCATCATCACCATTTCTTCTACCCTTCTGTCATACCGATAAAGGCTCACCATGGTAAGAACATACTTTAGATAGCCGAGCCTGAACTAACACAATACACAGGTATTTGATATCAGCAGCGACTTTCAGGACACGGTCGTGAGCAGGGCCTGTCAGGCTGCTGCTACCAAACCCACTATCTTCAGTACGACGAAACATAAGCCCAAGAACGCCCCTCGCATCGTGTCTGAACTCAAACCGGTGGGCGTCATTGATGCGGAGGGGGCCCTTGTCGGCATCCGCTTCCAGAACATTATCGGCGACGATGAACATGTCATGGCTCGGGCTGAGACCGTACCCAACGCGCGTATCTACCAGGGTATCGAGGATGGCTTCAAGCCCGCGATGGAAATAGTCCATTCTGAAGGCGCTCCCTCTCGTATTTGCTCCGTCGCCATGTCCGTTCTTGACAAGGAATTCATGACCAAGATCCCTGTTGGTCACCGCAAAATCGAGATGCAACTCCGGCTCGTGCAGAGACGCTTGGATGACACAGAGTTCACTCCTCTCAAGTCCAGGGAGGCCGGTTCGGGGCGAGCCTTCATCATTTTACCAGGCAACCCACAACTAGACCTTGCGGTAGAGAAAGGCGTTTTCACTATCATTTTGGAGGAAGTCCCCGTCTCATCTACCGAGCCTTTTGGACTTGTGCGAATGAAGTTGGCCTAGACATACTCACTTGTCGCAAGAGACCGCCAACCGTCGCAACAAAACTCATTACAAGATGTCCTTGTCTTGTCGAAGGATATACTGAGTCCAGCAATGGAGGTCTCAAGATCATTTGAAGATGGCCTACACTCAACGAAGGACACAGTAGATTTACCATAAGGGGCTTAGAGTTTCGGAAGATAATTGACTGCGTTCGGTCTTCTATTACCACATTGCTATCACCGTGACCACCTTGATCTTTTCTTTCGCTGTTCTCTTGAAGTACCATTGTTCTTCCTAGGCCCAGTAATACTGACCAACCCCTTCACCATTCAGCTTCCTCGATCACTCCATGAATATCTACTCGGTCCTAGGCTTCTTTCCTCCAGTCGCAGGCTGTCCATTGTCACCGGGAACGCTCACTTCTTGTCAGCTGCTTTTGCGTCTCCGATTTGTCGCTAGGCTCTTCCTCATCCTCTGAGTCCATGAGATCAACGAGACCAATGCCTCGAGGTAAAGTCCTGGGGCCTACGCGCGGAGGAATGAGCGGCGGGTACCTAGTTGTCGGCATCGATGTGGATCCTGTCCGGTGAGCTTCACCTTACATTCTTAACCTTGGAGATCCCCTCTTTTTGAATCTCACACCAACACCATCCTCCTCAGCTTCATACTTCTCCCAACGCATACCGACTCTCGATAACCATTCGCGCCCAGTCTCTCCTGGCTCTCTAGTAAGCAGAGATTCGCCTCCTTCTTTTCGCTTGTTTATGCGCTCACTTTTCGTCGCTATCCGGGGTCATTCGTACTCCTGCCGTTGTGTTCGTCTGTGTTGGCAGCGCCTAAAATGCAGGTCACCTTACTCCGTTCTCCTTAGTGAACATTTTGATGAGGTCAAAGCTAACCAGACAAAGGCGTCATTGCTTTCACTGCCTTGTGCATTCTGCTTGGTGGGTGCCTTCAGATGCTCTGCAAAGTGATGATGTCGTACCTTACGGCTGCACGTTCACCACTTGCGCACTGCGCGGGAAAGGCAAGCCAACGCTCATGATACACCGCGATCAGTCCATTTGACTGACCAATCTATAGATGGCTCCAAGAGGTGTGATGAATGCGACGAAAGCGACAGCTGGGAACCGGTACATCCACTATTTGTCTGTGCCCTAGGTAGCTGCTAATGACGTGCAGCTGTCGCATGAGCATGTTCACCTCCTTGAGACCTTTCACGCCCACCAACTCTGTGACTGGAAAGGCGACTCAGAATACTTGACTGACTCGGTAAGGAAAGAAATAGCATCACCGGTGCTGGCGTTAGCTGATTCCGCCTAGTTCATCGTGGAGTTTCATCGCAGAATCTACGACGCCCAGGCCCAACTCAGGACAGCCGCCGCCGCCTCCGCTGCTACAACTGTACACAGTCTTGCTATTGAGACCCTACGGATTCAAACGGAGATAAACGACACCCTGCGCGCGATTCTTGGAACCCTGCGCAACCGCTATGGCACCATTCCCTCGAACTCAGGAGACGAGGGACGTACCAATGGCCCCAAGACTGGCAGGAAGCGATCTGCTCCCTGTGGGGATGGAAAGGCGGCAGATGGCGGAAAGAAGCCCAGGACCAAGTAGTCACTCACAAAGGTCTCTTCCACAGGCTTATCGAGTTCTCAAAGAAAGCGATTTGAAATGAAACGGATCTGATCTTTTTTCGAAGCCTCCAGTGCCATTGGTTTCTTTGAAGGGGCTTGTGAGTAGTCAATAGATTAGGATCAGGCGAACAGTGCCATATCGACAAACGCCAGTTCAGGATGATTATTGAACGACCTCTCGGTCCAGTCTACCAGTGGCAGTCTTGAGAGGATTCATCATTACCCACCAGTGGCAGCAATGAACTATTATTAAAACACAATGCATTGATCTCTTCCTTTCTATAATGTTTATCATTTCAAACTTCACTCCTGTTCTCACAGCGAATCTCACCTTACTATATTCAAACATCGACCCCTATCCAGATCAAGACACTCAAGACACATCACAACTTCACAACTTCACAACTTCACCGCTATCATGTCTGACGTCCATGATGTCGCCGGCGATGATGAAGTGGCCTCTAACACTTCCTCCATGGTAGCTGAGTCCGGAAAGTCCGATATCGACGAGCCTTCATCTACTACACCCACCAACGAAGGCGAGTCAAGCACTACCTCTCAACCCGATCTCACCGTCATCCGAGCACCACGAATCGTCACCATCCATGTCGCCGGAGAGCTTCGCCTCATCGGTATTCTCGACCCCCTCGACAGAGCCCTCGGCTACTACTTCGACAACCCTCACGACGAAGTTCTCGTCCGCAACGTGATGGCCCACTCAAACCTCGCCGTCCAAGCTGTCATCTTCCAAGGCGAGCGCAGCGTAGGTAACCACGTTGCTCGCAAACTGCCTTCCCTCTACCCCGGCCGTCCTGTTCGAGAATTCCACTTCAACCTCCCTTTCCGCGTTGCTAGCCCTGCTGCTTTTAGACAGCTGAAGCTCCCTCTTGGTTTTCGTCGTTGCTTCTTGGGACTGAAGCCGTCGGGTACGGTTGTGCATAAGTTGGCTAAAGATGCGGACTGTCCCCCGAAATTGGTCAAGCGGTATAATCGGATCTTCCAGGCTTGGAAGGACAAGAATGGTGCGCTTCCGGACCGACAGTGTGATGTTGCGCTGATGGCGTGGCCGCGTATGGCACACTGTGCTGGTGGGATGTCGTTGGAGTTTGTCCAGGAGCTCGAGGCTGATTCTCTTGGAGGCACTGACGTTGTCATGTGGTGAATGGAATTTGGAAACTCTGAACTGGTTGAGATTTGGGTATTCTTGTTGATACGACCATGGCTGTTTGATCTCACCAGAGAGTAGATATCTGAGGGAGTGGATGAATTGGGTATTGGCACTTTTGTAAGGTTGGATCTGATACCACCTGTAGCTGAACAGGTCAAGCCTGGACTCCTGGATGAGTCAGTGAACATAGACTGTTGACCACTAGATAGCTCAATTAGAGACCCTCCCTCCATTGATTGCCCCTGATCTTGTTTGAATCGCCTCTCAAGCTTAACATAACATGAGGAGCAATGAATCTGCGGTCTAGGAACTCTAACTTCTTCACGGTCATTAAAGCTCTCAGCCACAAGCCTTCGCTACAAGTAACACATCTTGCTCTCAACTTCTACTCGGCATTTAGGATGGAGGTCACGGGTTCTCTAGCCTTGGCTCTATAATACGCCTCATGAGCCGTGTTATAGAGGGCGCGACAGCTTCACGACGTCTCAGAACAATGAGTAGACCACAAAGGTGACCTTGAACATCAAGTCGCATAAGCATGAAGTGCTCGCATGTAATTGATCACTGGCCTAAGAAACTGCTTAGTGCTGTGACTATGTTACCGTAAGGCGTTTATGTCTAGTTCGTTTGTGATCTCCCACTCACAAGACGAAGACAACACAGGCCCAAATCCCCAGCGCAAACCTCCCAGGCAGGGTTGCCTCCCCTTTCAATGCCCCCAACATCCATGTTTCGTTCATCTAGTCCACTTCAAATGACCTCATGCTTGACAGCACCATCATCGGCCTTGACGTCGTGAGCCACGAGCTCATAGGAAGTGAGTTCGGCCTCGGCTTCATCACGATCCAACTTGGTCTTCTTCTTGTCGTTCTTGAGCGATTTGGACTTGACCATCTCGTGAATGGAGTCTAGCTTCGCTTCCAGTGATTCAAACTTCCTTTTCTGTACTCGACGAATGCCAAGAAGCTGCTTCTCGATGTCGGCAAGTCTCTTCTCCACGTTTGAGCTTTTAGAAGGACGAATGAGAGCCGTAGTCTCATCGGATAGAAAGGGAGCCTGTGTTCAATAAGCTTTTGTTGTTCTGGTTCTGTGACACCAAATACTTACAACATCGTCAAAAGTGGTGTCTTTGGCTTCAGACTTGACTTCGGCCTTGGCTTCGGACTCATCATGGGTAGCAGGGACAGACTTCGCAATGAAGAGAATCTGCTGCTCCTCCTCGCTCTTGTTGGTCGGGTAGATGACCTTGTGAGCAGGGAACTTCACACCCCAAGTCGAAGACAACTAGTCTCGGTAGGGACGGAGTTCCTTGTGATCAGGCCCGTGGATACAAGCGAGGAAAAACCAGGCTGGATAGTGGATTCTTTTGGCTCCCGTGGCAAAAATCGATAACGATTTGTAGACCGAACAAAGGGTGATGTGAGCCACCGTGCTTGAGTTTAGTCTCCTCATTTCGCAACGAACGAATCTTGCAAGGTTGTTTGCGAGAAGGACGCTCATATCTTTCCTCACTATAGCGAAATTCTTCTCGAGCGTGGAGATGACTTTCTGCATGACTGGGCTCTGGTATTCCGGGTTCCGCTTGTAGCGATCCATTTCGTCTTGGAAACTGTTCGCGGCACCGGGACAACTCGATAGCTGCGCTCCAAACATTGTTCTCTGGGAATGAGTCAGTAAGCAAGTCTAATGAGCCACGAAACTGATTTAAGCGACATGCCTCTTTTCCCGCTGCTTGTTGTGTGTGGTGATGTTGAAGAATGAGGGTGAAAGGTGGAGGTGGAGGTGGAGGAGATGATGCGAGAGTCAAGATGCAGATATGAAGGTGGGGTATGAGAAGGCTTGGAGTTCAGAGGGCAGCCCCCGGGGGATAGAATAATTGACCGGTCTTGTAAACTTGAGATCCACTCTCATCTTGATCATCCAACCCAAGATTGATGCCTAAAGCTTATGACGCCTCCACGAAGCATATCAAGCCAACACACTGAAATCCAACCCAAGACAGATTCCCATTCTTAGTCTCGATTAGTACCCCAAGTTGAACGAACAACACACATGATATGAACTCAAACTCAATACCCAGTTCCCAATATTCTCAATTTCCTTTGTCTTATCTTATCTTGTCTCATATCACATAAAATTCTATCAATCTATACCATACACATCTTCCCCCGAGAAATCAATCAGCGTAGCTTCATTCGCCACAAACTCCTCCTCCCAAGCAGACTTCTCCGAATGTCGTCTTTCTAAACCTCGTTTTGATATCGGGAGTCTATCGCGCAGTGCGTCTTGTTTCGTGTCCTTCGTTAAATCGCCCGCTTTGGTCGTCATTCCTCGCTCGGCCGAGCTTATCTTTGTCGTCAGGCCTGGTTCGGCGTAGTCAAATCTCGTGGGCGGTGGAGGGCTGCTCTTGCTGTCGGCTAGGTCTTCTCTTGCGTGGTAGGATTCTCCCTGCGTGTAGGCCGGTGAGGGTTCGTCGTCTTCGTCGTCCAGGGTCTTGGCGGGTCGTAGTTTGTCGGGTTTTGTGGTGATGGTTGTGTCTGGTACACGTTCACTAAATCATCAGCCTCCCATCACAACTCGCTCAGAGTGGGCAACTTACCTGTTTACACGCCAGTACGGCGACGCTTCTAACAGTTCCAAATCCACAATCCCCTCTGCATCCAAAATCTTGGGAATAACGTGTTCGCGACCAACGGGTATGTTCAAAATACTTCGTACAAGGCTGACAGCCTGTTCAGGCACAGAACCTGTGACGTTCGTCTCGGGGTCCGTCATGATCCACTCGAGCAGCCGACGGGGGAGCACTGTCTGTTTCAGGATTTCCCAATTCTCGTCGTCGGCGTACACGGTGAAGCCGACTGTGTCTTTGATGTCGAGGCCGCCCATGGGGTTGACGGCCGTTATGAAGGCGCTGCCGGAGCGGTAGATCAGTTGTGATTGGAAGCCCGACGCGAGGCGGACTTCGGAGTGTTCGAGGGTTTCGCGGAGCCAGGATGTTGCTTTTGGCGTGGTTGTTCGGGGGCTTTTGAAGTGAACGGCGATGCTGGGAAGGTCAGTGAGGGCAGAGTTTGCCAGGGATGAGGAACGCACCGGAGAAGTTGGTCGGCTTTTGAGGAGAGCTCGTAGGGGAGTTCGATTGATTTGAAGTTCTCGTCGGCTGGGCCTTGATCTTCAACGTGTTTTGAGAGATACCGTGAATCGAGACCAGCCCACACGAGCAAGTTGTCAAGCATCCAAACAGTCTTGGGATCAAAGTCCAACAGATTCAGTTTCCCTGTGAAGGCCTCCTTCAAATTCTGTCGATCCGCAACAGAAAACTCCATCGTCGAAGCACACAACAAGACACCATCCGCCGTCGACACAGGAAAGACGTTACTCCTTGCGAACCGCTCTTTGTCAAAGATGTGACCAAACTCTGGTATTCGTTGACTCACGGCGACGAGAAGACCTCTAGCTGTGTTGTCGCGCGAACAATCGGGACTCAACGATGAGACGTTCATGAGGGTGTCGAATATCAAACCGGAGTCGTTCTGTTTTACGTCGAGGAAGTTGACGAAGAAGTCGTGGAGTTCGGGGTAGTGTTTGCTCAGGTCGTTGATTTCGGGGCTCTCGAGTTTCGGTGACCATGTGCAGTCGGCGGCGTTGAGCCATGTCACGGCTTCACCCGGTGCGATGGCGATGATGGCCTTTTCAGCGAACGCAAGTCTGGTCATGTTAGCAGTGAGATTTCATGAGTCAAGATTACTCACTTGAGATCTGCGGCGTCATCCGGTGAGAGATCCACTCTCATCTTGTCCAGGGCCCGATACAACTCATCCGTCAACCAAAGATCCGCAGGGTCGAGTTCCGCATCGAAGTCGCGCTTCTCCAAGACATCGACGATCGTTCGGTAGCTCGCATTCTGAAGCCGTAGCGTCTGTGTGTAAAACTCTCGTAATGACACGAGCTCCGACTTGCTGGCGTCCCAATCTGAGGGCACAGGAAAGACTGGCGACTTTGAAAGTGTGCTGGATATCTCGCATGTGTCTTCCAGTAAGCATTCGCTCAGCGGTCTCCATATTGGATGGACGTAGACTAGCTGCTCTTTCTCAAACGTGTTCCTGATCGCGTGAGCATGTCATCATGAATTTGATGAGTGTACATACCTGACTTTTTGTTGACTCGCTGCAGGATCTTTGGAATCTTCACACTCTGCTTGTATCCGAAGGTATAGTTCCAGAATGCGACGAGGAAATTCAACTGTCGACGCTTTCGTTCGTCTTATCCGCACCAACATTTCGAGAAAGAAATCTAGATCATCATGATACTTGGCAAACGCCCTAAGACACCTCCACTGACCAAACCCTCCCTCAGACCGTATCGGCGGATCAAGTCTGAGAAACGGAAAGGGCTCTCCTTCCAGCATATATCGATTCCGGAGATAGTGCAGCTTGGGCAGCGGGATATACGAGTTCCCTAGGGGTCTGTACTTTCCATCCTGGCAGAGCACGCGAATGGCCTTGATGTCGAACATGGAGTCTGGGTTCTCCTTGGCGTAGATCTTGTCCCTCTTCCAGGCCTGCTGGAGATAGTTGAGGAACTCCTCCGGGTGCTGCTTGCTCATCTCGATGCATTTGGGCGCTACGGAACGACCCCGCTCGTTGAACTCGAAGAGCCGGGGCTCTGAGGCTCCGAAGCCTCCATAGCTCCTGGAAGAAGTGCTGCTGGTGTCTCCACGATCGCCACGCAGTAATTGCATCGGAAGCGACTGAAGTGTGTTTTGTTATTTTCGTCTAGGTGAAAAGGGACTCCCCAGATTTAGAGATCTGGAGTCGGGTTGCAAGCAAGCAGACTCACTCACTCACCGACAAAGTACCTAGCCTTTGACGTGGCATTCAGTGGGGTCTGTTACAGGGGGGAGGGCGGAAAAGACTAAATTCCGATGCCCCAGCCACCAATCAGAATGTCGCCCTGCTCAATTTTCAACGCCTTATCGTGGAATGGTCTCCGCAATCAGCAGCAATTGTTGTTGTCAATTCTGCCAAATCGCTCAGACGCGGAGAGAAAGACGTGACTTGGGCTTTCGCTACGTCATTTCCTTGAAAAGCGTGATTGGTTTGCCCCTGACTTACCCTGTAACTCTCAAAAGCAGATTTGTCAGCCTCTATGATGTGATATTTGCAGTAGACATAAAATCTGATTAAAATTTCTTCAATCGTGACAGAACTTTAAATATTTTTTCTTGAGGATCAGCAGAAGACAGGGGACTCTAGCGCACGACTAGGGTAGATCCGGGACACCACTAGTCAAGACAAGCTTTGGTATAGGGTGAGTCTCAGTTTTCATGACACCGTCAGGTTCAATCACAGAGAGCATAATGAATGCGTGTAAACAATGGCAATGAGATAGAAGTGGGGTTGAATGATCCTTATATGTCAAAGTTGACAATGTCTGTAGTATTTTACTCATAACTACTCGTAGCAAGTCACATCATTAAGATTGCATGCAATTCACTCATTCAATATAGCCCTCATCGATCTCTTTCCCGTCATTTCATTCAAGACTCATATTAACAATCAAGAATCATAAGCGGTACACATTCAACACCCGCAAATGTAATATCGATACAGTCTCATTGAGATTTTCTCATCGCTGATTCATTTTCACTGATCACATTTTCACGACGCGTTAAAGCATCTAGCAAGCTTTCCCCGAAATTAACCGGAGTTCAGCCACTGCGGGGCGCTATCGCGGCTCCACCGCTCAATTCTACAAACGTAGTATACAGCTACCAATCTCGCACAGGGCCACCGTCGTCATTCCCTTTCATAGATACACATCTCATTGCATGTTTGTACATCCCTGCTCCAGCCGCGCGCTGTTACCCACATGTCAAACATCCAGTCAAGCTGACATTGAATCAGCTCATCCATTTCAGTTCTTAGACGTTGGACCCAAACTTCCCGCAAGTATCTGGTGTTACAGGATCAGGCTTGAAGCCTTCTTATCCTCATGACCGACACACAACAGCGTTGGCATTCAAGAGTCTCATAGCCACGAAGACTGCGCAGTCGCTAGAAGCCGAATCAGCAGACATCGACGGGCGTTGGCCAGCAAGTAGGTTCCCTCATTTGGCCGACCTTGTCAACAGAGACCAGCGAACCTTCATTCTGTGCCTGCAACGATTCATCAACCGCCGAGAAGCCGTCTCATATCAAAGTTTTCACGGAATATTGGAAGTCAGCACTTGCCGTTGCTTCAGCAGGCCTCTACCCACCGAACAGCAACCGCCAATTCGGCGTGAGAGATGAGATCGAGCAAAATTCGCGACCGATTTGGCTATTGCTTGACGCAAGGAAACCAAACGTTGGAAAGCGCGCCAACCGACAACCCTCAAGCTCAAGTTGGTCAATCAGTCTCGTATCTGGTACACTCCTCCAAGGAATGAACATCCAAGCTTTCGCACCAACTGAACCAGAAACCGCCCAGGGGCTCTATCGTCTTCGTGATTTGACATCCGCCAAGCCCTCCAGGCATCTTAGCTTGGAAATCTCGATATTGGCAGTCATCGATCATGATACCGATAGAAAAACAGCTGCCATGAAGCTGGTCCCTGCATACGACGGAACTCGCAAGGTCATCGAGGTTGATCTCAGCCATGAGGTCATGAAGATACAGCCACGAAAAGATTTTACTTTCATCCCCGATCATGGAAAGATGACATGGTCGACTCGCTGTCAGTACCCCGAATAGCAACCGAGCGCGCTTTCATCGCAACTCTGAGTACACCACCAGAGACGAAACCTCTATGCCACCTGCTGTCCATCAACCTTCAACTTTCGCCAATGAACTCCAAAAACACACTCTTCTTGCCTCTATTTCAACCTCTCACTTCGCCCCCTTGAGGATACCCGAAATCTCACCCTTCGGCTGTTTTGGTGTTCTTCTGTTCGAGATGACACCTTGCGCTTGAACCCTTGGGCCTCGCGGCTTCAGTCAGGACGATATCACCTATCAATGCTAGGCAACGATAGGAGCAGCGGCGGTAAGCCTAGAAGGCGGCAGAATATATAAGAAGTTGCGGCGAACCTAGCCACGCCGCGCCAGCTAATGCCATGACATGTCAGAAGTCAACAGGAGGCGCAACGCTTGGCTTCCCCCATTTGTACGAAATCGTTTGGGATCACTCCAATCTCGACCCGAAACAATTTCCCAACTACCGCCCCTATCCAGAAACCGATTTAGAGGACTGATATCACGGAGTTGGCAATGGTGCATGGTCGAGAGTACCAGACTCGCAAGCGCCCTGCCCTCCCCTGCGCCCTCCCCTGCGCCCCCCAGATACAACCAGTCAACCGTCTCGTCGGGGATACATTCGGCAGAGGCAGCAGCCAAAGCGACATCAATGGTCAATCCCCCAACTCCCCATCCGAAGGACAAGTCAAGGAAAACCAACAGCAGCCCCCTCTCTTCTGGTCCAAGGCAGAGGAAGACACGTGAAAGCACTATTGTAAGCTGCCTTGAGATCTACTTTGTCACCACTAACCACTACTAGTCATTCAAAACTAAGCCAAAAAACGACCAGACTCCTGCTCAAGATACTGCGGTGGTCATTCGGAGTAGGGCATCAGATGACTCAAGATGGTAACCCTTCATCACACGAGTTTGCCGAGTCTCCAGAGGATTGAAAAGTGAGCAATGCAAGGAAGCCATGAAGGAGGCTGAGCAGACATGTAATGGCGTCGGTACGGCTAGACCAAGTGATTCCGCAACAACAGGTCAAGGTGGAGAGTTTGAACGTATGAGATTGTTACTCGAAGAGGTTTAATCTCAGTTTCAGCTATTGTTTATGATGGCTGCTACAGTACAAATTCAACGACCATCAATGAAAAGACACAGGGAAACTAAAAAAAAAAACCAGTCTGACAATGCAAAGAAACTAATCATTCTCATTCGCATCAACTGCTTCTTCTTCACCAGGGTAAATTATTCGCCATCTCATGTCACCCGATGACCGCACATCGACCGACGTTTAGCCATTCCGGCCCGTCATCGCGGATGGTCTCCCACATGCTTACTACCAAATTAGGAGATACCGCAAGCACGCTTAACCGACTTAAGCTTAGATCTCCACATCCTCTTGGCGTGTCAATCCAAAAGTGGTAGAAGCGCCAACTGGATGGACTGTGCCAACTTCCCCAGACACAGTCCCCGAATATAAACAAGACTGTCTCCCCATCTTCAACTTTCAGTCGTCACAGTTTCAACAATGGCGACAGTTACGCAAACTCATACCAGGTCGGAGACCTTTGAGCTTCGGAGTTCAGCCAGCCCGACGCGGAATGTACTTGATGACGCTGAAGCTCCGCATTCTTCGAAACCAAGCACCGCCGAACTACTCAAGATCTTCAGCGCTGGATTCAGTTTCTTCGTGGCTGGCGTTAACGATGGAAGTATCGGCGCTTTAGTTCCTCATATAATTCGAGATTACAATGTCACCACCGCAATTGTCTCCTCAGTGTAAGCAGTTATCTTCCCAAGCTCGCTCATCTCTTACTGACCATGACAGTTACGGCGCGAACTTTATGGGATGGTTCTTCGGCGCTTTCTCCAATACCCACCTCTGCCAAGTCTTCGATCTCGGGTCAATGCTCAATCTGGGCGCTGTTCTGCAAGTCATCGCTCACGCGCTCCGATCATGGAAGCCGCCTTTTCCGCTCTTCATCATCACCTTCTGGCTCGCGAGCCTCGGCCAAGCATACCAAGATACGCACGGGAATACATACGTCTCTGGAGTGAAGGGCTCTCATCGATGGCTGGCGTTCATTCACGCGATGTACATGGCTGGATGTCTTGTCGGCCCTTTCGTCGCGACCGGCGTTGCTTCTGCTGGAAGTACGTCAAGATGGTATTTGTTCTACACCTTCCCACTCGGTATCGGTGTTCTGAATGTTGCTTTCGTGATATACGCCTTTTGGGACACTCTGAGATTGAAGAGAAAGCAGCCGCCTACTGAACGGACTCTCGAGGCTGACGAATCGCCTGCATCAAGAAATGATGATGCATTCTCATTGATGAAGAAGACTTTGAAGAACAAAAACGTCTGGCTCATCAGTCTTTTCTTCTTCTTCTTCCTCGGCGCAACCCTTACGGCTAGCGGATGGGTTGTTGAATACTTGGTCGAGGTTCGCAACGGCGACATCAACCAGATGGGTTTCATACCGGCTGGGTTCAGTGGAGGGTCATTACTTGGGAGACTGTTCCTTGCCGAACCGACACATCGCTTTGGAGTTCGCCCCATGATATTCGCCTTCACGATTTTCAGTATTGTGTTGCAAGTTTTATTCTGGCTGTACGTCTTCATTCGTGATGCTAGAGATTGAGCTGACGCCTGCAGGGTTCCCAACATCATCGCCGCTTCCATCGCCATCAGTCTGCTGGGCTTCTTCATGGGACCATATTTTGCTACAGTGCGTTCACCCCCCATCCTCAGAGTGCTCAGCTAACCAGGCCAGGGTATCTCCGTCGCCTCGAAATTGTTCAATCCTCGTGTTAAATCAACAGCTTTGGCATTTGTCTTTGTATTTGCACAGCTTGGAGGTTGTCTATTCCCGATCATCACTGGTCTTATCGCCGCCAGCGCGGGAGTGTCGGTTCTCCAGCCTATTCTTTGTGCGCTTCTGGTCGCTACGAGTGTTTCCTGGCTGTTTGTCCCGATGCCGAAGGAGGGCGACAATCCGACGCTGCATCAGGACTAAATACGGCACGCACAGCAGAGGGTCATATTAGAGAGGGTTGAAAGAGCTTGACTCTATCAGTGGATGGGGGAGCGGGGCTCCTTATATTATATACAGAGCGTCTAATACTTGTCAGGGAAGCTAGACCGATCAGGGCTACCCTATTTTTTAACACTAATCGAACCTCTTGAGTCCTGGGAAAGGAGCGGTACTCTACTGCTTTGGGGGGTCCTCCATCTTGTGGTGCTGATCTGGCTGGTGGGGAACATCGCTGATCGTAGCGTGGTGAGCGGACCTTTTGGCGAGGGCTTTGCGGATCTTGTCGTGGTAGTCTTTGTCACCTGGGGTTAGAAAAGAGATTTCAGAGACACGAAAATTTGCTTTGCACCATCCGACCAAACCCAGTCGTAGGTCCAAGGCCTCATGGAGCGACGCCTGACTCAGGAATGCTTCGTGACACCAGGTAGCTAGCTCCCGACTTGACATGTCGCGGTGTCTATTTAAGTACGTGTACATAATGTTGAGCTGTGCCAAATGATCCGGCAATTGTGACGCATCGTCTGCATATTGTGTCTCGTCTGGTTTGAGGATAATGGGGTTCTTCACACTGGCGAGAGCAGCGATGTCGATGAGTTCAGACAGGCACCCCAGCCTGATAGCCTCCTCGAATGCGTTGTGCCAGGTGAGATCAATGAAAAGCGTAGCGGCGGCCTTGCCAGCTCGAGTGACGGTTCCGTTTTCGTCGATGAGACTCCTGCGTACGATACTTAGAAGGGGAGGAAGATATGCAATGTCTGGAGGCTTACATCGCTTTGAGATCCTCTAGCCCACGGAGATAAACTTCCTCTTGCTGAGGATCGAGGAAGTCGAAAGTACCGACAGAGCCAACCCCTGCACTCTTCAAAGCTAACATGGCCGTTGTGAAGCAGTCTTTCAGGAGACTGGGAGGCGAGACCTCGAGTAGGGTCTCATCATATGTCTTCATCGTGTATAGGCGGTAACAGAGCCCTGGTTGACTTCGTCCGGCACATGCAGCTCTCTGGTCGGCGGTTGATTTGGAGATTGGCGCAGCTTGGATGGTGTTCATTTTAACGCGAGGGTTAAAGACCGACTCCATCTCGACACCACAGTCTACGGCAGAGATTAGCTTCTCAACACCGATGAGGATATCCATTGACTTACCAACGACATAGACAATGCCATCGACAGCGACACTACTTTCGGCGATGTTGGTAGTAATAACGCACCTGCGCTTCTCACCAGAACAAAGGGCTTTCGCCTTTTCTGCCTCAGACAGTCTCCCATGCAATGGGAAAGTCTCCATATCTGGGATAGCGCCACGCAGCTTCTTGACCGCACGGTTAACTTGGGGTTTAGATGCCAAGAAGACAAGGATATCACCTGGGGCTTCGGTCTCATGGATTTGTTGCACTAGATGAAAAGCCGTCTCGCAATAGTCGGGGTCAGCTTCGTTAATGTATTGGATCTGAACCGGGAATGAACACCTTTCGATTTTGAAGACTTGCGGAACGTTGAAGTAACTAGCGGACTTTTCGGACTCGGCTGCTGACATGATGACGACTTTGAGGTCGGAACGGAGAGCGAGGGCTTTTTTGAGTAGAGCAAGGAGAGGATCGACGTTTATTGTTTGCTCGTTGAGATCAAGGATGACGCATGACTAGAAAGATGTGTTAGCTACTGGAAAAATCGGAGGTGGCATACTCGACACTTACACAGCCGACCATTGTAGGATTGTTCCCAATTTGCTGGAGAAGCATCCCATCTGTCACGAACTTCAATCGGGTCTGTTTTTTGGTCTTGTTGTACTTCCGATACTGAACACCAACCTGTTCACCGAACGTAACTTCAAGCTCTACTGCGACGCGCTCACCCAACTCTCTGGCTGCGTCGGGGCTAGGTTGAGTGCAGACAACCTGCAGGCCTTTGTCGAGTTCGAGGTACATGATTCGCTTCGTGAGCTGTATCGAGTCTCCGGAGCCTGTCTCAGCGGCAACGACCACCACCTGCACTTCATTAGTCACGAATCGTAATGGAGGGCATTTGTAGGTGTAGTTACCTGGTTGTCTTTGTAAAGTCTGAGGAACTTGTTGAAAATCTCTACCTGCATGATGGGCAAATCGCGTTGATGGCTCAGTGTTTCGAAGTAGCTGTGAGATCGGTTCTCGCCGGGGCGAAGGGGATTCCCTGTCGCAACTTCGTATTTGAGGACAGACTTGAGCATAGCTTGCTCCTCGGTCGGGGGTGCCATGATTGAGAGTGAAGAGATTCTCGGAGCTGATTGTGATGGTAATGGTGATGGCAATTATGATAGCAATTGTGTTAAGTTGAGATTCGAGAGAGAAGAGAGACTTGACTTGTGGGCTCGAGTGAGCTGTGCTCCTGTATGTACCCACTCACCGTGCGGAAGTGGAAGGAGTGCCCGGAGTTGAGGTGACACAAGGAAATGCCAGCCCTGACCTTGCTTACCAAACCCGTTCTGGGAATTTCCAAAAAACCGGGAGTAGCGATCTTGGACTTGTCAAGAATTGCATCAAATCCCAAGGTAAACGAAACCTGCTGTATCATGCGACTCTCACTGACGAATAGCGCTAGATTTTCTCCTTCACAAGCAAACAGAGCGCTACCACTTGTCTATCTTCGCACAGCCAAGCGGCCACTCAGGCCTTCATTTCGCGGAAGACTCTCTGCACCTGCCACGCTTCACTGCAACACTCCGAAGAATCATGGACAAGCGCAAGAGAGACTCAAACGAATCCCTGTCATCTCATGTTCTCGAGAATGATCGGGCAAAGCGCGTGAGCATCGAAGGCTCATCCAACGCCGTCGCCTCTACAAAAGAACAAGATGATCATCGCATCATTCAGCGCACAGGGCCGTATCATAGCTATCAACCTTTGATCACGAATGAACAGTGGACTGGCATAGTTGGCCGCAAGATACCACTGGACCACGGAAGTTTTGCGTACCACACTTCTGGCTGGAAAGCATTCGTCGATTCCATGGCGAGAAACATCAGAGAGGGACGCTCCGATATGTACGATGGCCATCGTGAGCTGTTTACAGTTTGTACCCGCGTCTTTCTACGTTCACCTATTTCTCTTTTCTCGCCTGTCCATGGTCTCTCTTGCGATGCGCCACTCTCAGATCAGACCCCGAACAACGACACTGAGTCTCCTTGGTCGCAAACTTCAGTACGTCAGTTGACGCAAATTATGACACATTCTGTCTTCCGGGGTAATATGAGCCATTTGGCTACCATCATCCAATATGCTATCATCCTGCGAACAGGCGATATGAGATCCTGGGTGATGGCTATTCACAACCCATCGCGTGGCGGCAGGTTGGACCGGTTGCGACAACGCATCGTTGAACTGACGGGAGCCGATGGGATACTTCAATACCCGTTACCGATCCTCCATCAGCTTTCTAAACCGGTCCATTTCACAGAAACATCTGTTCTTTCGGACGTGATGGAATCACTCGAACATATCATCAAATACCCTTCAATAGGCACTTGTGGAACCCTTTACCACTTCGGTAAACCTATCTATCACGTCACAGCAACCGACATCAACAATGTCCAACTTGCGATTGACAACTCCAACTGGGATGGGATACCTCGATTTCCCAGTACAAGCCAGTGCTACAAGCTATTCATGGAGAGGCCTGAGAAACCAGAGGGTGGGCCAGAGTTCGATGAACTCGCTGACTTCTACTGCCGGGCATGGCACAGTGAAGATGAAGGACTCTCCTGGTCTAGGAGTTGAAATTGATACCTACCCTTTCGCGGCTGTTGAGGAAGAAAACCGACAACCTCGGGATACTCAAGGTTCTGGGCACGAATTGCATATATAGGAGCGAGGAAGTCGTCGTCACTATCTTGAACTCTTGCGTCCAATTCCACGATGCAATCCTGCCTAGTTACCTGAGCAGAAGTGTCGTCATATCTTTCGCGATGCTATCCTGCCTATTTACCCGGGCAGGAGTGTGGTGAAGTTCTTCTCGACGTGAGCTGTTGAGTTCCGGATCTAGAGCTGCTCCGAACCCCTGTTTTCAATTAATCGATGCGACCGAGAAGAGTGTGGTCATATAATTTGAAGCTCGCATCATCCGCACATACTACAAGACGAATATGGTCAGGGAAGAAGAAAGGGTTCAGAGGGAGGAGAAAAAGAGAGATCAGGAACAGGACGAATACAGTCTCGGGAGTAAAGGGGGAACTATTACGTTCAACTCCTGTTCAACTAGCTATCGTAGAAATTCCTTCAAGCAATCTTGCTCATGAGACAGAAGCCTCCCATTGTCAATGTCCCCTATTCAGGTACTGCAGGTGACTTATGTACTGGAATATCACAAAGATCTCAAAAACCTCCAAGCTCTTCAACCTTTGTGACGTTTCAAATCACCTAGTCATGCCTTCGCACTTTTAAACAATGGTAGATTTCTTACGTGCAGCCCCGAGGCCATGGGATTATGGTCTTGGCGACTAGCTCTTCTCCTCTATGGGCTATTGAAGGGTACATATACCAAGAATTCAGGATGATCTCACGGGGTAGCGGTCAGGCGAGCCACACGCTAGGGTGGCGCAGGGGCGTGCAAGCTGCACTCCGCTGGTGTTCTACGAGGTAGAGTTCTGCCCGCGACGTCGCTACTCCTTTTTGGATCGCGGGTTCGAATCCCCGTTATCCTTTATATGCACTCCTTTCTTTTTATGATTTCAAGCTGCATTCAATGCGTGGCCGGTATTACTCTTGCGCAATTGTAAATACTCACCTGAATACAATACTCAATAAGGGCATAGTGAATGTGATGATTTGGAAAGCGATGTAACTTGCTTACAATTCTCCTTGGGCGTTTCCTCTACAAAGCCCTTAGCGTACTCTGACGACCCCATCATGCTCCGCTGGAAGTCATCCACAGGGCAGTCTGAATACTTATTGGAGCAGTTTGGGGCCGTTGATGCATTGCTCCCCATGACTCAGATGAACTGTCAGATCTGATCGTGGAAGGGTGCATGAAGAGAGAGCGGGAGATCTTCGACACCATTCTTGGTCGTAACCGACAGTGAATATTTCACATACTGGCCATCTTTGAGAGCACTTCTTTCTTGAGGTTGGCGTCTGACACATGCCGCTCTCGATCAAATGGTTTGTTTACCCCTCCCCACGAGTACCCTTGCTAATATTTCATTGAGAATTACCTTGATCACACGTCGATCACCAGGTGTTCAACGGCAAATGGCTTGGTTAAGTCGTGAACCACACCCTGTTGGATTTGATTTGCGGTAGCCCCGAAGCTTGTTGAATATGCACCCAGATGAACGGGTTATTCATGTTTAAAAGGCATTCACAGATAGAATCCATCCCTGGCACACAGTAAAAACACAGAATCACTGATCCATACTTGTTTCTCGTTGCGTGAGTCTTGAACCTTGTCCAGCCATATGTGCACATGGAAGCATCGCAATATCTTTGTTTAGAGTATGACCACAATCAATTAAAGTTGATTTCAAATCAACGACTGAATCTAAACCTACGCCATCCTGCTCCCCCCGATGATTCAATTTCATGCTTATGGTGCCAGTGCTTCACTCCATCATTGACAGATATCCCACCAAACCATCGACAAAAACGATCCATTGTACTCGATAATGCTCAGCCAGACTCATTTGGGCTTGGTAATGGCGCTTGGGTAGAAGCGAGCATGAGCTGCGTCAAAAATATGATTTTGAAGCTGTTCGTTCCGAGATCTGGTGTCTTCAGGAGTCTTCTCCTTGGATCGACTCTCCCGCAATCGCTCATTTTCTTTGTCAACCGTGCTGAACAGCTTTTCAAGCGCGTCCCTCGACTGCCGGAGCTCTTTGATCAGCATGTCCTTAGTCTCGATGGAGTTACGCAGGTCTGTCAATGTGTCCTTCAAGAGCTTGATTTCCGCTCGCAGCTGTTCGTTCTCGGGACTCAGTGTGTCCTCGGAGCTTTGAGTTTCCGTTGTCTGTCGTGGCTCATCCTGGAGAGCTTCGACAGCCTTTCTCTTTCTCGTTCGCGCCATTGCTTCCGATTGGTGACTTTCAGTCTTGAAGTGTCGGGAGCGGACTGGTGGTAGGAGGTGAGCTGGAGATAAATCTGTGCCTGGTCAGTAAAAGCCTTGTGAGTTTGAGTGAGGTTTCGTGACGTACAATTTCTGGGAGAGTGTGAACAAACTATTGGCCTCTTGGTCGCTTTCGCTTCAATCTGAACCTTTGTTGACAAAGTGAGCGAGTAGTGGGCTTGCGAGTTGCGAGATAAAGCGTTGTGTGGTAGGCGACTCAAGTAACACAAGACTTACTCCAAGGCTCTGCCGACTCAGCTCCACTCTCGTTTGTTTACCTCAGCATAGCTCTAAAGCTCGTTGAGCACCGCACGGACCACACTACTCTCTCTCAAAGCGCAGCTTCATGATCTCTTGCACAACCTCTTCTCCAACTCCAGTTGAAGCCTCAGCAACAATAATGTCAGTATCCAATGGCCCCTCCCCTTATCCGCATCACGACGCGCGATACAGCATCGGACAGCTACTAACCTTTTCAAAGTTCACCTGGTCTTTCCATCTCTTCATCTTCATCGCCGCCGACACCATGTGAGCCCCCTACTACAAACAACCAGGTCTCTCACTGACCAATACAGGCGCCCTGGCCTCTACAGCTGTGAGCCATGTCTCAGAAAAGCCATTGACTGGGTTCCCAACAAGCAGATTCCAGAGATCTGTATCGACGAGGAGGGCTGTAAGTTGTGCATACATGCGCTTTTACCTGTCATGCTTCCGCTAACTCTTCGGCAGTCAACAGAGAGGAGTTTCTTTGCGAGGCCTGCGATCAGGTCTGTTATGATTACCTGGAGAAGAAGAGCTACGCGGGTTGCGACGGCGTTAGTTTGAGACATTCTTATTTTCATAATTCGAGTGCTAATGAAATCACAGGGCACTCGGCGCATGGGAAGTCTGCTTGAACGCTTAATCAAGCACATCAAGGTCAATCGTCGCATGACCAAGGAGGAGTACAACTCCCACCCAAAGACCATTCGGCTTCGCAAGAAGGCCCGCCGAGCTATCGCATCCCACTCGAACAGATCTGACGCCGACACTATGAAGGACCATCGCGCTGAGCACAAGCGCGCCGTTGCCACCAACACGCTCTCAACTTTGATCGACATCAGCAACAGTCTGCGGGTTATCGCCCGGGCCACAGTCCTCAAGAGCGATTTTGACGTCCCTGGGGTGCCTCCCCGCTGTGGTCCCGAAGAGACGCCTGAGAAGTGCCTTTGGAAGTTCCCTCTGGACGAGAATGAGGATGAGGAGAACTAAAGTTGGGCAGTACGTTTACCTGGTATTACGTGGTTGCAATGTCGTATGGGATGAGGCCTCATCAGGCTGTGCCTCAGCTATGCAATAGTTACTCTATCGGGTCTTGTACTATTCACTGAACGTGACCCTCTAGAGAAAAATAAGGGTTGTTCTCTCTTCCAAGTCTCTTAGTCGTACCAAGGTACTTACACGAACCCCTCCACTGTTTTTGACTGCAGTGGGCATTCTCAGTGAACCAACAGAATAGGGGGCAGCCCTGTCATTTTCCACCAATCATCTTACACAGACACGCGGGACAAACTTAAATTTCAGAGCACTCCTGCATGTATTGTGAATTAGATATGACACGCTCAAAGACGCGGTTAATGATTTTTTTAATCAAATTCACGTCTTCATGTTTATTTCACACTGTCTGCAGCTCATGAACACTTCACTGTCTGCCTTTGGTGACGCTTCCAGGCATGGCCGCTTCACTGATGGAAATGTGGGGACTGTGGAGCGCAGTCTTTGGTTTACCTTAGTTCTTCAGCGCACTAAGTGCAGTTAGTGCAGCTCAGTGCAGCTCAGCGCTGTACTGCCCGGTCATTGAATCATTTCGCCCGCCAGTGAATCAGACATCATTAATTCACAGCAAGACTGCTGCAAGCTACCAAAAGATGAGCCATATGGCCAGCAAGTATTTCTTGCCATACTTAGAGGCGCGTATTCTTTTCTTTTCCCACCATTCTTTTCATCCTGCTCTCATCTCAACCATTCTTCCAAGCACACGACAACATCTTCATCATGAGCAACGAAGAAACCCAAAGTGCTCCAGGAGACGACCAGACTCAAGTCACCCCTACAGACGACCAAGAACCGACATTATATCACATGGGACTTCCTGGGTCCTTCTTGGTTGTCGGACAGTCACTCCGCCTTGTGGGCGCCATCGATGAGCAAGGAAATTTCAGGAGTCTGGCTTTGCAAACCTGCTATGGGCTACCAAGCCATCAACAGAAGGTCAGTGTACATGACTTAGCGGATGGTACTCAACAGATTGTTGTTATCGAAGGAGGAGACGAGGCCTTGAAGATGCTTTTGCTTGCTTATGAAGCTGCAGCAGGATTCTGCCGTGATGAGCGGCTTCGGTCCTTGGAGTACGAGGTCGTCGTGGAGGATGGACGGAACGGTGGTTCTTGAGCTGGTAGCGACAGGTAAGTTGATGGAACGCTCTTCGAACAGATGGCTGACAGTTTCAGTGATTCAGGTCCCATATCGCCGCTCTCTTCGACTTCCCCTTTTGTCGACGCTGGCATTGAGACGCCGTGTACAGAGGGAACCGGTAAGACGACTGTCCGCTAGTGCAGACAGGAGGAGCATAAAATATCGACATTATTTGGATGTATTTGAAGCATTGGGAGGGATACACGATTGCTGGAGATCAACTGGACGTAACGCTTGTCTGTTCATGGTACATTCGGTGTTAGTCACTATGGTTTGATCAGTCTTTTGGGTACTTCGATGAGCTAAGTAATAAAAAACTCCGAACTTACCTAATTGCGATGGTTGGGAATAGGAGACATGAGACAAGCCATCATACGCCTGATGCTACAGCGTTCTGTTCAATGATTTGGGACATCAAGTGACTGAGCTGTCGAAACTGATGACTCGATGTAATTTGAAAGCTGAGAATGAAAGAAGTTCCCCGTAGCGTATACAAGGTGTCTTTTGCCAGAGAGCAAGCGCCGACAATGCCATTGACTCAAGACCCAGAATGCCCGTCGAGAAGTAGGTAGCCCTCAATCCGCTCACCCGCTGTTCCATATCTCTCAAGAAGAGAGAAATCACCAAAGACAAAAAAACACAATTAGAAAGCTATTCAAAGAACGGTTGTCGGCACCCTGCCAAGATCGCTGCGGGGGCGGTCGAAACCCAAACCTCTGGCTCAAAACGTTTCATCTTCACTTAAGCGACACCGTCAACGGACCACTCAGCACAAACAGGCTAAATCAACGTTTCGCATCGTTTCGTCTTTAATTTTGGAGCCAATCACGCTTCAATTAATTGCAACCATATTTCTAAGCTTCAAATGGTTCCTATTAATAGTAGAAACAGAACCGTTTCAGTGAGAGCAGCGTGCTGGAAACAGAAGAGCTTCAGACGAGATGGGTTCTTGAGTGTAAGCGAGCGTCTCTTGAGTCCAGATGGGGAGGCGAAACGGTCGCGTGCTGGAATTAGAAGTGAGGTGGATGGCAAAGGCCTGGCTTTTGGCTCCCTCTCGAGGATGAAAGGTTTGAGGCTATTCTTGTATTTCTTGGCTTCACTAAGGCGAGGACTATAAGTGCCGGACTGTGTTCAGTCTTTTTGCATACCTTCATCATCTCGTATTCAGCCTTCATCCAACAGTGTTATCTATATCATTCAAAGCTCATTTTCTTGATACCCAATACGAGCATTCACATCCCCAAAATGCCTCTTCTTCGAAACATCCACAGCCGACGAACAACACGTCAAAGACACATCAACCCTCACCGAATCCTCGCCACAAGCCTCCTCCTCCCCGCTCTCGCTTTAGCCGACGATGAGCCTACATCATCAGCAGACCAAGTGTCGGAGCCCTTCGTCGACCAAGTGACAGGTCTCACAATGGAGCGCTTCTTCGGTGCCCGAACCTCTTTCGCATTCGCTCTCGCTTTACCCGAAGCCGCATCTGCAAACGGAACTGCCGGGTCGTTCATCGGCCAACTGCAATTTCCATTAGCCAACGGGGAGGGATGGGGTGCCGCTGGATTGACGGGAGATATGGAGGGAAACTTTATCCTCGCCGCGTGGCCTGACGGAAAGGGAGGTGTCATGGCTTCGTTTCGACAAGCGATTGATGAGGATAACCCAGCGGAAGTGAAGGGAAACTTCAAAGTCAGACCGATTCCAGATGGCGTCTCAGTCAACGAGACTTCCCTCTTGTACACATTCCTCTGTGAGAACTGTCTCGACAGCACATTGGGTCTCGGTCCCGAAGCTGCTGTTGGAAACGCGGTGATGGGCTGGGCGCTGTCTGAGAGGCCTCCGAGAGGAGATCCTTCAAACCCCGGTGCATTCCTTGGTTTCCATGAAAGAGGCTTTGGGCCCTTCACTGCGCGACTGGCGCAAGCCAAGACAACTGGCTTTGATGCCCTTGCAGCCAAGGCATTGGATCCAGTGGGTGACTCTGGAAGCGCTGTGGCGACGGTACCCAACGTATTCCAGGACGGCGGTAGTGATGACGAGGATAGTGGTGATGAGGGAGCTGGAACGGGAGGTGCAGTCGGAGGCGGCAATGATGGTGATGATGACTCTGGAGATGAGTCTGGGGACGAAGATGATGACTAGATGGAAGATAGAGTAGTTAGCACCTCCATTGTTTTCATAATTGTACATCACGGGTTGAGCCGGCGTCTATACTTAACGTACTTCAAAACGAAAGTTCCAAGAAGCCTGCCTTGCCATTCTGTGAGTGATGTCCGTAGACGAGTTCCCCCAGCTAAGCCTTGTGCAACCGCACTCCAGATTGTGGGGTAGTAAGCAATTCGCTGGTTCCTTTTACTGGTTCTTCCGGCCAAGAAAAACGGAATATATCGCCTCCGAGGGCTGACATTGTTTTGCTTGTTAAGAACTCTCCTCCACCTCTGCTAGCTCTCTGCTTTCACCAGAACACCAACCGAGATCGTCTGGTCACCCGACTGTGCACTTGCTCTTCGTAAGATTGAAGGACTCGCGAAATACTAGAACTTACTTGCTGACTTATTAGCTCGCACCGCACACAAAGATGTCTTCGCATTAGCCCGAGAATGAGCGCGACGACGCCGGCATTCCCACATCTCATGGGCCAGAACATGTCACGCCCAGTCTACAAGAGAACAAGAGTGCAATCCTGGGCAAGGACACCGGTGCTCTCATATCCCCGAAAGGCGCTGAAGACGGCTGCGGTGGTAAGTACAATGCTACCGATGGCGGCGGTTTTGATTGCCATTCTAACAGCCCTCTCAGGCAAGGATTATAATAGCAATGGCCCTAAGACGCAAGAGGAGAATAACCTTCGCTCTGCGATGGCTTGCCCGCCATCGCCCATCGAGCCAATCCAGTCAACACCGCCTAGAGACCCTGTCATTGACACAGAAGACCGTCCTCACCAACCTCTCGCAACGGTGGAAAGCCCTGGCTCCGGGTCTTTGAAGCCAGGTCCTCGCCCCGAGAGACTGCAGCTGAGACCTTTGAACTCACGCTTTCCGTCCGCAAGAATCGGATCTACTGGCCCTAGAGATGTGCCTATTCTCTGGCAAAAGGATCGCAAAGAGCGAGAGGAAAAGCATAGAGCAGCAATGGCAAAGCTATGGGACGCTGAGAGATAAAAACAAGTGTAATATTAACCCTACACCGATACTGCACATTACTTGCCCATTGATCGTGGTGCTTGGTTCTGTGATGGGTGAAACTATGACTGTGCTGCTAACACTATAGTTCAGTCCCACACTGTGCAAACCCAGTATTTGGGTTGCTGGGGTTGCATCTGAAAAAAGAAACATTACTGTGACCAGGTGGGGGAAGGGGGTTGTTACCTAGTCGCTGGACTCTGCCCTTAGTCACCCATGGCGGATTGTTACTTAAAGCTTACGACGTCTCCACGAGACATATCAGTCCAAAACTCTGAAAATCCCAATTAACTTCGACTTTTGGAAGACAATATGTGCATGACCTTAATATTGATAAGTTTCCCAATTAAACCCAGAATAACATGCTTTTGTGTTGACTCAATCTGTAACCTTATTTGCAGCTGCTGGGGTATATAAGAAGGCGTCCTGACCACCTATGGCCTTGGTGACAGAAGTTGTTTGTTCTCATTCACATCTACGAAAGTTGAGTTTGTCCACAAACAGCAGCCACCCGATCTTAGACTTTCTCTCCTACACATCCGTCAAAGAGGCAAACGAGAACGCCGTGATAACTTCCAACCACTCGCGCACCATTCATCTGCTTTCCAACATGTCTCAACAAAAACGCTTTGAAGCGAACATTACAAAACATGAGCGGGCTTGTGAAACCCTCCACGAGAAGTTCACAAAGCAGTTCAATGCTGAGTCCGATAAAGCCTTCAACCAAACCTTGAAGGCTATCAGCAACGTTCTCAAGATAGAGCATACAATACTTTCGAGTAAAATGGAATCCGCGTTTGGAGACCTTGAGCGAACCTCGCAAGAGATGCGAACTGGTTTCTACGACATCGCCCGGCAGGCTCTGCAAAATAAGGAACCAGAAACCGCCGCACTGCGAGAGGAATATGAGGCCAAACTTAGAGCCAAGGACGAAGAGATCAAGACCCTGAGAGAGTCCGTACATGATCCGTTCG
Source organism: Fusarium succisae (assembly GCA_013186925.1). Classification (NCBI taxonomy): domain Eukaryota; kingdom Fungi; phylum Ascomycota; class Sordariomycetes; order Hypocreales; family Nectriaceae; genus Fusarium; species Fusarium succisae. The sequence goes on along the minus strand of JAAOAW010000069.1, from coordinate 14,780 downwards.
TGATGGACCGAGACAAAGACGACATGATCACCACAATCAAAGAGCTGAACCAGCCCCTTCATGATCAACTTCAGGAACGAAAGGAGCTATACGATCTTAGAGAGGAGGAAAGGCACATATTCGCGGTCAATGAGACAAGGCAGGTAGAAGAACTACTGCGTAACAAGGACGCCGAATTCCGAAAGGAACTCCGTGAGGCGCACAAGAAGACTCAAGCGCAAGCAAGGGAAATAGCTCAGCTGTCTCAAAAGGTCAAAGAAGATGCCGTAATGATCAAACATCTAAGCGAAGGCATCGAGGAGCTATCAGCTGATAGAATAATGTTGGAAAACGAACTGAAGGGCAAGATCAGCGAGATCGCTGAACTGAAACAACAGAGAGGTGTTTAAACCTTAAGGACTGGTCTGAAGGACTTCACGATGCTATTTGGGGTTAGGAATTGCGATTCAGGGTACATTAGAATATTCCAGAGAAGATGAATTCAAAATAATGTGGAAGCTGAAGCGAAAGTGGATATCATTTTGTCCTGGCGTCCTGTCCCTGGCTTTGATTGGTTCATCTCAACGAAACTTGAAGTCTCACACTTAACCAAGAACCTTGTTGATCTAAAGGTTAGAGCTTTACTTATCGATAACATTGTTACTTCCTAGATGACGAAGACTTACGGGATCATTCAAGTATCATAATCACTATTTGGTGTTCGCTCAGATATGGAGAGTAAATTGAATGAGAAAGCGGTGATGATTCCTGATTGGCCTTGGATATCCTTATCAGACATAGCTGGCTAGAGTTCCGCTATCTTACTGACCATGTGTTGCTGGACAATTGCGGCCTATATGGTTAAGCTTTAGGCTATGAACACAGAGACCGTGTGTTGCACATCAACACAAACATTGCAGTCAATTATTCCAGGAAGCGATCATGATTATATTCTTGATATAGTCGTACTATACCATAGACCACCTCAGACGCCAGTCCAATCACACAGTCGCTTCGGACGGCCAGGATGACGGCTAGACAATCGTGAGAGAGGCTCAAACGCCTCATCATCACCTCAATCCTCATCCTCATCCTCTTCCTCGCTCTCCTGCTCCGACTCCTCATCGCTCGTACTTTCTGGCTCCTCTGGACTGAGCTCAACCAATACGCCCGGCATATTCATCAAAGCGTTTTTCATAATGCGCGAGTCAGAGGCGTATGCGCTAAGCCCAGTATCGACGTCCTCTGCCTGCTGACTTTTCGCTTCACGCACACCACCCTGCCCACCTACAGACCCGCCCCCAGCACGTCCTGACGGCTCAGCGGATGAGTCCCCAGGATTGACTGGAAGGATGGCCGATTTTTGTTGGCGAGAAGAGGGCTCACCAACTGTCTCTCTAGGATCGACCGGAGGGAGTGCCAGTTGTTGCTGACCAGATGAAGGCCTCGCAACAGATGGTCGGGGTCGGAGGCGGGTTGAAGCCGGTTGGGAAGGCTATGACAAATCGGGGACATCAGGTAGGCCCTCGAAGAGGTTGCAAAGAGTGTTGCCAACTCGGCGTTTCTTTGCTTCGACAGCTTCCAAGACGGTGACATTTGTATCGAACAAAACACCCTGAACGGTTTTGTGGATATTTGGGTCGCTTGTGTCGAACGACCTCAGCACACCCTGGAGACCTTGCCCCTCTTGCTCATATTTGTCCCAGATGGCGTTCCACTCATCCCTATTGCGAGCACTAAATATAATACCAGTGGAATGACGGGGGGAAGGATCTGGGGCACCTTGGACAGAAGCCCCAGCGGGAGACTGTCTGCTTTGCAGGTGAGTGTCTGAATCTGTACCCGTCTGGGTTGTTTCAGACCATCGGCCGTTACTGAGAGTCAACACACCCCGCAGCTGCGAAATGTTCAACAGATCAGCGAGAATATCTTGCCCACTGTGGCTGCTGTCAGGCGGAAGAGATCTCTTGAGAGAGTTGTCGCCGATGTTGTTGATGCTTTCGTAAGCCATTTCGAAGGACGATATAGCGTTGTAATGCGCTTTGAGCTCGAGTGTCGATGAATATCTCTGGCGCTTTGCGCTTCCGAAGAAATTGAGGCGCTATGAAACAGACGTTGGGAGTCAAAAAGGATTAAGTGCCGTGGAGAGTTTGAAGAGGGGAAGATGAAGCGAGTTAGCAAGCAACAATCTTACAGCACGTTACACAATAAAAGTCCACTGTAAATAGCAGCGCTTCTGTTGTTAACGGTGACAGGCAGCGTAGGTTTGAGGCCCATCAAAATGGTGCGACTGAATCACGGACGCTAGCGCCTTTCTCTGCTTCACATTCAGAAAACTCCCAACCTAAGCTTAACAACTATTTTCAACTCAATACAGCACCCAAAATGCAACACAATCAGCACCAGGCAACCCAACGCAGAGAATCTGAGAATCATCAGCGCACGCAGAATGAGCTCAGAGCTGTGAACGACAAGCAAATGGAAGGCTTGGAGGCACAAGTTCGACAACCCGAGACAACTATAGAAGAGCACCAGCGATCACGAGAGGCACTCCAGTCGGAGCTTGCCACTCTCCAAAAAGAGCTCGATGCCAAAGATTCGAATATTCGCGATCTGAGCGCTCAGGTTGCCAGCGACAGAGAGAAGCTTGGCGAATATGAAGACTTGGTCAATAGTCAACAGCTCCTGATTAAAGAGCAAGACGAGGCGCGTACTGAGGTCGAATATTACCGCCGACTCGCCGATTCGATAAAGGTTTCGTCAGATAAATGGATGGACCTTTGCCAGAAACGCGACAGAACAATACTTAGACTCGAAAGTCAGGTCGCGGATCTCGAGCAACAGTTGAAAGCGACAAGAACCCAAGACGCAACACAAAAAAGAGCCGGAGATGATTTGTCTTATGAGCTCTGCGATATCCAACAAACTATTCAAGAGCAAGGTCGATCTCTTGGTAGTGCCCAGCAGTCAGTCAGTGCGTACGGTAATGAGGCGAGAGGTTACGCAAAACTCACCGATCTAAACGAAAGGCTGAAAGGCCAAGTCAACTCTTTGTCGAATCAGGCGACACATTACAAGAACAGGGGTGACAAGTACAAGTCCGCCTTGAACGAAGCGAAGCAGGCCGCAGGTGCTATGGCTAAATCACTCATGGCCCAATGTCCTTCGGGTGTCGAGTGGCCAGGTATCATGGAACGAATCGACTGGAACACTGAGTTGGTAGTGGCCCTTCCCACTCAGAACACATAGAAGGTCCAGGAGACCTGGTCTAAAGATCCAATGTTGGCAGTGGGCAAGAGGACAGAGAGTCTTACTGCCTTACTACTTCAGACAGTGGCTTCTGTTGAATTGAGATCACTTGTCGGTATGGTTAGCTACTTGGTGGCCGTAAAACAGAAGCTGGATGGAGAGTGTGCATGCATTATCCCAGTTTTAAAACTATTTCTTAATACGGTATCGGTCTGTATTGAGCTTGAAGATATCTATGCCTTCTAAATCTTCCTGCTACTCCAGGTCGCTGAGAGGATTGGGAGAGTATAACCTGTGGTACAGAATGCAGTCAATAAATTGGCCAACCGTGGTAAGAGTTATGAAAGGATCTCAGCCGTCTCTCGCTCTGTCACATTATAGGGTCAGGGTTAGCAACTGCGTTACAAAATATCACTCTATTATCAGGACTGGACCCTTATTGGGTTCTTCAGGAAGCCTAATGGTATCTTATTGCTTGGAGACTCTAAGCTTCGATAGGCTAATTACGACTTTGTGGAGATTGATTACAATGGCATCGCTGCCACTATCACTATTGGCAAAGGGGAAGATGCGATTGAGTTCGGAGTCGAAGGGCAGGAGTGGAATTGGTGGGTAGATCATATCCTGTAGACAAATAGAAATTGTTCTGAGGAGGGTTGGAAGCAGTCAGGGCCTGGTGAAATGTAACATGAAATAAAGACCTGAAAGAGTGTCGATATACTTTCCGCAGCCGCCATCCAATCAAGTCATCGTTACCAGTCTATAAAGCTTGCAAATAATATTGTACTTTGTGTTATGAAAATATATATTGTCTCAGAGATGACTCTATAGCCGATGAAAACAAGCCAATAACTTTTCAAAGAATTTGGTGTTGTTGGATGAACCTTATGATGGTGCCGAAGGTTAAAATATTGCCCTGCTGAGTGTTCGCAGCCTAAAGCTTAACCTTATAGGCCGCAATCCTCCCATAGTCCTGCTGAGCGTGGGTTGGCACCTGATGCTGTCTACAAAACTGAGCATGACGATCCCACGCGCTAATCATGCATGTCATTGACATCTCCACGAAACGCTCTCAATCTCAGCTATGATACCGTATCTGTCTCTCTAGTCGCGGAATGTAAAGGAAAGATGATATAATCGAGAAAACTTCCTTTGATTGGTCATTTTCATGGTGATCAGTGAATAAGTAAGAGTTAGGGGATCGCATCAACAGGTCCAAGGCAAGAGACGGCAGCATTGGCTTCTTCTTGGCTCATCCAGTTGGTTTCTGCCGTTCGACTCGCAGGGTTGTTGCTCGGCAGATCATCGTCCTTAATGTCGATGTCATCCTCAAGAGGGGAAAGGTTCCGGATTCGAACTTGAAAGCCGTGGTGAGAGCCACCGCAATGAGGTGCCCAGTCTCGATCTTGTCCTCGACCGCGACTACAGGTAGATTGAACCTTCGTAAAGGAGTCTGAACGACTTTCTGTTGGTCGTTGACTTTCGGTCGGTCGTCGTCTTCGAATTTGCAGATCGCGATGTTCGAAAGATCTAGCGTTCAGTTTGCCGCTGCCCAACGCTCGTCTCTTAGCAGCAGGTTCCTCGAAACTATTCATCTCCTCCGTATCTTGTGCAACCCTCGACTTTTCGACAGTGTTGCTTTTCTGGGCCTCAGAGAGGGGCGTCTGCCAGTGGGAATCGCTCTTTGTTGAAGGGCACTTGATGTCTTTGCATGACTTTTTCTTTGCCATCGTGAGTATCGGGTGTGCCGAACTAGGTTTGAGAAGAGGAAGATAAGACGGGTGAGAGCAGTGGCCTTGTCGTGCGTTACACAATGGATCCGCTGTGAATGGCAGTGCCACGGCCCAGCTAAGCATTTCGTGGTACTACCACACTCTCCAGTAACCAAAATTGAACGGGCTTACCTACTCCCGATGCCCGATATTTTGTTTGTTCCGTACTCTCATCTGATTCTGAACTCCTCCTCTCCACAATCTCCAACTTCAATAACCATACACCACCCTCGAAGCAGAGCGCGCAACAGTCATATCTGATGATTACCTGGACTTCCGTCCTATAGGTAAACGTCAAGGCAAATTCCATGTGACTGGGCCAGTGAATGCCTCATCCACAGCTTCCCGCCGCCCTCATGTGCGAGCATATCTTGAGTATATGTATCCAGATCTGGCGTGTACTCTTGACAGGAGATGGGCGACGGCGAACAGGGAAATTTGCAAGGCATACTTCATCCAGAACGCAGAGAAGGTTCAAGCTCCTGTATTTGACTTTCTCGTGGATCATGAGGTGTGGGACACGTTTTGTGAGTTGATGCGGGCTATAATTCTGCTATGACTAACCACATTTTAGTTGGCGAAATCAAGTTGCAGATGACAGGCAAATCTGGGATCAGGATCCTGCAATGGCCATTCAGAATGACGTCTGAAATGATGCAAAACAGCCACCCTTCATCACGCCAGTACACCGAGTACCTGAATGGTCTTAAGAGAATGGTACGCAAGACAGCCAAGAGAGAGTCGTGGATATCCGACATCAGCGCGAACACCGCTCTTTCCAACGCCTCTTCATCGTCTGTCCCGCAAGTTCTTTGCCAGCTTTGAAGCCAAGTCCTGATGCCTCCTCAAATGACGCTGTTGCCTCAGTCTCGCAGCCACCTTCAATTGTTCAACCCGAAATCAACGGCAAAACACTTTCGACTTCCATGCCGCCAGACTTGTCTAAATATCAGCAGCGACTATGGTTCTGGAAACTTGCTGGTGGTACCAGTCTCTCTTTTAGAAGTCCTATCATCGGCCCCTTTCAGATGAAGGTCCCACCACACGTTTCATTCGATACCTGCGTCACCGGCCCAGACCTTCAGCACGCGCAGGGAATCAAGTCAGCTTTGCTCCCGCAAGGTTGCTGTCTCAAGGCAGAGATCATAATGGTGCACGACAACGATGAAAGACCTGGCGTGGTCCTCACTTTGGGATTTGCTGAAGGATACGGGGGAAAGGTCTATGATCGGGTCGCGCTGCTGAGGTTCTGGGCTGGTATGACGGACTGGCTCTCCAAGGTTTACGATGGAGCATCGCTGTCACTGTATCGTCATCTACTTGACTCACTTGTATCTCGCAACGGCAACATCAGTGCTGTCTCTGATGGTCTTGAGCATTTGTACGCCAGCACGTTGAGATTTGTGGCGATAGAGACAAGTGGAACATGGAGGGTCCGAATAAGGCAAACTGAAAGTGGGTGGAGCAGACTTGGTACATGAATGTAGCTACAGCACTGTCTTAGACAGACACAATATCCAAGGCCTTACATCTGTTCCTGAATGACTGGCAACTCAAGTTGAAAGTAATGCTGCATCACTTTCATGACCCACCAGTAAGTCCAATCGGTAGTAAGAAGTTTTCCATCATTTACTGCTGAATCTATAAGTCTCGGGTGCTTGATAGCCCAACATAAAGCTGGTCTTTTCAGATGCAGAGTATCCACTTCATAGGTAAGTTGTGGTTCATGTATCCCAGACGTCTCTTGGACAAAAACACATTTACCCCGCTTTTCCATTCACTGAGGTACCTGCCTGGCGCTTGTCGTAGCTCACCTGTAGAACTCTTCACAACAACTCTCACCCTTCTGCTCACAGTCTTTCTGCGCAGAACATAACATCTACAGGACTCGTAACAAGCATACTCTCATTTATCGAAATGGCTAGTAAAAGCGACAAGAAGAAGCAGGTCCAGGATGATAAGGGCATCTCTGGTCCCCTTTCGCATGTATTGCCATCCAATGCTTTTCAACATCCCCCGATGGACGAGAGAGTCAACAAAATGGCCGATGGTATGATCAAACAATACGTCGAACGATACACGGACCAATACATTGGCCAGCTGGGGAGAAACCAGTTGGTCGTGTCCAACTTCACCGGTCAGCCCGCCATCTTGTTCCGAAGCGACGACGCGTCCCGTATTGTGCAGGTCGAGAAAACCGCATGTTTAATGAAGAACGACGACCAAACAGTGGATGGTATAATGATTTCGAATGGCAACGAGATCTACGGCGTAGTGTGGTTGACCAACAACAAGACGTTGGAGGATGAGGACGCCAAAACCAAGTCCAAAGCGCCGGGTGACCTGCTCAAGGAGAAAGAAACTTGACTGTGCTGTTCACGTCCAACGTGAGTATGATATTGCCCCTCGGCCTAGTGCCTGTGGTTGTTGAGTTCCAGTCTGACTTATCTTTCCAGGAAAACTATACCTTCATCCTGGGACGGCCGGCAAAGACGAAGTCGAATGGAGGATCAAATACGATGAAGAGGCCCTCTTGGGTGGCGACGACATGTTGTGGATGAGGGAGTCAATTGAGAAGAGTCCGATGTGAGGGGTCGCCTGAAATTGAGCTATGCGTGTCTGGGGTGTATAGGGTTTCATACCCGTATGGAATGGCCATTACAGAGCCTAATGACTTGAGTTTTTATCACCGCTACATTGAGTCAAAATTCGAACTCCAGACACGTACAGTTTGGCTCTTCAGGACATCCATGCACGTAGATAAGAAGTCTTCACCCGTTTAGTCGCTTAACTTGAGAGGGCCTTAAGCACAAACAAAGTTCGTATTGACATCAACCTGCTCCTTGGGTATAGTCTAAGTACCAAACTCCAACAAAAGCCACGCCCGCATCCTCTTGCCTTCCGAAAGTCCTAGTTGTACTGGTCATAGTTCGGTCTAGGTAGGGTCCCATCTGTGTCCATTGTCTGAATGGTAGCCTCGTATATCCCCGATCTGTCTCGGTTCCTTCGAATCCAATCACCCACAGCCCACGGATGCACTCGAGTCCAGTCCTTAAAGGCAACCTTTTCGCCACCTCGAATGAGGTGGTGGTAAATCCCGAAGACATACTCATCTTGTGGTAGCACCTTCTCCCAGTCAAGCGTCAATCCCACTTCGTTCATGATGTCGGTTATCGTACATTTTGTCGATACATCTAGAAACTCAAACTCATTTTGCCAGTCAGCTTGTAGTGGACTACGCACAACTAGCTGGGATAGATACGCCGTGAGCAAGTGTGTTTCTATCACCCTGTAGCTCCCAATTGAGAGAGCTTGAGTCTCAGTTGTGAGCTCCTTTCGGACCGTATCAATGCCATTAGCTACAAGAGCAGAGGATATACTTTTCCAGAGCTCATGCGCTTCGACACAGAGAGACCAGTTCGCACGCACTGAAGTCCCTGAGATCGGAACTGTATCAGAATCAGGAGCCTGCGAGAAGTTCATGGAATCTTTGCCAACTCGGTTCCAGAGACCAATCGCAAGCCACATGCTTCCCTGGTCACCTAAAGGGGCAGTGTAGCCGGCACAGGCTCCGGTCACAGCTTCTGGACTGTCGGCCGGCTCTGAACCCCCCAGACTCTCATCGAAGTCGAAGAGTGAGAGACCGCCAACGGTCATCACTGCGGCGAGCTGAATCTTAACCTGAAGAGCCACGTCGTCTTCAGTCTCAGATTCTTGCGCGATGAGGTAGGCCAGGCGGTAGTCATAACGCACCAGTGAGAGGACAGTAAAAAAGACTGTCAACTCCTGACCCTCCAAATCCATGGCCAAGTGCCCATCTTGCCCAAGGTTAATTATACCTTGAGTATTTAGACGTTTCACCATGGTTTGGTACAATGTGTTCATCCCATCTGGGACGAAACATTGAGCCACAGCAGCCGCGTCAACATTGTAACCAAGTGACGTGACGGAAGCTATAAAAGCTCCCAAGCTGCGACTCCAAACGTTCTGTCGGCGAAGGACAGGTCCGTCTTCCCACCATTCAAGGTTGACGTCCTCTCTCTTTGGTTGGTCCACATAAAATACGACCGACGAAGGCTTTGTACCAAGGCGGTGGACATGCTCCCTGACTTCCTTTCGTTCCTCAATACTCCACTGTCTCGTGGAAACAGTCATTTGGTTTGTAGCCGTATCAGTCTCGTAGGTCATGGGATCTGACTCTGCGATGACATGGACATGGTCGTATCCACGAAGAGGAAGAGTAGAGTAAGTGCCAGGAAGCACATGGAGAACAACGTTCTCTAAACTTCCAAGAAACACGTTGGCGATCAGTTTGAAATCACTCGAAACCATACAAACATGTTTCCAAGAATCGTCGAGATCTAAAACCGTCGCGAGGTCACACGGCTGGGTGTTGATGATAATCTGCTTTCCTTGTAAACTTCCAATTCTCTCGATCGCTCGTCTATTGAGCTCAGCCTTGGAAGTGCAGTAAATTGTTCGTACATCTTCAGGCTTGGTTTCAGACGAGACTCTGTTGACTAGGGTGAACAGTCGCGGCGATTCATACCCATAGTGCTCGACGAGTCTCACAAAGGCCTGATCGACGTCGGTGGACGAGACTGTCAACAATCGTGAGTATGAGAAATGCAAGTCTCGTCGGTGCCACATGGTGATTCGTCTACCGTGATTATTTGACATGCCCCTTAACCTCGATCTTTCTCTACGATGCCAAGAACGACATTCTCTGCAGGCTTTATGCTTTCATCGCCACAGGCCGGAAGGTCATCTTGGACAGGGTTATACTTACGAGTGATCTCGGTGAACGGGTTGGGATTGCGTGAATATTCCGAGCCTTGCTGTAGGTAGCTGTGACATCAACCTCGTCCCTCCAGAATTCCTGCTGTGGACAAGAAGGTGGGCAATCTTCTTATTAAATCCAATATGTTGTACACCTTCCTATCGTAATTTGATCCCGGCGTCATGACTCAGTGGAATATTATTTGTCGACATATCGAACAATTGTAAAGTGTCCCCTACAGGCCTTTGACTGGGGTGGGTTTCGATTGAGCCACCCGTGGCTGGGCGCCGAGGCTTCTTTATTTCTCCATAATAATGAGGTACGTTACGGTGGGTGCAACCTAAGGTTCTCGACCCATCAACAACCATTCATTCCATCCAATCTCTGGTCAAACTTTCATCTTCATATAACGGTGCACCTTTTTTCTCTGTCGCGGTTATCCTCACCATCATGGAGATCGGAAAGGATATGAGGCTCGATGAGTCCGCCTACTATGTCCGAGACGTGGTTCGACTCTTGCGGAGACAGTTCCCACCACCAACCGAAGCTTGTGACGTTGGATGCCAAACTGAAAACCTCGACTGTTTGATTATCCTCTTGCGCTATATCAACAGTCATATGACATCACATTATCTTCCCATCCTTGCCCTGTCATGGTTGGATATCAATGACGATGCAAATCCCGCCTGGATAGATGCTAAGCGAAACATCCTAAGTGCCCTCGCTCCTCTGGGCGATGATGAGAGCAATCCCTCTTTCGGTGACCTTTTGCACTCGGATATAATGATGAAGACCTTTTGGAGTCGCCAAGAGTCCAAACTGATGAGAGGAATCATGATAAAGCCAGCTGGAGGGTCTTGGGACATGCCTGCAGATAACCCTGATCTGGAGAAAAACTTTCTTTATGCTTCCCCGAACTTTCTTTCCAAGATCGCATCTCTAGCTTCTTTCAACGAAGCAGACGACTGGCTGATGACTCGCAATTCATCCGGATTTGCGCAAGGCCGAACATTCTGCGAGTCACTTACGAAAGGCAGAGTGGCTTCCCACCGTACTCATTCTCGACCATGAAGAACATCAAAATTCCGATTGCTGACGTCAAAGATTCGAAGCCCACCAAAGAGCGTGACCACGATGTGGTTGTCTACACGTTGTTGGCTGTGGTCTCACACAAAGATCCTATGATCCGCCTACATCAACCCATGGCGCCACAGGTGGTTTTTAATACTGCGCATCCAGTCATCGGTCCCAAAAGGTGGAGCCCCGAGGACCCTGAGGACGGAACTTTCGATCTTATCTACGCCTATGTCGGACATGTGGAGATCCTCGATACGGCTGGAGAGTTCGCCGAGACTCGGGAATTGCCAGAGGCTTTCAAAGAAGTCTACAAACAATTTCAGGAGGACATTGTTCGCTTTCACCGAGCTCGTGAGGGTGGGGCTTAGGACATGGTGAGAGACTGGGAGACTCACGGGACTGTGGTACATACAGGATACCATTTGAATGGTAATCTGTGTCGAATGAAGTAGCACCTCGTACAGCGCTTTGTTTTCGACTTTGCAGAGGACGTGCCCTCACGTTTGGAATTGACTGTCGATGGGCGACAAAAGCTGTATCACCGCGACGGAGGAAGTCGAGGAATCATCAGAGGGTTATGCTTGTTGGTAATACGGGGTGCTCATGATCGTTCGCCCATGGCACACACGGATGGGAAGGAAAGACATGTGTAAAGTGGAGATATTGTTCAAAGTTTATCTAGCTCTGCTTGTTCCTCTTTCGAACCAAGTCGTCGTCTTCGAGGTCATCATCGCTGTCGACGCCTTCATCCCCATCTTCGACTTCCTCAGACCAACATTGGCGATTCGCCTTCTCTTTCTCTTCCTTTTCAAGTGCAAAGAGAGCAGCCTCGGCAGACGCCTCCTCTGCTTCGGGCACAGAAGTGACGCCGCGGTGATCTTCAGGAGCCGGCTCAACGGGAGTGTTGCCAGCCATGTCGGTGTCTCCACTGCCCTCTTTGGCTGCTGACCACGAAGACTCAGGTTCTTCAGTGTGGCTCATCATTGCCGCAAGAGCCTTTTGCATATCTGTCAAAGGAATCACCCTGGCATGTGTCTTAGCTAAGGCTTTCTCCTGGTCTTCTCTCTTAAGACTCTCACAATAGGCCACTACAGCTAGCTACCTATTAACAGTGGGATCCACGGGCAGCCTTGCGCCTCCAAGACCCTTTTTATCCACCCTGCGCTAAAGTTCGTCGATTTATGCAGCTTTAGACTTGGTAAACTTGGGAGTCCACGGGAACTTAGTGTTCTCCCGAAGCTTGCTGCGTTAAATATTCTTATTAGCAAGGTTATACCAACTCTTAATGTTCAAGAAGCTTATTATATTACGTCGAAAGGTAATAAAGTATTTGGCTCTCTCTGACTTGTCATTCAAAAGGTCTGGGTATCTACAGGCGTTAGCATTGTGATCTATCGTATCGCAGTACGGGCATCCCTTTATATACCTATCTGCGCCTGCCTTAAGGCATCTATCTAGACGGTGGTTATTGGACTTGCACCTAACGCAATACGCTCGTCTCTGGCGCTTTTAGGGACGATAACCCTGGTCTTGACCATCACCCTGAGCCTCGGCGTCGATCTCTTGTTGACCAGAGCTCTCTTGCTCCTTCTGGTCTAGAGCGGGCAACGACCTCTTTCGTAAGGCGAATATCCTTGATTCCGTCGTTGAGTTACGTAACCCCAAGAGTCTTCGCTTGGAACCCTCTTGGACAAAGTTCTTGGTGTTAGTGGTCCAAACCGCGCTTTCTAGCACCTGCCCGGGTCCCAAGAGCTGGCGTGCCGCGTCGTCAAGGTGGGATAGTGTTGAAGGTGAAGTATCTGTCAAGCTGAAGCGAAGAACGGCCTTCTCTCCAATGCCGGTACGCCACATCGCGTTGGTTTTCGGTGCGCCCGTGTCCTGCCTCCCATGGCATACCTCAGCTTCACCGACGCTGTTCACAGACGAACCAAGCGTGAACGGGTCGAAAGGCAACATCGGCAAATCAGGAGGCATTACCAAAGGTTTTCGGCCCAAGCCAGAGCCTGTCTCATTACCGCGAGCTGACGAGTTGTGCTGTCCGCTCTACGACTCATCACGACTCGTGAACTGCTTGTCGTCATCTTTGCCCTTTTCTTTGTCCTCAGGGTCGTTCGGGGTGTTCGTCGTGTTGCTGTTGTCCGCCATCTCGAGCTTAGCCGAGTTCCTCGCGTAAATCTCGAAGCTATTGTACTGTGTGGAAAAGTGAGCGTCGGCGGGAGCGTGAATGTTGTTGTGAAGAAATTTCTTATGCGGGCAGCAAGCAGACGGTGAACAAGTTTACAAAGGTGGGTCAAGGTTTAACTTGGGAGTGAATCCAAGTCACCCAGCGTCAATGGATTACAGTAGTGTTGCAAAAGACATCTGGTATTTCTATCAACCATCTTCAGTCTTCATCCTATAGGTTGCAACGTAAACTTCTGTTAAAGAAATCGCAATTGTATTATGGTTGTAAACTGTTTATCACTTGGCCAACAACCCAGAAATCCCTCTGAGCTCTCTTGGTGTTGTCCTCTCGGTAACGAACAACCGGGTTAGGGAAGCCGGTATGGAAAACACATGAGCGAACCGCATGCAAGGGACGCAGCAGCAGTGACTGATGTTCTGCATCGTCTGGTTTGACAGAAGCAGGTTCTTTTCCACAGCAGTCGGTTTCTCTCCAGGCTCATCAGAATTCTGTCTGATCTCAGGGTCATCACCATCACCCATATGATGATCCGCATCATAGTCAACCTCTCAACCTTATCACAAAGTCACCACCATGGCCACCATCACCAAAGTCATCTCCTTCATCAATACAACTTTCCCCACCGGTGTTGCTAGCCTCACTAACTTCTTCCCCTGCTGCCGATCGAATCTCGCCATTCTCCCCATCCTATCCCGCTTCAAATTCATCACGCCTCGAATTTGTCAAGGCCGGAAGAGCGACTCCAAGCCTCGGGCCTGTGTTCCTGATCGACCGTTCCGGCCTTTGTCGATGTCAACAAGGCGCTTCTCCTGAAGCCACGCTCGCCTCATGAGACCCCTGAATTGAACAGTGTCCAATATGTCTTTGGGGATGGGGCGAATCGCCTTGTATGCGGCAAATGATGTTTCTGGGCTAACACCCGTGGATCTCTCGATTGCCTCCTTGATAATTCCCAGGTCTGCTGTCGTGACACCATACACCTCATATCCATCGTGATCCTCCTTGGTTTTGTGCCAGCGCTTATTATATCCAGACTTTGCTCGCATCGCAGCAACGTCTACAATCTTCATCATCAGATTCGAAAGCTGGCAGTGGATGATGTCTGGGCTTCTATTGCCACGGATATCCTTGTGGAGGTCGTGGATGGAAGTTTGTAAGGGCGCAGTAGAGACCTGCAGCTCTGCTCTGAGAAGGTCCGTTTGGCTCTCTCGAAATTTGGTTGTTGGAACCTGCCAGAGCCTACGGTCATCCGTTCGGCAAATGACAGCGTATTGGAGTACAACGACCAGTACATCAATGTCGCCATTCCATATCCAGTGAGAGAGGATGTCCGTCAACTCTCGGCAGAACTATTTGCTCCAGACGACCATTGAACCGTCATCTTTTGATGAGATAAAGCAGAGGCCTCGGCGAGGGGATATGATATCAAATGGAGACCGCTAACACACGGAAAGACAGTACTTCCATAAGAGCAGTTGGGGATCATGACGGCGCTTGTCCACTGCACATATGTCTCGCTTCTCCGCGGAGTCATGATATCCTATTGCGCGCTCATCCGCTCGAGTCCAACCCGTGTCAAAGTTGGCAACATCTAGGCCGACATGCGCTTCCATCCGAGCAAATGTGATTGGCGTATCGTAAGTGAGAGCGGCCAACCGAGCGCGCCTCAGCTCGGCCATCGACTTCAGTTTGGCCATGCTGAGCTTCTTTTCCTTGGCCGTCTCCTTTCCCAGTGCTC